>OZ018328.1:50107693-50110193 GCA_963969495.1 Ceratothoa steindachneri | reverse complement strand
GCTGGCCCGCGCCTCCCTGACCTTTTCGTCGCGCTGTGGGCGCAGCTGCTGCTGGAGGTAGCTGGTGTGGGGAGGAAGCTGCTCGCTAGAACCCCTCTCTGTAAAGCAGTTCGCCAGCCGATCTGCCTCTTGCTGTGGGCGTGGGTGGGCAGCTGGGCGGGTCGGGGCGGCGCCTGAGGGCCTTCCTGAAGCTCCCCGACAGCTGGCCGAGGGAGGTGTGTTGGCTGAAAGAGGCGCACCACTCCAGCCACTTTGCCTCCCTGGCGCTCAGGGACACCTGTCGCGCGCGGGATACCACGTCCTGCAGGAGCTGCAGGTTGATGGCCGTTGGGCGCTTCTCGTACAACCTCCTGTGGACGTTGACGCGGTGATTGTGCTCCCGGACTTCCTGGTTATAAAACCACCAGTCCGGGCGCCGGCGGCGATTTGAGGCTGTCCTGGGCATGGCCGCGTAAGCTGCACTCTCTATGGCCGCCGTAAGGTCCCTCTCCTGCAGGTGCAGGTCCGCCGGAGGCACATACGTGGACCACCATTTGGCCAGGGAGGCTTGGAACTTTGCCCAATCCGCCCTCCTGACGTTCCACTAGGGCGGCGGGAGAGGAGGAGCTGGTGGGGCCACAGTGAGGGTGGTGAGGGTCCCGTAATGATCGCTGGTGAGAGTAGGGTGGACCTGCCAGGTGGCACCGGGCTGTAGGTCGCCCGACACCAGCGTGAGGTCGAGCCGCCCCCCATGGACGTGCGTGGCCTCCCCTGTGTTCAGTAGTCGAACGGCAGGAACTTCTTCGAGCAGGTCGGCCAGGTGGCGCCCGGTCACGTTAGTGGGTGACACAGACTGCAGCACGGGGTGGTGGGCGTTGAAGTCGCCCGCTACAAGGAGACTGGAGTGGGATGCGAGGGAGAGCAGCTCCCCAACATCCAGCGGGTACCTCTGGCTCCTGTATATATTGTATACAGTGAGAGTGAGCGGCCCCAGCTGTAGCTCCAGTGCCAGGACCTCCACGCCGTCACCACAGTACACGGGTGCGGCGATCCTCTTGTGCGGGATGGTGTTTCGTATGAGGGCTGCACAGCCACGCCCATTTCCGTCACCAGCCGGAAGCGAGTGGAGGGTGTAGCCTGCGACTCGCCATTCAAAGCTGGCGGGCGTGAGAGTCTCCTGTAGGAGAACCAGGTCCAGGTCTTCTTGGAAGACGGCTTGCAGCAGCTCATGTTTCTTGGGGCGGAGCCTCTGCACATTCCACTGCAGCACCCTCAGCGTGGGCGCCGGTGCGTGGGCTGGGCTGTCAATCCGCGCCTCCATCTTGGTTGTGGGCGTGCGGTGGGTGCAGAGGGTGTTGAGTGGGACCTCTCGGTGTGGTAGATGATGGGGGGGCTGGAGGGCACCCTCTGTGACGGCGGTTAACACTTCTTCGCGGAGGAGTGCGTCGAGGTCCTGCTCGGTGGGGGCTGCGGTGCCCTGCCCGCGGTCGAGCAGCTTCTTCACTAGCTGTACGACACACGCGAGAATGACGTCCACGATGGCTCTGCCCTCCTCATTGAGTCCCTCTCAATAACCTGGGGGTCCACGTTGAGACCCTGTCGCTGGATGGGCATTGGGTAGCACCGTGGACTGCTTCTCGTCTGGGCGGGCGCGGTGGGCCCGACGCCTGTGTTCCCTCCTTCTCTGTGGCTTGGGGACAGAGGGGGTGGGTTGCTGGGTGGAGGTGTGAGCGGAGTTACTGGCTGTGCAGCTACTGGTACCCTCTCTCGCTCCCTGCCTGTCATCTTTCCCTGTCTCGACCTGACTTGTGCCAGGCTGTTGAGGGGTAAGGGGTGGGTGGGAAGCCCATGCCAGCCTGTTTGGTGGTGGCGCTGGAACAAGGCGTCGGTTGCCTTGTTGCTGGGAAGGCCCACGTGCTTCCCCTAGCCTTTGCCGCTCCCCCTCCTGTGTACCCCCCAGACGTGTGCGGGGCAGGCCGAGAGTCGCGGGTTGATGGCTAACCCACGCCGACCCGATTGGGGGTGGCGCGGCAATGAACCGACGCTCTCTTCTTTGGGTTGGGGGGGCACGTGGTTCCATCTGCTGCTGCTGCTGCCGCCGGTGACCCCGTGGCATCCTTCTCTGTCGCTCGGGGCACTTCGTGTTCCAAGCGTGGTGCCCCTTGGTGCAGTTGGGGCACCGTGCCGTGGTGGACTCGCTGGCCTTGAGGCGACCGATACACTCCTCCGTCGGGTGCGCTTGGCTGCACACGCTGCACTTGACGGAGTTTTGGCACATGGCCTGGAGATGCCCGAAGCGCTGGCACTTGTAGCATCTCACAGGCTCACCTTGGTAGGGGCGCAGGGCGTAGCGGCCCCAGCTGCCCAGGTCCAGCTTGGGTGGTGGCGGCCCCTCGTACACTACAAGGATCTGCCTGGTTGGGACCTTGTCTCTGTGTGCGAGGAGCCGTGTTGCCGAGTGCACGTGGAGGTGAGCCTCGACGGCCTGGAGTGGCAGAGTAGTCGGATATCGTTGAAGCAC
>OZ018328.1:49540193-50102693 GCA_963969495.1 Ceratothoa steindachneri | reverse complement strand
CTAAACCTAATTTCGAAAGTTTTCTGGTATGATTGGCGTCTCTCATCGATATATGCACCGTTGATAAAGTTTGTTGAACGTTTTACGCCCTTTTCAACCTTTGTTGCGTTGGGTCTATACAGAGGTGGAAAAGGTAGAGATTTAAAATAGGTGTAAAATAGGGCTCGATAGAGAGCACGAGTTTCTCTTGCAGCACTAAGGACGGGAAGGTCCTTATTAATTATATTTTAAAATAAAGTTAAGTTTAAAATAAAATTAGATAGATATTTCTTTAAAATATACCTAAAAAAATGTGTCAACTAATTCCGTTTGCATATCCCTGTTTCCTTTTACCAATACTTCACCTCTGAATTCCCTTTCCTTAAACTTGCTTTCATTAGACCTTAGGATCTTTGCTGGATCGTTATTCTGTAATGTACAGACAAGGCCCATCTAGGAACAGGTCCGGATTGGCATGAAGCCATCGACTGCAGCTGAAATTCCCCCACCTTGGTCGTGGGTGAAGAAAGCAAAAGGCCGTCGCGTTGGCATAACAAGATATGCAGTTCAGAGTTTGTTGGAGTCGACGCTCCAGAGTAGGTAGCTCAACCGCCGCCAAAGGTGAATAAAAGGTCATCTAAGTATAGCAACGAAGTGGTAGTGTTGATGCTCATGACAAAGCGAGTGGCGCTGAGCACAACAGATTGAATTGCGGGAATTGCTCTCTTTGCCCTATAGGCTCGTTAAGGCAATCTCAAATAAGCTCAAAGGAAAATAACAAGTGTCTCTGCTAAGTATCAATATTCTCAATAATACCGTATCGCCACGTGGTATCATAAGCCTTCTATAGACCAAAGAAAACGGTGGCGAAATGCTGCCTACCCCCAAATGAAAGCCTCACAGATAACATTCTTCATTTAAAGTAGCGCATTCGATGTGGAGGGAGCTTATGAAAGCTACACAGTGCAGAATGCAGATTACCTCCGCAGGAATAGGAAAAAAACTAACCTAATATTCACCAATTTTGGTTAACTTGGACAACATTAGATTAGAGAAATTAGGCCAAAGGCAGCTTGGGTAAAGTGATCTCTCCCTGGTTTGAGAAAAGAACGCACGGTACCCATTTGCTATTAATCGTTGAAGTTTCCGTCTTTGAAGTGAAGTCCAGCGGGAGGCCTTTAGTGACCGCGTGAATTGCTCGGGGTAGGGAATGAAGAGAAAGCGGTGACGAAGGATTTCACCCCGGACGTAAGGTCCATGAAGGTGGTCACTCTTTCCTGGAGAACGAAAAGGCGGTCTTTGTTGAACTTCCCCCAAATCCTTTTGACACGGATCCATATCTCTCTGTTTGAGGGGTCCTTACATCGAGTGAAGTCACGCATACCCA
Organism: Ceratothoa steindachneri; assembly: GCA_963969495.1. Taxonomy (NCBI): domain Eukaryota; kingdom Metazoa; phylum Arthropoda; class Malacostraca; order Isopoda; family Cymothoidae; genus Ceratothoa; species Ceratothoa steindachneri. The sequence goes on along the minus strand of OZ018328.1, from coordinate 50,101,327 downwards.
CCAAAAATAGGGAGGGATGGGCTTCGAAATATAACTGAATTTAGCCCCTCACAGGACAAAATTCACACGGTACAATCGGTCAAGGGCGGCAGTAGTCCTAATAGGCATATCACTTCTCTCTTATGGAGGTTTCACATTAGGCCGATATTCAAGAAAACGGACGGAGTTCAAAACAATAAGACCTTCGAGGAATAGAAACTAGACCCGGAGCGTTGAGAGTACCGGAGAAAAACTCAAGAGTCTTATCAAGCAACTTAAACTCCTCAACCAAGATAGATATGAGTCATTTCCTCGAATGTCAGTCGCTGGGCTCAATCAAAGCAGCGTCAAAGAGACAACAAGGAGTAAAAACAAGGAGTAACAACAAGGAAAGAAGGTACCCTAGGAGACCTTACGGTCCATTCAAAGAGGGTACCTTTAGACTAGCAATCGAGCGGGCACAAGGCTGCTCAATTGTTTTGCGTCCCTAAACGGCCACTTTTCAAGACCTTGTCTAGTGTTGACTTGAACTGGTCAACAGATTCACTGTTGACAACTTCCACTGAAAGTGCGTTCCACATACCGCAGATACTGTAAGTGAAAAAATTTCCACACAGATTGCGGTTGTAACGCTTCAGTTCAAGTTTGAAGCCGTGATTGCGCGTTCTGTTCTCACTCAGTGTGAACATATTCCGGTAGTCAACATTGTCGAACCCTCGAAGTATTTTGAAAACTTCGATGAGCTGACCACGCAGTCTACGGGTTTCTAGCGAGAACAGATCTAATTCCCTTAGTCTATCCTCATAACTTTTATGTCGGATAGAGGGAATCAGCTTGGTTGCCCTGGCTTGTACGCGTTCCAATCTCGCGATGTCCTTTCGCAATGAAGGACTCCAAAATTGTACGGCATACTCCAGGTGTGGTCGGACATGTGAGTTGTACAGGCACAGTACAATCTCCTGGTTCCGATAACCAAACTGGCGCTTAATATAGCCTAGCATCCTTTGGGCCTTTTTCTCCGCCTCAATGCACTGTTTCGAGAACTTGAGGTCACTAGTGATTGTTACACCCAAGTCCTTCTCAGTGTCGGTGGATTCAATAGCAGTGCCCTTAAGGATATACTGAGATTGGGGGTTTCTGTGGCCGATATGCATCACTTTGCATTTCCCCACGTTAAAAGGCATTTGCCACGTGTCCGACCACTCCCCAATCTTCCCAAGATCTTCCTACAGGCGGGCAGTATTTCCATCCTTTGCAACGTTCATACCAAGCTTGGTATCGTCGGCAAATTTGGAAATCTTGGCAACCATGTCACCGTCCATGTCTTTGACGTAGATGATGAATAGTAGTGGTCCAATGACAGAACCTTGAGGCACCCCGCTAGTAACAGGCACCCACTCAGAAGACTGTCCATTTACCACCACCCGTTGCCGTCTGCCACTTAGCCAGTTCTCGATCCAGCCGGCTACCTTTCCGTCTATGCCAAGCGCTCGCACTTTCCGGAGAAAGAGGCGGAGTGGTACCTTATCAAAGGCTTTCTGAAAGTCTAGGTAGACCACATCCACCGCCTTGTCCCGATCGTGCTCACTGAAAACGAAGTGGAAGAATTCCACAAGGTTCGTCAGGCATGACCGTTGCCTTTGGAAGCCGTGCTGGGAACTCCTCAGTAGCAGGTTTGACTCTAAATACGACGTCACTTTGTCCACCATGATGCTTTCCATGAGTTTACCGACTATCGAAGTCAGACTGATAGGTCGGTAGTTTGACGGTTGGTTACGATCTCCTTTCTTGAAGATTGGAGTCACCTCGCCTCACGCCAGTCTATAGGAACGCATTTCGTCCGGATTGACATGTTGAAGATTGCGCTCAGGTGTCGTGACACTTGATCGCGCACTTCTTTCAACACTTTAGGTAGAAACCCATCCGGGCCAGGTGACTTATTCGTCATTAGGTCACTGATCTTCTTTTTGATTTCAACTTCGGTGAAGTCCATATCCTCCAGCTTTTCCCCCGAGTAGGAATCCGTCGGCTGGGGGATGGGACCACATTCTTCAGTAAACACTGAAGAGAAGTAGTCGTTGAGGAGGTTAGCATTTTCTGCATCTGAATGCTTTAATGTCCCCTCCTCGTTCCTCAAAGGGCCAATCGTTCGACGGATTGGTTTACGGCTGTTTACATATCCAAAGAACTCCTTGGGATTCTCTTTACAGAGTCTCGCCACTCGGAGTTCCTCAGACCGCTTAGCCGCCCTTATGCTGGACTTCACTCTCCTGGCTAGCCTCCGGTATTCGTCAAAGTCATCCGAGATCTTCGATTGCCGGTACATAGTTCTCTTCTCCCTAAGCAGTTGGCCGATTTCTCGATTAAACCACTTAGGTTGAACAGAAGACAGAAGGGGGCATTTCAGAGGGATGAAACGCGATTGAAGACTCATGAATGTGGTTTTGAAACTATTCCACGAGTCTTCAACGGCATCGCACACTTCTAGCCTCACGTCAGTCAGTCCAGCTCAAATGCTTGCAAAGTCTGCTCTTCTCAAGTCAAGTTTCTTTGATTGACTTGCAACAGACCTTACCTTCGGGATCTTGACCCTAAATCTAACTAGCTGGTGATCACTGCCACCGAGCTCTTCGCCTACAGAGATATCCCAACGATATCATCCTCAGAGGTGAAGACCAAGTCGAGGATATTGTCTCCTCTCGTCGGTTCTCTGACCCATTGAGTTAGGAACTCGTTGTTGGCGAACTCCAGGAGTAGCGCGCTCTCGCCACAGGCTGCTCTGGTTTCCCAGTCAACTTGGCTGTTGAAATCGCCCATAACGATGCACACTCTGCCTTGAACCAGCTCACCCAGCAGCTGGTACAGTTCCCTGTCCTTCTCAACGGGTTGGGAAGGGGATCTGTAAAGCAGCAGGGTCCTGTATCTGACAGGACCGATCTCTAGGTCAACGCCTAGGAGCTCGTGGTCGGATATAACGTTGGAGTTCGTAGATTTGATTGTATCCTTGACATACAACATTACACCGCCACCCTCTCTGTCTGGCCTATCTTTGTGGAAGAGTTGGTAGCCAGGAACCGTGAATTCGCCTTTAAAGTCTCGGTTTGAGGTTTTTATCCACGATTCTGTTATGGCTACCATTTCGGGTTCTTTTGTCGCTACGAGGCCACGGAGCTCAGGAAACTTATTCCTGATGGACCTCGCATTGAACAGAAGAACTTTCAGGGAGTCCCCTAATGTAGGACTCCCTATACTCTTCCATTTCCTGGCTTCTTGTTTGTCGCAGTGGCACCATTTTTGACAACCTCCGAGAAGGTTGTTTGGGGAGTGACTCGGGCGTACTGGCGTACGTCCGCCTTCCCAATGGGCCGGACACTCCTTTGGGTGCCCTCCACGACATCCTGGATGAGGTTGGCTAGGAACGCCTTGCCCTTAAAGGAGAGGTGCACCCCGTCCCTTTGGTAGAGGTCTTTTCTACCATAGAATACGGCGTACGGGTCCACAAAAAAGACACCCTCAGCCGTACAGAGGTCTGCAAGGCGCCTGTTTAGCGACATGTTCCTCAAGTGGGCAGTCCGGCTTGGACCCCACCTCGAGAGCATCCCCACCACGACGCGTCTGTGGGTTTTCAATTCACAGTCGTCGACAGTGCCCATAACTGTCCTCATAATCTCGCCTGTAGGGCCTACCCTACCTCCTCTGAGGTAGAGGTCGTTGCCACTTACAATAAGGGCAACGACTGAAGTCTCTGAAATCTGAGACTTCTCGGCCTCAGCTCTTACCTGCTTATTCCCACAGCCTGGGATGCAGCTCACCTTAACGCTTGTGCGAAGGCGGGCCGCTAGCAGGGGCTTCAGACCCCGTGCTTGAGAATCACCAATAAGGGTGACTCTTGCACATTTGTCTGCGGACGACTTAGTCTTTCCTTTCGGAGGCGACTTGCCGCTTTCCTCTTGTATCTCTAAAAAATTTTTCTTCTTCTTCTTATTCTTCCTCTTATTCTTCTTCTTGACTTCCTTTGTTATCTCTTCGTTTGTTTCCCGTTTCTCTTATTCTGCTTCTACTTTCTCTTCCTCTGTTTCCACTTTCTTTTCTTCTCTTTATACTTTCTCTTCTTCTCCTTTTACTTTCTCTTCTCCTATTTGTACTTTCTCTTCTTTCTTCTTTCTTTTCTTCTTTTTGGCTCGTTGAGGAAGCCCTTCAGCAGAAGAAATCGGCTGTTGGACGTCGGGAGCCTTCTCGCCTGAGCATCTGCATCTCTCGGTTTTTAAGAGTTGAACTTCCCTTTTAAGGAGGGATTTCTCCTCTCTCAGTTGAGCGATGCTCTCGCCCAGGCGCTTCTCGAGTTCGCAGAAGTCACAGACACTGACGCCATCTGTGAGTTCCTTGCAACTCCTTCCCCCGAAGTCTTCACTCCATCTGTAGACTTTGCATATTTTGCAGGTTAGCTTTCGAAACGGAGGACCATTCTTCTTCGCCATCTTACAAAAATCTCAGACCATGCGCATTAAAAAAGGGTTTTTTGGTTGTGATTTTCTCTCGCACTAATCACATCCGCCTATTTCCAGGAGGTTTTCGGTCGTTCGGCGAACAGAAACCCTTTGATCAAGCACACCAACCCTAAGGTCTCCCCTGGTCCGGACGTCCCCAATCATGCCGCAGCTCCCAACTGGGCAGCACGAGAGCCCAAGTGAACTGGTTCTCTGATTTTTCGACAGGGGTGCTTGAGGTGTAACTGTCTTCCTACTAAGCCCTACTAATCAACTAAAAACGGCCAGACTTAAGGCAAATAGTAAAGCTAAGTGCCCACGACTTCATCCGAGATCTTTAGCTGATCTGGCAACCAGCAAGGCACAAAAGCTCTCTCTCCAAAGATCAGTTGAGCCTTTATTCACCAAGTAGCGGTCACAGGGAGCTGGTCAGGCAATTACACGTTAGGAGAAAGCTTCTAAGGGGTACCTAGCATTTCTCCATTAATCGTACCCCAAACGCCTAAGATCCCTTCAATCTCAGTCTCTTGTAACCTATGAGTGTTCCAAGGCGTTATTTAACGAGGTTCCAAAGCCTCTCTTCTCACGCGGCATAAGGGAGCTGGTGAGGCCCTTATTAATAAACAACTTATGTGTAATAGAGATGAAGGTTTGTTTTTTGTTATTGGTTTTTGTTTTGATTTTTTGACAGTTGAAGAGAGTTGGTGAAACTTAGTACTAACAGAATCGAAGAGGTTGGTAGGGGGATGCAAGGAGACGCATCAAAGAAGTGGTCAACGAAGTTTGACAACCATTAGTCTGGATCCTACTACAGCTACCTTACTGGCATGGGTGACCCTACCGGACTAAAAGTCCCTCAGCTTAGCTAGCTTAACTCAGGCAGATCACGCAAGCTCTCTCACCGACGACAAGGTGGTTGTGTTGAGAGACCTCTCGGGTGAAGACGGTCCAGCAAAAGATATGTGAATGGGTAAATGATTTCTACCATGGAGGTCGTCGGCCTCCGCCTATATAAAGCCCATCAAGATTAAACAGGAACAAGTGTGAACAAGAAGAGGAAGTGGTTATGAAAGAGTGATGTGTGAATTCATTCACATTTTGGATGCCGATCTCAAGCTCTTCGATATGATCCTCAAGCGCATGCTCCTAAGATTGATCATGTAGTCCCCAACAGGTGGTATATACGGTTCAAGCCTCCGAGAAGAGAAAAAATACCTCTTCGGCAGTAGTGATGATAATTATCCTCACCTTCTAAACCTTATTTAAAGGCGAGGAGGCCGGGAGGAGTAACAAGGTCCTTCGAATGTCACATGTGCTATTCTTGTCTATCCTAAAGCTTATACCACAGGTTTACTGGTTGCACTAGGTCATACCGATCCTAAAAATGTCAGGTATAACTGTATAAAGCCCTCCTCCCCTTGAGGGTCTGTAGGAATAAAGTGAAGATAACGATTAGTGGCAGAATCTAGCAACAAATAAAATAGGCCGATTACAGATAAATTACAGTGAGATGATAACAGAGAGGTTACACATACGGAAACAGATTACAGACACAGGATTGCACATAGAAAGGCCAGTTACAGTAGGAAGGTAACAGGCAATTACAGACAATGGGTGGGAACAGATTTCTTATTACATACAGAATATTACACAAAAAAGGGAAGATTATACTAGCGATGTAAGAGGCAATTACGGACAGTAAATTGCAACAGATACAGATTATAGACAGAAGATTACACAGAGACAGATTAAAGTAGGAAGATAAATGGAAATTACAAAAAGTGAATTGCCTACTTGGGCATTAGTCGCCGTATTAAAAACTTGCCTAGTACTAGGCTACTTTAAAATCAAATTCAAAAACACACACACAAAAACAAACAAACCCAACACCAAAAATTAAAAAAAAGGGGAAAGACAACGAGCAGGAAGCAAGCTCCTGTGTCGGGGGGAGGTCCCCCGGCGCAGGAACGTGCGACCTATAAGGGAAAAAAAATAAAAAAAAAACACAAAACAAAAAAAATGATTAAATAAAAGGGAAAAGGCCGACCTCCCCCCAAAAGTCTACAAGTCCACCACTCAATGTGCACGCACTCGTCACACGTACAAGGGACAGGCGGTAGCGACCCCGCGCATCCCGGTTCCGGGACAGGTAACGTGCGGGAAGATCACCCAGACTGGAACATTGGACAAGAATGTGCCTAACAGTCGTCACAATAGGGCGCAGGCGAGCGATCAATCAAATAGCGATGCGTCACACGAGTGTGTCCGATTCGGATATGAGAGAAAGCGACCTGAAGCCGTCGCGGCATTGGCGGATAGGTCCATGGAAACAGTCGCGGTGCAATGGCACGCAACTTTAAGTTCCTTTCGACCGTCTCCCATCTTCTTTGCCAAGCAGTCCGAAGAGCTGCCCGTATTCCTTCAATGTAGTCAGTGTGAGGAAGAGCGAAACGCTGGTCCGGTCGCAGAGTCCTCGCGGACTCTTTGGCACCATCAGCGGCGCGCTCATTCCCCGCAATTCCTAAGTGTCCAGGAACCCAGCAGAAGATAATCTTGACATCTGCCCGGCTTGCCATAACCGTGGCGTCACGGATATCGCGAATCAGGAGATGCGGAGATTCCAATGCCCCGATAGCACTCAGGGCGCTTTGTGAGGCGCTATAGATCACAATCCGGTCTCCGAACCGGGCACGTCGCGTAATCTCCCGTACCGAGTGGTGTATTGCCACCAGCTCGGCCGTGAAGACAGACACAGCGCCTAGTAGAGCCTCGCTGACTTCAAACAGAGGGGATACGGCGTGGAAGCCGACCCCCTCTTGGGACTTGGAGATATCCGTATACGCTGGCACGGTTCCAGCGTGACACGATGTGTGCTCCAAAAAGGTCAAACGCTAATACTCCCGGTGCCGACAAGCTTTGGGGGCAGAGGCGTGGCTACAAATAGCCAAATGTGGTAGCCTCCAGGGTGGCGTCCTGGGCAGAACCAGGGAGGCCACCGGCCCGAGAGCTATATCTACCTCTCGGAGGAGTTTCTTGGTCCTAAACCCAAAGGGCTAAGGGTATGACTGGCGTCTCTCGACGGCATAGACACCATCGAGATCAGCTGCGGATGCAGTGAGAGCTGTTGGCGACTGAGGGAGGCGCCGGGCTCGCGCAAACAGGTGAGTGATGCACTGCACACGGCGCAGAGCGAGTGGCATCTCCCCAGCATCGACCAACAGGCTCTCAATGGAGGAAGTGCGGAAGCCACCGGTCGCAAGGAGAAGGCTAGTGTGGTGGATCGAATTCATCTTCCGCAATAAACGCTCGGCTGCGAATGCATAAAACTCGCATCTGTAGTCGAGCTTCGAACGAACAAAGGATCGATAAAAAAGTAGGGCAGTAGCTCAATCAGCGCCCCAAGCGCTGAACGTCACGGAACGGAGAATGTCCAGGTCGCGGGTACAAGAGACCCTAAGGCTGCAAATATGAGCCTCCCAGGTGTGGCGTCGGTCGAAAACAAGACCAAGAAGACGGTGCGATTCCACCACATCCAGGCGCACCCCATTAAGAAACAAATCTGGATCGAGGTGAAGCCGTGGATGGCGGCAGAAGTGAACCACCTTAGTCTTGGCCGAAGAAAACCGAAACCTGTGCGCTTCGGCAAAGCGGGAGACGTGGTTCAATGCCTGTTGGAGCCGACGCTCCAGAGTTGGCATCTGGGCTGCGCCAAAAGAGATCGAAAGGGCGTCCACGTAGAGCGTAGCGAGAACATCTTCCGGCAGCACTGAGGTGATGCCGTTGATGCTCAGAACAAAGAGTGTGACACTGAGGACACTTCCCTGCGGGACACTCTCTTCCTGTTCCTTTGGACCGGAGAGGGCTCCCCCCGCCCGTACGCGAAATCGATGATCTCGCAAAAATTCAGATATAAAAATTGGGAGGCGTCCCCTCACCCCCATCGTGTGGAGAGTCTCCATGATACCGTATCGCCATGCGGTATCATAGGCCTCTCCAGATCGAAAAAGACCGTGGCATAGTGCTGTATACGAAGGAAAGCCTCGCAGACGGCATTTTCCAGTCGGAGCAGAGCATCCGACGTGGAGTGGAACTTGCGGAAGCCGCACTGTGAAGAAGACAGATGGCCTCCGCTGTACAGGAAAAAGGCTAGTCTAACATTTACCAATTTCTCCATCAACTTGCACACGCAAGAGGTTAGAGAAATTGGGCGGAAGCCGGTCGGAGTAGAGGAGTCTGGGAGAAGACCCTCCAACCAGATCCTGTTGAACAAATCTAACAGAAAGGCCATGCTTCGCTCACTCAGGTGTCGAAGCATGGCGTACGGGACATCGCCCGACCATGGGCGGTGTCCGCGCACGAAGCGAGAGCGGAGCCCAACTCACTCACAGTAAACTTATCGTTGAAGGGTTCTCCGCCTCTGGAGGTAAAGTCCAGCCGGCGGCCTTCCGCGACATCGCGACGTGCATTGAATGCTGGCGGAGCAGCATCCCGGCTAGATAATGCGGAAAAAGCGGTCGCTAAGGATTCCGCCACGGACGCGGGGTCCGAGATTGCGGTCCCATTATCCTGGAGAACGGGAGGGGGGTCCTGCGAGAACTTGTCCCGAATCCTTTTGACTCGCTCCCACACCTCAGCTAAAGGGGTCTTTCCGTTAAGTGAAGACAGGTATGCACGCCAAGAAGAGCGGCGGGCGTGCTTCGAAATATACCGGAATCCTAGCCCTAGTCCGACGAAATTCAGCGACAGTGAAATCGTTCGGGCGGCGCTGAAAGCGCATGTAGGCATAACGCTTCTGTTTCAGGGCCGTCTCACCCTCGGCGTACAAAATGGCCAGACGTCATAGGAATAGTAGTCAGGCCCACGGCGATGAGGTTGCCAGAGAAGAACTCAACGGCCTCATCTACCGACCTAAACTCCTCGATTCAGATAGAGAATTCAGTCATTTCGTGAAATGCAGGCCACCGAGCCCGCACCAAGCACCACCGAGGTAGGCTCTCAGACGGCAGTTGCCCTGAAAATGATATTTGAATGGGAAAGAGATCACTACCATGGAGGTCAGCGACCACCCCCCAATCAAAATCAGGCTGTGCATCCGAAGAGCACAAAGATAGGTCAAGGCAAGAAAATGAAGCGGTTCTCGGACAGTGATGCGTAAACTCATCCACGTTTAGGACACCCATCTCAAGCTCTTCGATCAGATCGGCAAGGACTTGTCCCCTGGGATTTATGGAGTAATCTCCCCAGAGAGGATACCTCCCGTTTAGATCTCCATGCAAGAGATATGGCCTCGGCAACCGTGCGACGACGCGGCGGAAGTCCCCCGCGTCGAAGTCAGCTGACGGTGGAATGTACGCAGAAATGATAGTATACCTCCTATCCAGGTGCAGCTGCACAGCCACTGCCTGAAAGGAGGTATCTAAAGAGAAATAAAGAACGGAGATATCATGCCGGGTGTAAACCGCGCATCCCCCAGCCCGGCCATCCCGCGGTGGTGGGGTCGCAAGACCCTTATACCCCGGGAGGGCGGGCCAGGGGCACGCGCCTAGCATGGTCTCCTGCAAAAAGATAGCTAACGGGAAACGGGACGAGACGAGCCTCCGCAGCTCCTCCCAGTTAGCCTGGAGTCCACGGCAATTCCATTGAAGGAATATGCCCTCCAGGCCTAGCTCGGAGGAGACGCGGAGGCCCTCCCCGAACTTAAGACCCTCACGGGAATGGCCGTACGCTTCCCGGGGGAAGAACCCCGGGCGCTGTTGGCCGGACAAAGCGCTGAAGGCACTGTCGCCTTCGAGGACTTATTGGGGGAGGTTGGGCTCACCATGCGAGTCTTATCCCCTCTCCGCCTCAAAATCTTAGGCGGGCGTTGCGGCTTCGGAGGCGGAGGGCCCTCTCTTCGAGGAACCACCGTGAACCGAGTCACTCGCTCCACCTCGGGGCGTGGGCGAAGGAGCCAAAGCTCATTTGTTGCTGTCCTCCTTTCGGAGGACAGCTTTAGGAACCCCGGAAGATGGCCTAGCGACCATCTTCAGGGGTGTTGCCTCATGTGAGTTTAACGACTCGGTGGAGGCGCGTGGCCGTTTCGCCTTACGGGAAACGGTCACGCTGGGGGAAAAGGGGGGGGGAGCCCTGGTTTTAGCCGGGACTGGGTGTGAACCCTTTTAGCCACCAGCTTTATTAGGGGAGCGCCCGGGTTGAGTAGAGCCCGCAGAAGGGCTCCGAATGGGCGTGGAAAAAACCGTGCTCGTTAGCCTGGATGGACCAGGAGCAGAGGGTGCCTTTATAACTATTAAGGCATATGACGTCCCAGGCAGAGCCGGGTGGGCTAGGACCAAGTCCTCAGCCTCGCGGAATGAGAGTCACTCCTGGGCCTGAACGGCCAGGATTTTTTTCTCAAGGAGATATGCACCACATTGCTTCGAAGAATCGGGATGCGGCTCTCCGCAATTGACACACTTGGCCACACACGATTTGGACTTATCGTGTGCGGCCTTGGAGCAATTTACACATACTTCGGGTAACCCCGACTTTGCACGTCTACAAGAACGATTCGTATGGCCGAAGCGGGGCCAGTAATAGCACCGCTGCGGCAGTGGCACGAATACCTTCACTTGGTAGCGGTACCAACCATCACGCACCGACTCAGGGAGCTTGTCACAGTCGAACGTGACGAAGAGTGTAGGAGTGGGTCTCGAGGCCCTTCCGTGTTTTCTCATCACACGTTCGACCTTGACCGCCCCATGGTCGGCCAGCTCTAGGGTGATGTCCTCAATGGAGTAGTCAACGAGCTTCCTCGCATAAACTACTCCTTTCACAAAGTTCATGGTAGAGTGCGGCGTCACACTCACCGGGGTGCCATGAAGTGTCCGAAGAGCACTTATCTTGGCCGATTTAGCGGGATTCGCCGCATTCGCCAGAAGGCTCCCGTCCGAGAAACGGGTCACCTTCGGCTCTCTACCAATTTCACTAACTAATCTTCTCCTCTGATGGATCATGTTGCCCTTGGACAACATGGTGCCATCCGTGAAGCGAATAACGAGGAAGCGTTTGAAGCCAGCGAACTCGAAAACGCCAGGTAACCTCTGAATCAAGGGCCCCGATGTCATCGAGGCTCCGCCGTGTGCACTTTTGGTCTTAGTCAGGGGCTCCACAACCGGGGGGGCAGAGGGGCCGGATGTGCCGATCTTGGCTTGGTCGCTTTCCAAAGTAGCAGCAGACATATCCGTCCCCGTAGCCCCCGCGGATGGAGAGGAGCCCCGAATCTTTTTTGTCTTTTTAGTCTTTTTTTTTCTTTTTTGGATAGGAGGGCGGGGAATGAACCCGCTTCTCACCTCCGCCGTAAGGAGTGTCTAGGCCAGATGGACCGGCCTCAGCCAGGTAATTCTCCGAAATGGAGAAGGTCCTGGTAGTCGTGGGGGCACCAGACGGAAGAGATCCCTCCCCTCCTTGTACTGCTTCGGAAACCACAACCGTTTGAGGAGGACTCTGCATAGGGGCGGATTCGGGTTCAGTGCTTGGCGCCGAGCCTGGATTCACCCCCCCCCCATGGAAGGCCCTACTGTCTGAGGCTGGGTTTTCTCAAGACCATGTCTATCTCAGGGGGGGGCCTCCAGTTGCCCCCCCCCCCTAAGTCATCGCAGGTCCCGTTGGCACTATCGTCACTAGTCTTCTTTGGGGAGGCATGGGCCTTGACCCCGGCAAGGTTCAGTATTCTTGCCAGCAGGTCTTTTGAGTGAAGCGACCGAAGGGGCCTGGCTTCCCTCTCCCCCCTAAGGGGGTTTGCCCTCCTGAGCCGCTTCGATGTGGAGCGGCTGGCGAAGGGCTGCCTGCTGGCTTTCTTGGCAGTCCCCTTGGAAAGAACAGAGGGGACTGCCGCTGGTAAGAGGGAGGTGCCCGAAAGCACCTCCAGAGAAGGGGAGGAGGGGGAGTCCCCTTCACCTGTAGGCGTAGAAGAGGAGTAAGCCTCCTCTCCGGTTGAAGAGATATGGAGGGTCCCCTGCGCAAGCATAGGAGGGGGGGGACCTCCATTTTTTTGCTGGAGCTGCCCGAGGGCGGCTCCGTGGCTGTTTCAGGGGAAGTTGGGGGTTGGGTTTTTTTTTTCATACATGGGCATGGTGACCCTCTTTTTTATACGGGACGCAATCGCTCATCACCTCTTGCAGTTGCCCGCACTGCAAGAGGTGCTTACAGGCCTGGCAGAGCCAGGCGCCGCCATTTCGGACCACCTCTCCCGCCTGGTGGCCTGGCAGTCCATCGGCATCGCGGCTCCACCATATACACGGCGTAAAAATGGATAGAATGTGAAGAGGAGAGCAAAAGGGATGTGAGGAAGGTATTGGTGGGGATGAAGCCGGTTGTTAAAAAAAAAACATCCCGAACCGGAGCTCAGGGGTTAGGGAACATTGTCCCCTTTCCCCTCAACCCCGATCCGGCACGGGTGGCTTGAGAAGAAGGTCAGCATCTACCCTGTGAAATTAGAGGCTGACCAGAGAAAGTTGTGGGAGAGGTTGTGTGAAAAGAGAGGAAACAAGTGTTTTGAAGGTAGAAGAGAGGCTAAGCTGGGGCCGGACGGGGTACTGAGTCCCGTTAGCACGGCGGCCTGGATGGCAAATCGCCGTGCCCCTTACGGGGTACCAATTGCACTAGCTAATCTTCTCCTCTGATGGATCATGTTGCCCTTGGCCAACATGGATCCATCAGTGGAGCGAATAACGAGGAAGCGTTTGAAGCCAGCAGGCTCGAAAACGCCAGTTAACCTCTGAATCACGGGCCCCGATGTCATCGAGGCTCCGCCCTGTGCACTTTTAGTTTTAGTCAGTGGCTCCGCAACCGAAGGGGCAGAGGGGCCGGATGTGCCGATCTTAGCTTGGTCACTTGCCAAAGTGGCAGCAGACCCATCCGTTCCCGTAGCCCCCGCGGGTGGAGAGGAGCCCCGAGTCTTCCTAGTATTTGTCTTTTTCTTTTTTTGGAGAGGAGGGCGGTGAATGAACCTGCTTTTCACCTCCGCCGATAGGAGCCCCTAGGCCAGATGAACCGGCCTCAGCCAGGTCCTTCTCCGAAATTAAGAAGGTCCTGGTGGTCGCAGGGGCACCGGTTGGAGGAGATCCCTCCCCTCCTTGTACTGCCTCGGAGCCCTCAGCCGTTTGAGGAGGACCTTGCATAGGGCGGATTTAGGTTCGGTGCTTGGATCAGAGGCCGGATTCCGCCCCCATGAAAGGTCCTACCGTCTGAGGCTGGGTTTCCTCAAGGACCATGTCTATCACAGGAGGGGTCTCCAGTTGGCCATCCCCCTTCTAGTTCATCACAGGTCCCCTTGGCAGCGTCACCAGTCTTTTTTGGGGAGGCACAGGCCTTGACCCCGGCAAGGTTTAATATTCTTGCCAGCAGGTCTTTTGAGGAAAGCGACTGAAGGGGCCTGGCTTTCCTTCCCCCTAAGGGGGTTTGCCCTACCGAGCCGCTTACACGAGGGGTGGTCGGCAATGGGCTGCCTGCTGGCTTTCTTGGCAGTCCCTTTGGAAAGAACAGAGGGGACTGCCGCTGGAAGAAGGGAGGTGCCCGAAAGCACCTCCAGAGAAGGGGTGAGGAGGAGTCCCCTTCACCCGTAGGCGTAGGAGAGGAGGTTTTTTTTTTTTTTTTTAGAGGAGAGGAGTAAGCCTCCTTTCCGGTTTAAGAAATATGGAGGGTCCCCTGCGCAAGCACAAGGGGGGGAACCTCCATTTTTTCTGTGGAGCTGCCTGAGAGCAGCTCCGTCGTTTGTACAGGGGGGTTAAAGGTTTTTTTTTTGGTTAGACTCATCATTGGGCATGGTGACCCTCTTTTTATTATGGGATGCAACCGCTTTTTACCTCTCGCAGTTGCCCGCACTGCAAGAGGTGCTTACAGGCCTGGCAGAGCCAGGCGCCGCCATTTCGGACCACCCCTTCCGCCTGGTGGCCTGGCAGTCCATCGGCATGGCGGCTTCACCTTAGACACGGCGTAAAAATGGATAGAATGTGAAGAGGAGAGGAAAAGGGATGTGAGGAAGGTATGGGTGGGGATGAAGCAGGTTGTTAAAAAAAACCATCCCGAACCGTAGCTCAGGGGTTAGGGAACATTGTTCCCTCCCCCCTCAGCCCCGATTTGGCACGGTTGGCTTGAGAAGAAGGTCAGCATCTACCCTGTGAAATGTGAAACTGACCAGAGAAAGTTGTGGGAGAGGTTGTATGAAAAGCGACGAAGTAGGAGAAATATACAGGCTATCTGAAGGAAGGAAGAGAGGCTAAGCTGGGGCCGGACGTAGCGCTGGATCCCGTCAGCACGGCGGCCATGATGGCAAATCGCCGCGCCCCTTACGGGGTAAATTGTAATAGGTTATACAGGGTCTTCTGGTTAAATTTGACGATATTTAATGTCTTCTTTTTTCCAGAAACATGTTGATGTATTGACAAATAATTAACAGCGTTAGAGAGCATAGAGAATAAAATTTTAGTTGAGAAAATGTTAGCTAACATGGACAACTTGAAGCCATCTGAATATTGAGAAAGTGTTAACTTCATCACTATGGTTCGCGCCGGGTATCAAAATAACGACATCATGACTAGTGATCAAAGCTATGTTAACACTGTAAGACGTGACAGGCAGCTGCAACAGAGACTAGGGAGCCATTTTTACCAGAAAGGAACACAGCAGGCGTTCTGACCACCATGAAGCTAGCCCTAAATAAGGAACTTAGCTGTTATTCGTACAAGAAGCGTATGGAATAAATTATGAGAGTCAAGGCCAAGGAGAACCACGTGACGAAGGAAAAGAAGTTCATAAACAAGCTGAAATATCCTGTTGAGCCGTGGACGAATGATTCTTTTCAGATGAAAAGAACTTCTGCCAGGACCAGTTGTACAACACCCAGAACAGCAGGTGGCTTGTCTATAATCCATGCAACGTTCCTCCTGTCATCAGGATCAAGTTTCCCCAGATTTGATTGTCTGTGGGTGTGTCTCCAGTGAGAGTGACACCATACCATCGTACTCTGTGAGCAGAGTGGGTTCTCTGAGATGGAGTTTTTGTTCAAAGCATGGCTGGAGATGGTTGGTGCTGCAAGATCATATCTGCAAAAAAGAGTCAGAAGGGGAGATCGGAGAATTTCTACGACTTTATCAGCTCCACTTTCTCGCCACATAGATTCCCCGATTTTAACCCCATGGATTGCTATGTGTGGGGCGCGGTTGAGAAAGACACCGACTGCTCTGTCTGCAACCTCAAGGCCAGGTTGGTGGCCAAGATCATGGTGTTCGAAGATCTTCCCAGGGTCACAATGAAGAACGCATGCACCAGGTACCGGAGCCGTTTTGAGGCCGTGGGGAAAGCTGATGGCAGCTTTATTGAGTAAACTAATCTCCTAGCCAAATTCTAGTTAATATTCTTTATATCCAAAAATACCTTTATTTTTGGCTGAGATATTGCAAGAATAGGTTATTTTATGCAAACCGTCAAATTTAGCCCAAACACCCTGTATATTCCCCAAACAATCAACAATAATTAACAAAATCCGAAATTTGCTAAAATATGCAACATCAGCAACATATAACAGATGAAGCTATGTAAAACTTATAGCAACACCAAACTAATACAAGAAGCTGAGTAGCGTGTCGAGAGTCAATTGGAAGTGATGAGAGCATTTATTTTTCGAGGCATTTTATACATGAGGGTGGGATGCTGGCGCACTCATCGGTGATAACTGCCTTCATTTTCTCATTTGAGGCTGGCTGACGGCGTCTTACGGCCTCTGTCAGGGCCTGCCAGGGAGTTTACAGTGGATTCATATCCAGACACTGAAGTGGACAATCCATCACCGTGATATCGTTGTTCCGAGCATTTCTGAAGAGCTCTCGAGGCTGAGAGCAGGATGTGATCTCTCAGAAGAGCTTGGCACTTCTCTGAATTCATAATGCCATCACAAACGGTGAGATGACTTACCCCTTCTCCTAACTTGCAGCCCCCATACCATTACAGAGCGGCCACAATGCTTTACTGCTCGCACTATCCACTCTAGATTCAACCTCTTTCTTAATCTCCTGCCGATTCTGACGTTGCCTAGGGTCGAAACCTAACGTATTGTCTAGTTGCGGTAAACACGTCTCCAAGACAATCGACGTCGCTTCTGCTGAAGTTGATCAGTTGCCTCTGGTGGAGTTTCCATGACTCCAGGCCTTAGCTAAGTAGCCTGCGACGTATTATTCAGGCGGATGCATTAACTTGTCCTCTCTTTGTTCATTCATGTGGCCGCTGGACTGCGTTTTTCTGATGATGCTAAAGACAAATGAGAGGCAGAAAATGCCGGCGCCTTGAATATAACCCTGGGTCGTCCAGGCTGATGTCAGTCTTAGATGTTCCCACTTTTTTGTATTCTCTCCAACACTTTGACAACACCGAAAAGTGATCCGCCGACTCTCCGAGTGATTTGTCGACACTGAGACTATTATAGTCCATCTTGCGTATCAGACTTCTTTGCTCCACGGAATAGTAACGTGTTTTCGCCTTTATCATATCAATATCATATTAATCAACAAATCTGATGTGATATGAAGACATTTTGACTAACATTCTGCATACTGACCAGGATTTTATACATTTCAAAAGCATCGCTATCTTAGATATTTAAAAAAAAAGTTATTAGGAAGATTGAGATATTCTTTTTCTTTCCAGATGTATTGGACAGATGCAAACAAACCTACACTAACATATTGCTAGACATACAATAGAGGAGTCCTGCCTATTATAAAAACCTAGCTACTCTATATTTGGGAATGCACCAGTGACCCAATCCCGATTGCTAGGAACAAGAGATAACGACCCCGCTCGCTTCGGTTCTGGGACAGGTAACATACGAAGATCCACTAGGATGAAAAATTCGATAAGAATTGGTCGGACAGTATCTGAATGTGGTACCCAGCTGTATATTGCAACCAACTCTGTCGTGAAGACAGACGTAGTTTTCGGTAGAACACCGCTAGTTTTAAAAAGAGGGGAGACGGCGTGAAAACTAACCCCGTCGTCGAATTTGGAACCATCCGTATATATTGGCACGGTACCAGAGTGACTAAACGTAAACCCTATGAAATTCGAATTAAGTACTCGTGGTGCTGTATTAGCTTTGGGAACGTGTTACAAATGGTCAAATATGGTACCTCCAGGGTGGTGTTGTCAAAGTAACCAGGAACCCCATCGGGCCGAGAGCTAGATCGTGCTCTCGAAGAATTTTCTGTCTTAAATCTGAAATTTTTAGGCTATAATTGGCGCTTTGCGACGCTATAGGCGCCATTGAAATCACCCTTGGATGAAATGAGGGCCGTTGGCGACTAAGGGAGGAGCTGGGCTCGTGCTTATAAAAACCGAATGAACTATTTATGGCGAAGAAAAATCTGCATCTGCCCAACATCAACATAGAAGCTCTCAATGGTGATGTGTTGAAGGTATCAGTCGTTGAACATAGGCTAGTGTGGGGAAATGATCCACTTTTCACAAAACACTGATCCTGATGCTTAAAACTTGCATTATTATTCAAGCTTAGACCTAGCAATGGATCAGCCAAAAAAGTAAAATGGTAACCGTATAAGGTCTCCAAGTGTTGCAAGTCACTGAATGAATAATGTACACGGGGAGAGTATGAGTCCTTAAGGCTGTGAATCTGGGCTTTTCACGTGAGGCACCGGACTAAAACCCGAGCAAGGGAACGATGCCACTCTGACATATTCAGACAAGTTTCATTTTTGAACAAGTCTCGGTCTGTCTGAAGCTGTAGATGGTGCCAAAAGTGCTTCACCTTAATCTTGGTAAAAGAAATCCGAAACCATGGCGCTTCGGTATTGCGAAAGGTGTGGATTAATGCTTGTTGAATTTGACGATCCAAAGTAGACATTTGAGCAGAACCGAAGGAGATCGAAAAGTCTTCTACGTAAAGCATAGCAAGAACATTTTTCGAGAGTCCCACTGTGATAGAGTTGATGCTCAAGG
This sequence comes from Ceratothoa steindachneri, assembly GCA_963969495.1. Lineage (NCBI taxonomy): Eukaryota > Metazoa > Arthropoda > Malacostraca > Isopoda > Cymothoidae > Ceratothoa > Ceratothoa steindachneri. Next base: position 50,082,875 of record OZ018328.1, on the reverse strand, counting down.
CAAAGAGAGTGAGTGATACTGAGGACACTATCTTGTGGGACGGCGTTACCCAGAATCGACGATCTCTTAGATATTCAGACAAGAATATGGTAAGGAATCGCTTCACATCAATAGTGGCGACGATATCTATGATAGCGTATCACCATGCGGTGTCGTAGGCCTGCTCCAAATCAATAAATGCCGAGCGAAGTCCTGTTTATAAAGGAAGGCCTCGCAAATATCGTTTGCCAACCGGAGCTGAACAACCAATGTGGAGTGGGAAAAAGTAAGCAAAAATTTAATTACCTAATTTCTTCATCAACTTGCACATGCAGGAAGTTAGCAAAATTGAGAGGAAACCAGCTGGGTTTGAGTCATCTCTCCTCGGCTTGCAAAAAACAAGCATAGAAGATATTCGCTAGGAATCTGATCAGACAAGTTTCGAAGCATAGCTTAGGGGATATCGTCTATACCGAGGGCGGTATCCATTCACAAAGCGAGAGTGGAAATTAACTCACTTAGCGTAAACTTACCTATGAAGATAAAGTCTAGTCGGCAGCCTTCAGCAATCTTACGAAATGTGGAGCAGTATTTCGCCTAGAGTTGTGGAGGAAGCGCAGGCACAGGGTTCTGTCACGGACGCAGAGGCCAAAATTTCAGTCATGTTCTCCTGGAGGACTGGAGGGGGTCCTCTGCGAGAAATTTCCCAGAATACTTTTGAGACGCTTCGCACGTCTGCGAGAGAAATCTTCAGGTGAAGTAAAGCAAAGTATGCCCGGCGAGAAGAACGGCGGGCTTGTTCGAAACATATCGGAATCTAGCCCTCGCTTGACGAAATTCACCCACGGTGAATGCATATAAAAATATCGATTCTCTCCAAGGGCCATCTCACACTCGGCCGACCATCAAGGAAGCGAGTGACGTCCACAAAGGCAGAAATCGAAGTCAGTCCTACGACGATGATGGTGCCGGAGAACAACTCAACGGCCTCAGCATGCGATGTAAACTCCTCTACTGAGATATAGAAATCATAATTTCCCGAAATGCGGGCCATCGCGCCCACTCCAAAGGGCGCCCAGGTTGTTTATCAGGACGCAGTGATCCAGAAAATATATTTGGATGGGAGAGTAATGACTAACAAAGGTCAACGACCACCTCCCACCCTAATTCAGGCTGTGCGTCAAGAGCAAATGTATAGATAGATCTAAGCATGAAAATGATGCAGTTCTTGACAATGATGAGTGAACTCATTCACAATTAGCACACCTATATATAGTTATTCGATTAGGTCGGCAAAGACCTGGACCTTGGGATAGATCATCTAGTCCCTTAGAAGAGATGCTTACCATTAAGATGCCCGAGGTAGAGAAAGGAGGGCCTCAGCTACCATGGTACGTGGTATCAGAAATCCACCACATCGAAGTCAGCTAAACGTGAAATATAAACCGAAAAAAATGTTTAGTTTTAATTTTATTAGAACCTTACACGCTGAATGCTTTATTACCTGTGAGGGCTTACTGAAGCAGGCTTGGCTCTTCGCACAAGCCTTTCTCTCCTCCCCCACCTCTTTCAAAAGGGTAAACAAGGTCTTATGACTCAAACTTACCCCACCCACCTCTGGCAAAAGCAAAAACAAGTTCGTATGAAGCAAACTTACCTAACCCACCTCTGCTAAAAGGGGAAACAAGTCCTTATATTGTTTTTCGTTTGATTATCTCAATAAATTAGTCATATTACAGAAAAAAGCAATTCGAGCCATCCATCAACTTCACTACAATGAGCACACTAATCGTTATTTTAAGGAATCCAGAATTCTAAAATTAAATGATCTCTTTGTTTTTCAAACATCCTTATTCCTTTACAAAACAATAAAGTGTTCCTATAATAGCTATATATTTAATATGTTACAAACAGCTGATAATATCCATAATCACCAAACCCGCAATAGAACAAAATTTATTTCACCCTTGTGTTCAAAATCAAAATCTCAATGTAGCTTTCTGTACAAATCTATCAAAATATGGAATGGCTTGGACGACAATATCAAATCCCAAACCAATTTAGCTCAATTCAAAAAAGCTCTTAAAAACAATATAATTTCGGCTTACTAAATTTCTATTCAGCTTTTGTTATTGTGTATTTATTTGTTGCCGTACAATGTTATACTGTGTACTACTACTTTGATTTATACATTATAAATATGTTATTATTTATATAAGACTGTTGACTATGTTAACTACATACCTCTTGAAAGAATCGCTGTAAATAAAATAGTTTTTAATTTATCTCTAAATTTCAATTATATAATTATTCGTTATTTGCAATCATTACAATGGTTAGGTTCTCAAATGAATATTAAGTTGTTTATATTTGTATAAACATGAAGGGATTTCTAGTCTTTATAATTTTATGCTTAGTCTTAAGTTTCTGCCCTAAAAGTCACTGACTTATTTTGGGCCCATAAATAATCCTGTATGTATAAGTACTTATAGTAACTTGGCATTAAGATCTAAAATGTAATATGTTTTTACTGTACATTGGATTAGTATGGAATAAATAAATAAATAAAAATAAATAAATAAATAAAAATTTGGCGTCTTTGTTGAGCCATTCTTATTAACTTTATCTTCCTGCCTTTCTGCTTCTTGTCATCACTCTTGGGAACAGCTAAATTGCCTTATATCAGTGGGGAACAGACCTCACATATCGTCTCTTATCAGAGGGAGGCTATTGGCAAAGGTCCTCAGACGATTAGAGTAAATTTGAACAGACAACAAATCGTGATGTCGTGGAGGTTCTTTTTTAAGAGAATTAAAAAGAAATAGCGGTTTATAGGCAGATAATGAGTAATAGTGAGTTGTATTTAAATGAGGAATTTTTGTTCAATAGAGAGTTATAGGGCAATTGTGAGTTAGAGGGAAATAGTCAGTTATAGGGAAACCATACGTGATAGACAAAGAGTGAGGCTATAGACAAATAGTGAGTAAAAGTTAAATAGTGATTTATAGGCAAATATGAGTTATATAGCAAGAGTGATTTATAGGGAAATAGTGAGTAATAGGCCATTAGTAATTTATAGGCAAATATTGAGTTATAGGGCAAAGGTGAGTTATATTCTAATAGTAAACTATAGGCAAATAGTGAGTTACAGGCAAATAATGAGGTATAGGAAAATAGTGAGTTAGTTATAGGCAAAAATGAGTTGTAGGCAAAGAGTGAGTGATAGGGAAATACAGTTGTAGGGAAATACTGAGTTATGGGCTAATAGTGAGTTATAGGCTAATAGTGGGATATAGTGAATTAATGAATAATAGGGAAAAATGAGTTATAGGCAAATAGGGAGGCATATGTAAATAAGTATTTATAATCTAATAGTGAGTTATAAGTATATAGTTAGTTATAGCAAATAGTGAGTTATAAAGAAATAGTGACTTATATACAAATAGTGAGTCTAGGCAAATACTCATTCATAGGGAAATTGTGAATCATAGGCAAATAGTGAATTATAGGCGCAAATGCTGAGTTGTAGACAAATACTGAGTCCACTTTCCACAATACGAGCTCAGCTGCGGATGCGTAAACTCACATCCGTAGTTAGTCAGGTTTCGAGCGAACAAAGGATGGGAAGAAGAGGACTCCACATGCCGAAAGTCACCGAAAGAAGAAGGCCCTTGGCGTGAGGCTGCCATGGGGTGCCTCCCATTGAGGCGTCAGTCAAAAACAAGACCAACGGAAATTCGATGGCAGCATAAGTGCACTACCTTAGTGTGGGTCAAGGAAAACTGAAACCTGTGCGTTTCGGCAAAGCGAGAGATGCGTTTCCATATCTGTTGGAGTCGAATCTGCAGAGTTGTCATCTAGACCGCACTAAAAGAGATCGAAAGTGGATTGCAACTCCATATTTCCATTATAAAATTGTGTGTATATATATATATATATATATATATATATATATATATATATATATATATATATATATATATATATATATATATATATATATATATATATATATATATTGTTCGTTTTTAAAATATAGCCCGTAAACTTAAAGATTTATATTTTTTTCGTGTCTTTACAGAAGGGGATACAGGGGATGGGCGTTACTCCTCCCACCTCCACTTCAGCCACAAAATAAATTCTCTTCAGCTAAAGATTATGAGAAATACCCACTAAAAACATCTCCTAAATAAATAAATAAATCCTTCTAAATACCTGCAGGGATGATTTAACTCCCAAATAAAGAAATAAATCCTTCTAAATACCTGCAGGGATGATTTAACTCCCAAATAAAGAAATAAATCCTTCTAAATACCTGCAGGGATGATTTAACTCTGTAATCCAATTTTCCGCCCTGAAGCACTGCAGCGCTCACCCACCGCTCTGCGGTTTTGTTTTGTTTTAATTTTAGGGACCCATCTGGCGGCTGCCTACTTGGGCATAAGTCGCTGCATCGACCCAGCCTATTACTAGGCTATATTAAAAAACAAATAGCAATATGTACCTAACAAATAACAACGATAAAAAATGACAAAGGATAAACAAATAAAAAAATAAACAAAAAAGGTAAGAGGGAAGCGCGCTCCAACGTCGGGGGTAGGTCCGCCTTTCCCTGGCACAGGAACATGCTACCTACAACAAACAGTCAGATAAAGTGGAGGAGGCCAGCCTCCTCCAAAAAGTCGTAAAATCTACAAGTCAGTGTGCACGAATCCGTCCCGAGTACAAGGGACAAGCGGTAGTGACCCCCTCGTCCCAGTACTGGGGCAAGTAACGTGCGCGAAGATCACTCAGACTGGGACATTCAACGAGAATGTGCCGAATTGTCTGGGGGACAACGCAGTCTTCACAATAAGGCGAAGGCGAGCGCTCCATCAAATGGCAGTGCGTCCCGCGAGTGTGTCCAATTCGGAGACGACAGAAAGCAACCTGAAGCCGTCGCGGAATTGGAGAGTACGTCAATGGGAACATTCGCCGTGAGATGGTACTCAGCTTTAAGTTCCCCTTGACCGTCTCCCATCTTCTTTGCCAAGCAGCCCATAGAGCTGCCCGTACTCCTGCCATGTAATCGGTATGAGGAAAAGCGAAACGCTGGACCGGTCGCTCAGTCCTCGCGGACTCTTTGGCGCCCTCATTCCCCGCAATTCCTAAATGTCCAGGAACCCAGCAGAAGATAATCTCGACATCCGTCCGGCTCGCCAAAACCGTGGCCTCACGGATATCGCGAACCAAGAGATGCCGTTATTTCACTGCTCTGCTTAACTTAATTCCGTCAAGCCCTACTATAGTATCAGAGTCAGTCACGGTCACGTTTGCCGAAGTTCCTATGGTAAAAAATTTGCCACTCTCTATCATTTTTTTTTACTTCTGTTACTACCTTGATAGAATTTGCTACCATTTCCTTATTATTCATTGTTACTTTTAAAATTTTATAAATTCATATATTTCATTTTTATTCACAGTAATTTTTAATTAAATTAATTTATAATAAATAAATCCTCCTTATACTCGTATAGTTGTGGTTCAAAGCGAGTTATAAACATGTATCTGTTCCGTTGAATCACGCGCATATTCAGCATCGTCGAAGCTGATTAGGTATCAACATGTTTCGGTTCTGTAGAATCACCCATTTAGACATCGCTGCTAGATGTCATAACAAGTCGAGATTGGAGAATGGTCAGTGGTTTATTGTTGCATTACATTTTGGTGAAATTTTCGATCGTCTCCGAGTTTAAATCACAATTTCTGTTGATCGAACCATTATATCCTAAGAAGGTTTCTTACGCCCCCCTCTTCGATAATTCAACTATCTTTAAGAGTTTCAAATAGTGTACATGAAGAAGAATACGAAAATATTAACAAGGAATGGAAGGAATTGAGAGTGGGTGTTGGAATTGTTATATGCTTGTTGACTTGTGTCTCCCAATAGGTGGTCAGTCTTTCACCTGCGGCTCAAGTTTTGTCTGCTCTCACCGGGATTTTTTTTTTTTAGAGTCCATCTGGCGAGTGCCCACTTGGGCATAAGTCACCGGAAACACGACAGCCTGGAACTAGGCTACTTTAAAATAAGGATAGGAAAACATAACAATGATACAAATTGGAAAAACTTAACAATTAGGAAGCAATCTCCGGCGTCAGGGAGAGGTCCCCCTCACCCCGGTACAGGAGCGTGCAACCTACAAAGAAAACAACAAAAAGAATAGAACCTACTTAAATAAAGGTGAGAAGCCCGGCCTCCCCCCAAAAGTCAACAAGTCCACAAGTCAATATGCACGAACTCGTAACAAGTACAAGGGACAGGAGAGCGCTCCATCAAATAGCGATACGTCAAACAAGTGTGTCCAATTCGGAGACGACAGAAACGACCTGAATTGGGGGATAGGTCCATAGGAACAGTCGCGGCGCAATGGCACGCAACTTTAAGTTTCCTTCGACCGTCTCCCATCTTCTTTGCCAAGCAGTCCGAAGAGCTGCCCGTATTCCTGCCATGTAGTCTGTGTGAGGAAGAGGGAAACGATGGTCCGGTCGCAGAGTCCTCGACGACTCTTTGGCGCCATGATCGGCGCGCTCATTCCCCGCAATTCCTACATGTCCAGGAACCCAGCAGAAGATAATCTCGACATCTGCCCGGCTCGCCAAAACCGTGGCGTCACGGATATCGCGAACCAAAGGATGCGGAGATTCCAATGCGACGAGAGCAGTCACGGCGCTTTGTGGGTAGCTATAGATCGCAATCCGGTCCCCGCAACGGACACGTCACGTAATCTTCCGTACCGAGTGGTGATTGCAACTAGCTCGGCAGTGAAGACAGACGCAGCGCCTGGCAGAGCCCCGCTAACTTCAAAGGCGTGGAAGTCGACCCGCTCTTGGAACTTGGAGCCATCCGTATACACTGGCGCGGTACCAGCGTGACACGATGTGTGCTCCAAAAAGGTCGAACGCAATACTCCCGGCGCAGTACAAGCTTTGGGAGCAGAGGCGTGGCGACAAATAGACAAATGTGGTACCCTCCAGGATGGCGTCCTGAACAGAACCGGGGGCGCCACCGGCCCGAGAGCTATATCTACCTCTTGAAGGAGTTTCCTGGCCCTAAACCCAAAGGGCTTAGGGTATGACTGGCGTCTCTTGGCGACATAGGCACCGTCGAGATCAGCTGCGGATGCAGTGAGAGCTGTTGGCGACTGAAGGAGGCGCCGGGCTCGAGCGTACAGGCGAGTGATGCACTGCACGCGGCGTAGAGCGAGTGGCATCTCCCCAGCATCGACTAACAGGCTCTCAATGGAGGAAGTTCGGAAGGCACCGGTCGTAAGGCGAAGGCCGGTATAGTGGATCCAGTTCTCCTTTCCCAATAAACACTCGGCTGCGGATGCATAAAACTCGCATTTGTAGTCGAGCTTCGAACGAACAAATGATCGATAAAAAAGTAAGGCAGTAGCCCTATCAGCTCCCAAGCGCTGAACGTCACGGAACGGAGAATATCCATGGCGCGGGTACAAGATACCCTAACGCTGCAAATATGAGCCTCCCAAGTGAGGCGTCGGTCGAATACAAGATCAAAGAAACGGTGCGATTCCACCACATCCAGGCGCACCCCATTAAGAAACAAATCTGGGTCGGGGTGAAGCCGTGGATGGCGGCAGAAGTGCACCACCTTAGTCTCGGCCGGAGAAAACCGGAACCTGTGCGCTTCGGCATAGCGAAAGACGCGGTTCAATGCTTGTTGGAGTCGACGCTCCAGAGTTGGCATCTGGGCTGCGCCAAAAGAGATCGAAAGGTCGTCCACGTAGAGCGTAGCGAGAACATCTTCCGGCAGCACCGAGGTGATGCCGTTGATGCTCAGGGCAAAGAGTGGGACCTGAGGACATCTCCCTGCGGGACACCCTCTTCCTGCTCCTTTGGGCCGAAGAGAGCTCCCCCCACCAGTACGTGGAAACGACGATGGGGGCGTCCCCTCGCCCCCATCATGTGGAGAGTCTCCATGATACCGTATCGCCATGCGGTATCATAGGCCTTCTCCAGATCGAAAAACACCGTGGCGTAGGGCTGTCTACGAAGGAAAGCCTCGCAGACGGCATTTTCCAGTCGGAGCAGAGCATCCGACGTGGAGTGGAACTTACGGAAGCCGCACTGTGCAGAAGACAGATAGCCTCCGCTGTCCAGGAAAAAGGCTAGTCTAACATTTACCAATTTCTCCATCAACTTGCACACGCAAGAGGTTAGAAAGATTGGGCGGAAACCGGTCGAAGTAGAGTGATCTCTCCCCGGTTTGCGAAAGGCGAGCACAGTAGCGATTCGCCAGGAGTCTGGGAGAAGACCCTCCACCCAGGTCCTGTTAGACAAATTCAAGAGAAAGGCCATGCCTCGCTCACCCAGGTGTCAAAGCATGGCGTACGGGACATCGTTCGGACCATGGGCGGTGTCCGCGCACAAGGCGAGAGCGGAGCGCAACTTGCTCCCAGTAAACCTGTCGTTGAAGGGTTCTCCGCCTCAGGTGGTAAAGTCCAGCCGGCGGCCCTCCGCGACATCAGGACGCACACTGAATGCTGGCGGAGCAGCATCCCGGCTAGAAAATGCGGAAAAAGCGGTCGCGAAGGATTCCGCCACGGACGCGGGGTCTGAGATTGCGGTCCAATTCTCCTGGAGAACGGGAGGGGGCTCCTGCGAGAACTTGCCCCGAATACTTTTGACTCGCCTCCACACATCTGCTAAAGGAGTCTACCCGTTAAGTGAAGACACGTATGCCCACCAAAGAAGAGCAGCAGGCGTGCTTCGAAATATACCAGAACCTAGCCCTAGCCCGACGAAATTCAGCGACAGTGAAATCGTTCGAGCGGCGTTATAGCGCATGTAGGCATAACCGTTCTGTTTGAGGGCAGTCTCACACTTGGCCGACCACCATGGGAGTGGTCGGCGTGCAGAACGGCCAGACGTTCTATGAATGGTAGTCAGGCCCACGGCGATGAGGTTGCCGGAGAAGAACTCAACGGCCTCATCTACCGACCTAAACTCCTCGACTGAGATAGAGAATTCATTCATTTCCTGAAATGCAGGCAACGGCGCCCGCGCCAAGCACCACCGAGGTAGGCTCTCAGGTGGCAGTTGCCCTGAAAATGATATTTGAATAGGAAAGAGATCACTACCATGGAGGTCATCGACGACCCCCCCAATCAAAATCAGGCTGTGCATCGGAAGAGCACAATGATATATCAAGGCAAGAAAATGAAGCGGTTCTCGGACAGTGATGCGTAAACTCATCCACGTTTAGGACACCCATCTCAAGCTCTTCGATCAGATCAATAAGGACTTGTCCCTTGGGAGTTATGGAGTAATCTCCCCAGAGAGGATGCCCCCCGTTCAGATGTCCAAGCAAGAGAAAGGGCCTCGGCAACCGTGCCACGACGCGGCGGAAGTTCCCCGCGTCAAAGTCAGCTGACGGTGGAATGTACGCAGAAATGATAGAATACCTCTTATCCAGGTGCAGCTGCAGAGCCACTGCTTGGAAGGAGGTATCTACAGAGAAAGGAAGAACTGAGACATCATGCCGGGTATAAACCACGCATCCCCCAACTCGGCCATCCCGCGGTGGTGGGGTCGCGAGACCCTTATACGCCGGCAGGGCAGGCAGGGGGAACGCGCCTAGCATGGTTTCCTGCAAAAAGATAGCTAACGAGGAACGGGACGAGACGAGCCCCCGCAGCTCCTCCCAGTTGGCCCGGAGTCCACGGCCATTCCATTGAAGGAATATGCCCTCTAGGCATAGCTCGAAGGAGACGCGGGGACCCTCTTCGAACAGAAGACCCTCACGGGAAATGGCCGTACGCTTCCCGGGGGAAGAACTCCGGGCGCTGTTGGCCGGAAAAAGGGCTAAAGGCGCTGTCGCATTCGAGGACTTATTGGGGAAGGTTAGGCTCACCATGCGAGTCTTTTTCTCCCTTCGCCTCGAAACCTTAGGCGGGCATTGTGGCTTCGGAGGCGGGGAGCCCTCTTTTCAAGGAACCACCGTCTCCGAGCCACTCCCTCCACTATTATGCGTTGGCGAAGGAGCCAAAGCTCTTTTGTTGCTGTCCTTCTTTCGGGGGAGAGCTTTAGGAACCCTGGAAGATGGCCTAGCGACCAACTTCAGGGGTGTTGCCTCCTGTGAGTCTAACGACTCGGTGGAGGCGAATGGCCGTATCACCTTACGGGAAACGGTCACGCTGGGGGAAGAAGGGGGAGACCTGGTTTTAGCCGGGGCTGGTATGAACCCTTTTTGCCGCCAGCTTTACCAGGGGAGCACCCGGGTTTGGTAGAGCACGCAGAAGGGCTCCGAATGGGCGCGGAAACAACCGTGCTCGTTGGCCTTGATGAGTCAGGAGCAGAGGGTGCCTTTCTAACTATTGAGGCATATGAAGTCCCAGGCAGAGCCGGGCGCGCCAGGACCAAGTCTTTAGCCTCGCGGAATGAGAGTCGATCCTGGGCCTGAACGGCCAAAAATTCTTTCTCAAGGAGATATGCACCACATTGCTTCGAAGAAGCAGGGTGCGGCTCTCCGCAATTGACACACTTGGCCACACACGATTTGGACTTATCGTGTGCGGCCTTGGAGCAATTTACACAAACTTCGGGTGACCCCGACTTTGCACGTCTACAAGAACGATTCGTATGGCCGAATCGGTGACAGTAATAGCCCTGCCGTGGCAGTGGCACAAATGCCTTCACGCGGTAGCGGTACCAGCCGGCACGCACCGACTCAGGGAGCTTGTCACAGTCGAACGTGACGAAGAGTGTAGGGATAAGTCTCGAGGCCCCTCCCTGTTTTCTCATCACACGTTCGACCTTGACCGCCCCATGGTTGGCCAGCTCTATGGTTATGTCCTATATGGAGTAGTCAACGAGTTTTCTCGCATAAACTACTCCTTTCACAAAGTTCATGATAGAGTGCGGCGTCACACTCACCGGAGTGCCATGAAGTGTCTGAAGAGCACTTATCTTGGCCGATTCGGCGGGATTCGCCGCATTCGCCAGAAGGCTCCCGTCCGAGGAACGGGTCACCTTTGGCTCTCTACCAATTACACTAGCTTATCCTCTCCTCGGATGGATCATGTTGCCCTTAACCAACATGCTGCGATCAGTGGAGCGAATGACGAGGAAACGTTTGAAGCCAGCGGGCTCGAAAACGCCAGGTAACCTCTGAATAAGGGGCCCCGATTTCATCGAGGCTCCACCCTGTGTGCTTTTGGTCTTACTCAGGGGCTCTGCAACCGGTGGGGGGCAGAGGGTCCGGATTTGCCGATCTTGGCTTGGTTGCTTGCTAGAGTGGCAGCAGACCCATCCGTCCCCGCAGCCCCCGCGGATCGAGAGGAGCCCCGAGTCTTCTTTGTCTTTTTGTCTTAGTCTTTTTTGGAGAGGTGGGTGGGGAATGAACCCGCTTCTTACCTTCGCCGGCAGAAGTCCCCAAGCCAGATTGACCGGCCTCAGCGAGGTCATTCTCCGAAATGGAGAAGGTCCTGGTAGTCGTAGGGGCACCTGCGGAGGAGATCCCTCTCCTCCTTGCTCTGCCTCAGAGACCCTAGCCGTTTGAGGAGGACCTTGCATAGGGACGGATTCGGGTTCAGTGTTTGGCGCCGAGCCCGGATTCCTCCCCATGGAAGGCCCTACCGTCTGAGACTGGGTTTCCTCAAGGACCATGTGTGTCACAGGACGGGCCTCCAGTTGGCCATCCCCTCCCAAGACCTCGCAGGTCCCGTTGGCTTTATTGTCACTAGTCTTGTGTGGGGATGCACAAGCCTTGACCCTGGCGAGGTTCAATATTCTTGCCAGCAGTTCTTTTTAGGGAAGCGACCGAAGGGGCCTGGCTTCCCTCTCCCTCTTATGGGGGTTTGCCCTACCAAGCCGCTTAAATGGGGGGTGGTCGACAATGTGCTGCATGCTGGCTTTCTTGGCAATTCCCTCGGAAAGAAAAGAGGGGACTGTCTCTGGAAAAAGTGAGGTGCCCGAAAGCACCTCCAGAGAAGGGGGTGAGGGAGTGTCCCCTACACCCGTAGGCGTAGAAGAGGAGTAAGCCTCCTCTCCGGTTAAAGAAATATGGAGGGTCCCCTGCGCAAGCACAGGGGAGGGGGACCTCCATTTTTTCGGTGGAGCTGCCCGAGGGCGGCTCCGTTGATGACACATTGGGAATTAAGGGGAGATTTTGAGTTTTCTAATCATGCGGCATGGTGACCTTACTTGTTTCACGGGATGCAATCGCTCATAACTTCTCGCAGTAGCCGGCCCTGCAAGGGGTGCTCACAGGCCTGGCAGAGCTAGGTGCCACCATTCAGGACCACCTCTCCTGCCTGGTGGCCTGGCAGTCCATCGGCATGGCGGCTCCACTTTAGACGCGGCGTTAAAAGATAGATTGTGAAAAGGAAAGGAAAAGGGATGCGATGAAGTTATGGGTGGGGATGAAGCAGGTTGTAAAAAACAAACCACCCCAGACCGGAGCTCAGGGGTTAGGGAACATTGTCCCCTCCCCCCTCAGCCCCGATCCGGGACGGTTGGCTGAGAAGCAGGTCAGCATCTACCCTGTGAAATTCGAGGCTGACCAGAGAAAGTTGTGGATGAGGTTCTATAAAAAGCGACGAAGTAGGGGAGAAATACAGGCTATCTGAAGGAAGGAAGAGAGGCTAAGCTGGGGCCGGACGGAGCGCTGGATCCCGTCAGAACGGCGGCCAGGATGGCAAATCGCCGCGCCCCTTACGGGGGATCTCGCCGGGAATCAAACCCGGTGAGAGCCAGGTGGAGCAAATACTTCAGGAACGGGCACATAACATGATCTCCAGCGTTTGAAAGTAAGAACTTGAGTCTCTGATTGTTCACTGAAATGAGAATCAGGGTGAATAGGATGATCTTGCAACGCGTTTGCACGATGTATGGCGTTCCCGTTGCATTCTTTCTCTCTACAAAAATGATTTCCTCTTTCTCATCGTATTGGTAGTGATCTAACCCCAATAAAACCATGGCATTTTTTCCTGACATCTTTCTAATACATTAAAATATTATCTCTAGTGGGAAGAAAATAGGATATAATTTAAAAATTACACGAGAGCCACATAAGGCGAAATTTGAACACTCATGCGGATATGTGGATACATTAATTTAAAATAGTTTATTGGGCCTCGACAAATAAGAAAAACAATCAGAAGTCTTGAATAGTCTGACACTTTATAAATGACAATTTTATTTGTTTGTTTTTTTATGAAAACAGGGGTGTCGAAAAACAAAATTCAATAATTAATTTCTGGTTCTTACACGAAACTAACGATGTGTAACATCATGTAAGTGTTTGTCCCGCTTAATGTCAGGCATTTAATAAATGTAATTCAATTGATTTCAGTGTGATTATGGCAAAATATTTCAGTCAAGTTCAAGTTATGTTGCGTGCCCACAAAGGCAGGCCACCATTCGGTGTCTGGCACCCAGCTCAGGTCCGGCTACATTGAAGAACCCGACATCTTGGAAGGTGACCCCTTACTGACCATCTCCGTCTCAGGAGGGACCTCCAACGGGCCATCCCCACCAAGTTCCTTTATTAGTTACACGGTTTTTGAAACTTAAACGGATATAAGGCAAGTTTAGACAAAGATATACAGGAAAATATTTTAGACCATGTGATACATAAATTTGAAATACAGAAGTTTTAACCGTTTTGCTAATATTACACGGTACAATTTTAACGGTTTTTAGAGTGTAGCACGTGTCTGTTGGTTGGTTAAGCAGTGCCTTGACGCACACTACCCGGTGATCACGCCGATACGCACGTGTCTGGTGGGTACAACAATTTGACCCACGTGGTGTTCCACGCCCAAATACCTTCCCATACTCCTTCTTCCCTCCCCAGGGCCTCCAACAAACTGACACCGGGAACCAGTAGAGGTTGGCTGTACCGGTGTTCCTTCCAGAGGGCCTTATATACCCCTTGGCATAGGCCCTTTGGCAGGGCTAATACGGTATTTGTGCCAGCGTCCTTGACACCCAGTCAGCCGGGTTTTGGGAGAAACTGAGGCAGCGTAGACATCTGGTTCTGGACTCAATCCACTAAACCTTTCTCCGTCTTACGATCAGGGCCTGTTTATCGATCCCAGGGAAATGGCGTTGCTCTTCACCGCACCACTGTATTCCCTACTTTTACCCGGCGGCCCGGCCTCTCAATCAATCACCAAAGGCTATGCCGCCGATGGATGTAGTTCTCGGGTCGGTAGTGCCTCTGATTCTGCCCGGATGCTACCCGGGAAAGTACCACTATTGGCTATTTGTCGCCACGCCTCAACTTTCAAAGCTTTTTATAGCCCCGGGAATATTTAGCTCGACCTTTTCGGAGCAAACTTTGTGTCACACTGTGTCCGCGTCAGTGTATGTATACGGAGAGCTCCAAATCCAAAGAAGGTGGCCGTTTCCATGCCCTAACCCCTCAAATCTCGGCTATTTAAATAAAATCCAATGCAAAAGCTGCGAACTACGTTGACAGCGACGAAATGTAAGAAGATTACATCAAATTACAAATAACAACAAACCAGCTATTAACCCCACACAACCACAGCAAAAAGAATACGGAGGCAATAACTACCTTCCGATAAACTAAGGAATACTAATAGATTATAAGTGATTTAAAGCTTAAACTGGTAACATGTTTGCAGACGCTAGTTATGTAATAAGCTCACAAAAATAAACATTTAATATTTCACTTTGATGTAGGTAGAATTTATTCTAAAGTATTTTTTATGTCAGGATATTGTTTTATTAGCATTAAAACTAAAATTATTTGATACCAAATTACACGATTTTTAATGTTTCAAGCCTTAAATTAACACACCCAAATATCTAAAGCATGTCACTAGCATATCCAATGCAACTCATAATCATATTAATGCAGTTCACAAAAATATTTACTGAATGTTGCAAGTCTATTTATTGCATCTTGCAAGCATACTTAACGCATATCACAAACAAATTTAATTCATCCACCACCAGCATATTTAGTGCAGCTTACAAACATATTTACTGCATCCCAGATGCATATTAAATGCAGCTCACAACCACATTTAATGCAGCTCAAGCTTATATATTTAATTTCACAAGCATTTTTAATGCATCTCATAAGCATATCGAATTCATCACACAAGTATATTTAATGCAGCTCACAAGCATATGTACATAATGCAGATTTAAAAGCTTATTCCATGCCTGAGACGGACAATTTTAATGCATCTGACAAACATATTTAATAATGCTCACAATAAATCCTGCAGCTCACAAGTATGTTTAATTCAGCTAGGAAACATAATATTCCGACTCACGTAATTATTTTAGGACCCTTACGAACATTTTTAATGCAGATAACAAACTTTGTTCGTGTTAGCAGCAATATGCTTTAATTCAACGTGTGTATTGCGTTTATAAGCCTGTTTAATGTTTCTTTTTTAAGTATTTTTAATACCAGTCACAACGGGTAATTGTGCTTTGCTCCAGGCACACTCCGATTCACCTTCCCTCCCCACAATATTAGCATAATTTAACCATGGCAGCTTTTATAATTTCTTATTTATTTCGGCGATCTCTCTTTTTGCTTCTTTGTTTCATTTTTTTTTGTATTTGTAATCGATAAAATACATCCACAGTAAAAAAAAAAAAAGAACGACGTGAGTAAAACAGATACTTCCTCTTTCTTAAATGCCGCGAAATAACAAAATTGGCGCGTTATAAATTCATAAAAGGTCGCGAAATTTTGACCGACAAACAAATAACATACGAAAGCCCTATCCAGCGCACCCCCTTTTCAAGGTCATTGGATCCTAAGTACAGTAAAAAGAGACTTTGTTATTCTTTTTCTCTTCACGAAGTTCGAAGCAGAGGCAAAGAGGAGGAGAGAGAGGAAACCGAACTTATTCTTGGTACAGTGCCAGAAACAATTCAAAATAATGGTGTATGTAGTAGGTCTGCCAGGCTGTAACTCAGAGATAAATTGAAAAAATATTCAAAAAACCTTGAGGCCATGCATACACTCAATCTAGCAAATAAGTATATAATACACAATTGCAAAACATTTTAATGTCTTGGTTACAATAATTCTCTCAGAAGTACTTTTTCTTCTAAATTTCATGACACATAAATTCATTTTATATAATAAAAATTACAAACAGTTTTAACAAATTGGTTATATATATATATATATATATATATATATATATATATATATATATATATATATATATATATATATATATATATATCTGAAAGTAGCGCGAGAGAATTATGAAAATGAATCCATTAAACCACATAGAAAGAGAAAACGGAATAATTTTTCCTAACAGTAATAT
Source organism: Ceratothoa steindachneri (assembly GCA_963969495.1). Classification (NCBI taxonomy): domain Eukaryota; kingdom Metazoa; phylum Arthropoda; class Malacostraca; order Isopoda; family Cymothoidae; genus Ceratothoa; species Ceratothoa steindachneri. The sequence continues at coordinate 50,066,562 of OZ018328.1, read as the reverse complement.
TTTTATTACCTTTTTTCGAAAAAATCCGTGAACAATAACGTTCTAATCAATGCGGGAATCAACCCTTCTTTGAGGAACCCCAGCAGACTTCTCTAGGGGATTAAGGAATTCTTATTATTACCCTTATCTAACCGTATCAACTAGAACGTTATTGTTCATTTATCAAAAAAAAATAGAAAGGTTGAAGTTAAACGTTAACTTATACAAAATTTCTCTCTTTAGATAAATGAACGGTTGCCTTGTAGGATACATATGTAACGCTCCCTAAGAGGGTTGAGGAACTCCAGGAGACTTCTCTAGAGGATTAAGAAACCTTATTATTACTCTTACCTAGCCGCATATATATATATATATATATATATATATATATATATATATATATATATATATATATATATATATATATATATATATATATATATATATATATATATATATATATATATATATATATATATATATATATATATATATATATATAAAGGTTTTTGAGATTTTGAGGGCTATCAAAGTTTTTAAGATTATTATAGGGCCAGTAAGAGAATAGATCATCAAGGTATCTCAGCCAAACCAAGGGAACGGTTTAGTTTGAGGTAGTATTTCTTTTTCCATGAATGAAATGCAGAAATTCGGTGGAATGAGATTGCCCATACTAAGGCCCTACAAATGACGATAAAAACTACCTCTGATGGTGAAACCATTATCTGTTTCACATAAACGTACATACAAGTTTAATAATTTTCGCACACGGGAGGAAAAAATCAGTATTTATTTTAAAGAGGTGGGCCGAAATGACCTTAAGAGTTTCTCCACTGGGATTTTTTTGTGAATAGGTTATTAAACATTGAAACTCACCAATGGCTCGATAATACATTCTGCATAACGCAAACCCGCAAATTGAAATTCGTATATACATTTTCATTCATTTCATGATAGTCAGTTAAGAAATCCGTTCGTCGGATCACAAATCTTAGGGGTTTATCGCGTTTGCACCTTTGCCTTCTTCGAGACGAACTTAACTTCAATAGTTATACGTTTATTGGTTTAAAGTCTCCCCTATAGTTTATTGAATCATGTCATTCCAGAGCAAGACGATTTATTATTGCTCTAAGAACCCCATTAACGTTTCCACTAAGACATTTATTATATTACCTTTTGCCCCACGACTTTTCAAACCAAAGCACTTCACCACAAATACCAATATTAAGATATGCTTTAAATATAACCAGACTATCAATAAGTGTTTTTCAGAGGACAAACCATGCAATCAACATTCTGGAGTGTATTTTATTCCATGTAATAATTGCAATAAATCTTATGTAGGTGAAACTGAGAACTATAATTACCTGGAGGGAGGCGCGGGTTATAAGAAGAGAAAATTTAGCTTAAGTTTGTTCAACCACACAAATTAATTTGTATTACTAAATTGATTTTAATAATACCAAATTAGCCTATAGGACTGATAACTATTACAAAAGACTTATAATTGAGTCAATATTGATTAAGCAAATTTCAATTAGAATATGCCTGAGGACTCATTTAAATTTAAGAAAGACCAGCTATGGCTTTGCCATTCCCCCTTATGGTGGGAACTTGCGCTTCGCTACTAAGATAAGAATTTGAAATCTAATAAAAAAACAGCCATGGATAAATTTGTATAAATTTTCTGAACTTCGCAAATTTTAATAATTTTAAAAAGGAACTCTAAACTAAATTTGCCCCTTTCAAAATATCACGTTGCTAAAATATAGAGTTATAGAAGAAGAAGATATATAAAAATACATTTTCTGAACTTCACCATTTGTAATTTTTTAAGTTTTAAAAATTTCACCAAATTTCGATACTTATATTTATTTCTGAGCTTCATCATTTTGTTTTTTGATATTATAAAAGAATTATTAGAAATAACTTTGATAAAAAAAAATAAATATACTCACGGGATTTTGGTCTAAAAAGAAGCTTTTTTCACCTGAAATTGCTTTTATATACTAAAAAAAAAAAAAAAATCTTCCCTTAATTTTAACAAATTTTCTGAACTTCACGATTTGTAATTATTTTTTTAAGAAGACGCAAAAAACATAAATCATTTGTCCACTAAGGAAAAAAAACGACATTTATTATGTTTTCACCCATCTTCAAAAATCCCGTTATACAATTATAGAGTTACTGATGATGATAATTAAATTTTCTCAGCATAAAACTTACTTTGAAATTCATCACAAATTTATCTGTTCCTTAATCTATGCCTTCCTTTGTTCCCCCTTTACTTCCCTGTGATCCTTCCCCCATTCCCTCCTATATATAAAGCATTGGTGTCCAGTCTTCCCATTGTACATTTGAAGATGGTAGTAAATACCGAAACTAGTTCTGTAATGTAATAAAATGGTTCTACTAAAGTGTTTTTTTTTTATCTTGAAATAAATTCAGACTATTGTAAAGCTCTTCTGTGTCACTAAACTAAATAAATACACACTTAATTGTGAATACACAAAAATATGTATTTAGTTTAGTGACCTAAAAGATGTCTACATTCTGTGCTCACAGTTGGAATTTCCAGAAGTAGACCTTTTATCCATTTGGTTTTATACCTCATATCCGCCTTTGATAATATTTTTCTATTTTGTGTCCTTTCGTTGTACATACGCGGGGCATTACTCTGTTGTTTCTAATATATATATATATATATATATATATATACACCACCCCTGTTAAATCTTTCGTTATTTCTTGAGAATGAACAGAACAAGTTCGAAACTACTTGGAATCTGTCTTTCATTTTCCTGTGTGTGTGTGTGTGTGTGTGTGTGTGTACTATTGAAATCCACAGCTGTGGCAGCGTTATTAATTTTAACTTGTATTTTCTTAATATTTCTTACCAGTTTTGTAAAGGGGTCTTCCAGGCGAGAAAAAACATCCGCTAATGCATACAACATGGGCTTTTACCTAATTATATATATATATATATATATATATATATATATATATATATATATATATATCAAGGTAAACTTTGCTATTTAGATATTTTAGTGACTTATATAGATGTTATCAGAAAAGGCAAGGGCCCGTGAATATGAAGGATGAAGAAGAATCTAAAGCAATATTTTTTTAGAATCAAACGTCCCGCGCATTGAAGTATGGCGACCTCTACACAAAAGTTTGTAGTCCAAAATCGCCTGAATGAAATATTTTCAACTAACGCTGACTGTTATAGAACGGGTTGAGGTAGCGTTAGTTTCAACTCCTATCACATATTATTTTAAAACCACGATGCTTCCACGTGCATCTTCGCTTTGAAGCTTGGCGCCTTATCACAGCCACCGGATGTCAATGTTTAAACAAGGAGGTTATTCTCCCCCCCGTTCGCCCCCATACGCCGACCTCGCCAGATTGAGTTAGGCTTATGGGCAGATAAGGCATTGTTCCCAGGCTCGGCTGTGCATTCCCTCAAAGCTCCCACTCCATTGTCCCCCACGCCAAGGGAGTGTCTCGACTATTTAGATGGAAACTTTACCACTAAGATCAGATTGGAGATCCAGATTTTCGTCGCGAAACATCACCACGACCCTCTCTCCCTTTGTGCGCCAAGGGACCTCGACCTCGAGATTCACCATCACTTGTCCAGAAGGAGGACAATATCCCTTGAGTGCCAAAGGTTCGAGCCTTTCGTGACGCCAAGTCCTCAAGGCTTCCCCCTCGTTGTTCAGAAAGAGAACAACGTTAGAACAGCCATTGTTCGTTTTGAGCCCGTTTGCCAAGAAACGGTTCTCACCCTTTCCCCTTGTTGTTCAGAGGAGAACAACATTAGAACAGCCATTGTTCTTGAGCCCGTAAACAAGAGACGGTTCTCACTCCCCCCCCTGGTTGTTCAGAAGAGAACAACGTAGAACAGCCATTGTTCTTCAAGCCGTTCGTCGAGAAACGGTTCTCATTCCCAAGACGCCACGTCAGGATCATCTTATTCCCCCCCTTCGGCTGGAACTCGCCAGCGGACCGAAAATTCCTTCACGTCGCCTTCCACTGCACCACTCGTATAAAGTTACGTAAGCCAAACGTTACCTTTGAGTATTGAACCCTTTTGTCAATTCTATCCTGTGCTTTAAATGGTTTAGCGAACCATCCCATCCCTTTAACTCTATATTTGTTTTACCTTTTCAAATCCATTAATCCTCGGATTAGCCCGAGCCCCCACGACCCTTTCCATTCTCTGTTTATGTCAATATTTTCCGTTTTGTGTATTGTTGTTAGTTATTTTCAATAAAACTCTATTTTATTAATGATAGCAATATTATTATCCTTGAGCTCAGTTCCACTTCTTAAGCATATCGAAGATACATAATATCGGCCCGCCAGACATCACGCACTCTAAAGATAATTAAAGAAGTTTCCTCAACGAATAATTATATATGGTATATCGTCGAGAGTCCATTCTACGACACTGACATTTTTGAATATTTAATACATTTACTTCACTTATGTAATGTTTCCATTGTTAATGCGGTACTATTCCTTTTTTCTGTATTGATAAAGTATGATAGGATTGTTTTGTATTTCTCTTGCCATCACTAATGCTAAGTTTTAACACAATGCAGCTTCCAAACGACCTAGGCATTCCTATCTTATAAAAGCTTAAACATTGCTAGCTTTTAAAGGCCTAGGCATTGATACAGTTATCTTTGAGCAGCTTGCAGCAAATTTGAAAGAATTTAAATAACTTTAAGAGGCATTTTTTTTTTCCTTATAAAAACTACAATAATATTTTGATAACCTATTATTTATATCTCAGGTAATCGCAAAGTTTGTGTTTTTAATCCAATCAAAGAGAAACGAAAATCACACGCAATATTGGAATTATGATACTCGATACAAAAGGTTTCCAGCAGTTTCTGGAGGTAAATCTCAAAATTAATATTAAATGCAGTATTATACTTTTACTGTGTGAGTTACTGTTATTTATTATCAATGCTGTATAACATAAACCATTGTTAATGTTCAATGCTCTTTTCTCAGACAACTAAGAGGGAGGGAGGTGATCAGGTTAGGACTCCCCCAATTTTCTTTTATCCTGGCTCTGCCACAGCCTTTCATGGCTGTGCAGCGAATACCTCACAAGGAGTTTAAGAAGATAAAGGCGCACTCCCAACACATCCTTCGAATAGTAGAATTCACAATTTTCAATTATAGAATTTTAATCTGCATCTTAACATTAACATACCAATCTTTCTTTTACACTAACATGGTTTATACGCATACTGAAACTTTCTCCATAAATTTATCCAATTCTTCACTCTTTTCATGAATTTTAATTTGCTTCTCAACATTAACATTCCATTCCACTATTTTAGAAGATGGTCTTAAAAAGATCCTGAAATTCCCTCCAATAAAATGATCCAAACCATGATTATTTTCACGAATTTTAAATTCCATATTAACATTCCAATCACTCCTTTACACCGAGATAGTCTATGAAACATTAAAATTCCCTCAACACATTTATCTAAACTTCTTTTTTTTGTCGGTTGTTTTCACATGCCTCCAACTCCACTTTGGCTAATTTTCTCTCGGGTTCGGAATTGAGTGAACAGTCGAGAAAAAGACGCCCCAGGGCATAACTAAGGGGTGAGAAAAAAGCGGCCTTCGCTAATTTTAGCACCGGAGTGAAATAAAGCGCAAAACGTTAATGGCTTTAATGTGGTCGATTTAGGAAGATGGAAGAAGAGAGGCAAAGTATATCAGTTATATTCTCCACGGAAAAGTAAAGAAGAGTTTAAAAGGACGTTTAAAAGGAAAGCAATCCTGGTCTCGATAGTTATTTTGAAAAGATAAAACCAACGAGGGTATTTCACCCGAAAGGTTTTACGCTTCTTAACGTATTGAAGTTAGAGGAAGTGAGAATGTAGGGAAGATACATAGTCACAACTAAAAAGAGTTACTGTTCACATAAAACTAAAGGAAAACCTACGAGGACATCACCAGAAAGCGTGTAGGCAAGTAACTAAAGTGGTTAAGTTAGGGTAGTGTATTACCGCCCTTTACTTGACTTAGTACGTATTTAAAAATATATAGGTATATAAATATAAAATATTAATTTCAGCTATAACTACCATTTAAAGAAACTAGTCACGGTTCATTCTTGTTTGGTGGAAGGGCCCTCGAGTGGGTCATATAATTAACATATAAATCAGAAGGACAATCAGTGAGAGGTGGGCGAAGGAAGAAAGGTTGTTATTAGGTTTTGCTACCAACCAACACGCGTTTGGGACGCTCATGGTACTTAATGGAGAGCTGTATATTTAAGGTGAAGATAATGTATCATGGAAAACGCTAAGGGCAATTCCGAGACAAAGAAGATCGATGTGTTATATGCGTGTTACGGAAAGAAGTGGAAAAAAGCCGTCTTGGTAATTCGCATGGGAGGCATCCGGGGATAAAACTGTGTGCGCTAATACGCGTGACGACGCTCGACCGTGATTGGTAAGAATTAGAGATTAGAAAACTAGACCAGGTTAGGTTTTGAAGATAATGTCAAATTAGTTTTCAAAGCTTAGGTCAGGTTAGGTTTAAATTTTAGGTCAAGATAGGTTTTGAACGTTAGGTCAGATTAGGTTTCGTAGGTTAGGCCAGGTTAGGTTTTGAAGATTAGGTCAAGGTAGGTTTTGAGGGTTAGGTCAAGGTAGGTTTTGAAGCTTAGGTTAGGTTACCTTTAGAGTGTTAGGTCACATTAGGTTTTGGAAGTTACGTCAGGTTTATTGCGAACGTTAGCTCAGGTTAGGGTTTAAAGGTTCGGCCAGATTACGTTTCTAAAGTTGTCAGGTTAGGTTTTGAAAATTAGTTCAGATTGAGTTTCGATGGTTAGGTCAGCTTAGGTTTTGAAGGTTTGATGAGATTAGGTATCTAATGTTAGATCAGATTAGATTTTGAAGTTTAGATAAGATTAGGTTTAGAATTAGGTTTTGTAGGTTAGCTAACTTTAAGTTTCAAAGGTTAGAGTAGATTAGGTTTTGAAGTATAGGTCACATGTGTCTTTGAAGGTTAAGTCTCATTAGCTTTTGAAGGTTATTTGAGGTTATGTTTTGAAGGATAGGTCAGGTTATTTTTTGATGGTTAGGTCAAGTTAGGCCTTGAAGATGAGGTCAAGGTAGGTTTTGGAGTTTAAGTAAGATTTGGTTATGAAAGTTATGTCGGGCAACGTTTTGTAGGTTAGGTCAGGTTAGTTTAATAAGGTTAGTTCAAGTTAGGTCAGGTTAGGTTTTGAAGGTTGAGTCAAGTTAGGTTTAGAAATTTAGGTCAGATAAGGTTTTGTTTTGAATGATAGGTCATGATAAGTTAAGTTTCAAAATTTATGCCAGGTTAGGTTTCAAAGGTTATGTCAGGTTGGTTTTCGAATGTTAGGTTAGGCTAGGTTAGTTTTCGTAGTTTATTTTAGGTATGGTTAGTTTTCAAAGGTTAGGTTAGATGAGGTTAGGTTCTGATGGTTTAATCAGATTTGGATTGGAATGTTAGGTCAAGTTAGGTTTTGAAGGTTAGCTAAGGTTAAGTTTCGAATGTTAGATCAGTCAGGATTTTGTAGATTAGGTCAGGTTAGGTTTTGAAAATTAGATCAGATTAGGTTTTTAAGGTTATGTCATTGTAGGTTTACAAGGTTAGGTTATAGTAGAATTTGAAGCATAAGTCAGAATTTGAAGCATAAGTCAGGTTAGGTTTTGTAGTTATGTAGTTCATGGTAGGTTTTGAAGGTATGGTCAGATTAGGTTTCGTAGGTTAGGTCAGGTTAGGTTTCGAATGTTAGATCAGTCTAGATTTTGTAGATTAGCGTAGATTAGTCTTTGAAGTTTAGGTCAGGTTAGGTTTTGAAGGTTAGATCAGATTAGGTTTTTAAGGTTATGTCATTGTAGGTTTACAAGGTTAGGTTATAATAGAATTTGAAGCATAAGTCAGGTTAGGTTTTGTAGTTATGTAGTTCATGGTAGGTTCTGAAGGTATAGTCAGATTAGGTTTTGTAGGTTAGGTCAGGTTAGGTTTCAAATGTTAAGCCAGCTTAGGCTTTGAAGGTTAGTTTAGATTATGTTTTGAAGTTTAGGTCAGGTTAGGTTTTGAAGGTTAGATCAGATTAGGTTTTTAAGGTTATGTCATTGTAGGTTTACGAGGTTAGGTCATGGTAGAATTTGAAGCATAAGTCAGGTTAGGTTTTGTAGTTATGTAGTTCATGGTAGGTTTTGAAGGTATGGTTAGATTAGGTTTGGATGGTTGGGTCAGGTTAGGTTTCGAATGTTAGGACACGTTAGTTTTGAAGGTTAGATCTAGTTTTACTTTAAAAGTATAGTTAGGTTTTGAAGGTCAGGCTAACTTTTCAGTTTTAATGGTTGGGTCCGGTTATACTTTCAAAGTATTTATGTGTTGAAAGTTAGGTTAAGCTGTGAAGGGAATGTAAGGTTAGGTTTTGAAGGTTACGTGATGTTAGATTTCGAGTTTATATCAGATTAAGTTTTTAAGTTTAGTTAAATTTAGGTTATGGAGATTTGATCAGATTAGGTTAGGTTAGGTTAGTGTTTTCTTTATACTGACCTAACTGGCCACTGCTACCAAGAACATAAGTCACCGTAATTACCTTTTAGCCTACTACGCTACTTTATAAAACAAAACAAATAAATAAAACAACAAACAAACAAAAACAAAACCAAAGCCAAAACAACAACAAGAAATAAAAAAAGCAAGAAGGAGAAGGAGGAAGCACGCTCCGGCGTCTGTTGTAGGCATGTCACCCTGCCCCTCTCTTCAGCCACCAGAGTATGCGACCAACACCAAAGAGAGTCAAATAAAGTTGAGGAGGCCAGCTTCCTCCCAAGTACATGTGCCAGGGGGGTACTACGCCTCTCGTCCCGGTTCCATGCCAGGTAAATATGCGCCTAGATCCCCCAGACTGGGACTATCAACTAGAAGGTGCCGAACAGTCTGGTGGACAACGAAGTCGTCGCAGTAAAGGGCAGAGGTGGGCTCCATCGAAATGCGGTGCGTCCTGCGAGTGCGCCATATTCGAAGACGAGAGAAAGCGAACTGAAGCCGCCACTAAATTGAGGGGTAGGACAACGGGACCAATTATGGCGAGATAGCGCACTACTTTAAGTGCCTATCGGCCGTCTCCCATCTTCTTTGCTATGCAGTTTGAAGGGCTGGCCTACTTCTTCCCATGCAGTCAGTGCGAGGAAGAGCAAAACGATGGTTTGGTCAAACAGTCCTCGTGTACTTTTTAGCGCCCTCATCAGTGGATTCTTTTTCCACAATCCTTACATGCCCAGGAACCCAGCATAAGATAATCTTGACTTCTGCCCTGATCGCGGCAACCGTGGCGGCACCTATGTCACAGACCAGGTGGTGCGGAGATTCCAATGCCTCGAGAGCACTTAGGACACCTTGTGAGTCGATAATACTCACAATAAGGTAGGTATCCGAACCGGGCACGAAGCGTTATCTCCCGTACGGAGCGTTGTATTGCAACCAGCTCGGCCGTTGAGACAGACACAGCGACTGGTAGGGCTGAGATGACTTTGTGAGGGAACCCCACGTGGACTCTCTTGAGCAGAACGGAACTTCCATGCGCTGCCGAAGGCCCGGTTAGGCCTAAATTGGTAAGCGTAACCCCCCCCCCCTTTCCACAAGCGGTAGCCTCAAACCGTGTCCACCACGATTAACTTTTACACGGGTAGAATAGCCTCTGCAAGAAGATTCGAGACCATTCGAGAGTAGAGCTGTTTCCCGCTTACCGCCCCCCAACCCCGGAGAGAGCCTGGACATAAATAGCGCTCGACTTCCATGAAGAGACACAGAGTTGAGAAGTCTCGCCCGGACCACAGAAGATTCCCCATAGTTCCAAGTCAAGTGCTAACAACAAAGCAAAGTGACAGCTGAACTATTTTGTGTATTTGGAATTAGCCCCAGCCAGTGAGGTAATTCCACTTAACGATCGCCACCGAGTGATTTTTCCGGCTTCTCTCGTCAACTCCTGTCGAAGCCCTTCTTCGTTCGCCCCTTATTTCGGGTGGCCGAAATACTCTCCCCTGGACCGGAAGTTACCCCCCATCCTGTTTTTGGAGAACCGTCATCACTTCAAGTTCCCGCTCAGAAGTTCCAAGCGGCCTCACCCCACGTGCAGAAGACATCCGTAAGTCAACCTCCCTCCTCCCTTCAGTAACCCAATTGAGTTAACCCCCCCCCCCATTTGAATAGTCTCCTTCTGTAATACCTTAAGTTCTAACTTCATAGTCTGATTTATAACTACAATTCCCCCCTTCGTTTACTGATGTGATTTTGTCGGTTAATTCTCTGAGGTAATTTTACCCATCAATTCTTTCGTTATTTTTGTGTAAATAAAATTATATTTTTGTATATGCCTCTTTAAATAACCTCGAGCTTTGCCATTGTCCATAATTTACCTGACCTCGTTGCACTCTCTTTCGCTACTCAGCCTGTCTAAATTAGTGGTGTTCCGTCCATTCGTCGGTTCACCTGTAAGTTATCGGTCCCTTCCCCATAGATATAATAGGGTATTGATGTAATATAATGTCATACCACGACAGACTTCAAACAGAGGGAATAGGGCGTGTGAACGGACCCCTTCTTTAAACTTGCAACAATCCGCAATCCGTCTCCATTTGCATCTATCCCGCGTGACACGAAGTGTGCTACAAAAAGGCTTCGTGACAAATATTCAATGGTATTACCATTCAGGGTGCCAATCTGGACAGAACCAGAGGCACCACCAGCTAGAGAGTATTCGAAGGTGTTTCCTAGCCCTAAATCCCAAGGGATTAGAGTATGACTGGAGTCTCTCGGTGGCATAGGCACCGTCAAGATCGTCCGCGGATGCAGTGAAAACCGTCGTCCAATAAGGGATACGCTGTGACAGAGAGTATAAACGCGAAATGCAGTGTACGGAGCAGAGCAAGTGAAATCTCTCTTGCGTCGATAAGTAGGCTCTCAATGGGGGGACGTGCGGAAAGCACGGGTCACCAGATGGAGACCAGTTCGGTGGATCGTGTCCATTTTCCGCAATACACCCTCGGCTGAGGATGTGTAAAACTCTCCTCATTATTCCATCTTCCATAGAACAAAGGATATGCATAAAAGAATGAGAGTAGCCCCATCAGCACTCCAAAGGCTGAACGTTACGTAACGAGACCATAAGTTTATGAATCAGTTCCGCCCAAGCGAAGCGTAGGCCGAAAACAAGATGAAGAAAAAGTAGACAATCTACAGTATAATTTCTAGGTGAAATACGTTAGGAACAAAGTCAGGGCCGGGAGAAGCCGAAACTATCGGTAGAAGTGCAACACCTTTAGTCTTGGCCAAGGAAATCTGAAAAAGGTCCGCTTCGGCAAAATGAGAGAAACGATTCACTGCTCATTGCATTCGACGCTGCAGAGTTAGCATCTGGGCCGCACCAAAAGAGATCGAGCGTTTGTCTACGTAAAGTGTAGTGATAACACCTTCCGCTAGCACCGAGGTTGATGTTCAGGGCAAAGTGTGTGTCACTGAAGACACTTCACTGCGGAACATCCTCTTCCTGCCTCATGGATCTGGAGAGGGCGCTCCCCCCCCCCCCCGACACACACACACTCGTAAGCGGAATCGACTATATCGTACGAATTCAGAAATGAAAGTTGGGAGACGTCATGAATATAGACTCCCACTCCCGCTCCAAGAATCTCCGAGACTGGTTTTCATGCGGCAGCGGACCAGACAAAAATAGTTGAATGGAAATACGGGTCACTATCATGAATGTCATCGACTACCTCCACCCCTAAATCAGGCTGTGTATCCGGAGATCACAGTGAGGATACACCAAGGCGGGAAAATGAAGTGGTTCTCGAGCAGTGATGCGGGTAATTTCCAAGAAAGTTGCCGCACGGGTTTTAGCGATATTTGTGCCATTTTCTGGCTATTTCTAGCTCTTTTTGGTGAAACTTCAGGAGACCTACGCCGTGTTTTTAGTATTAAAAACAGTATTAATGGTGTTTTTAGGCATTGTATTAGTAATAATATATGGTTTCAGTTAAGATACTTCACCTTGATGAGGTGAAAATGGAATTAAAATAAGTCCATCTTGCCTTCTCTTGATGTAAAAAGAAACAATGATTTCAAACATCGGCAACACTGATTTCGGTAATACTTTAGTTTATGGGCGCACGGTAGGGGGCGCTGCTTCTGGGCTACAATTTAGGCCTTGTGGCGTCAGACGTCATAAGGCGAATCCCCCATTTCGAAAGTAACTAAAAATGTTAATTTTAGCCGGAAATAGCTTAAACTAGGCTGTGCTATCGTCATTATTATTTCGATAAACGTGCAGAGCCGATCGACCCCCCCTTCACTTAATTGTGGGAGGTTGTACCCCCTACATACCCATCAACTTTTAAAAAAACCCTCGTATTATTCCTATATTCGAAAGGTTAACAACAGATTTGAATGTAATGGTTTAGTTTCACAAAAATAGGTAAACGAAACATAACAAATTTAATACATAAGTAACATAAAAAATCAATGCATTACTAAATAATATAATTGAGCAGAAGTGCAAGCATTTACCAAATAATGAAGAATAAAGGTTAAAAAACGAAATAACAAAAAATACAACGCCGTGATTGGTCACATCTGAAGCTACCGTCTGAGGTCATGAGGGCTAACTTGTAGCCCAAAATTGTAGCCCAGAAACAGCGCCCCCTACCGTGCGCCCATAAATTGAAGTATTACCCTGATTTCAACCTAATGCTAGGTTTTCGAATTGCTAATACTACTAAATGATTGAAAATAGCGGGGGGTGAGGGTACAACCCCCACAAATAACGTTGGATATCATTTCGAAATAATCACCTTAGAGTTCAAAAACAATTCGAAAGCCTATCCTTGGTTGAAATCAGTGTTGCAAATGTTTGAAATCATTGGTTCTTTTCCAATCAAGAGAAGGCAAAGTGGACTCATTATAATTTCATTTTGAACCAATCAAGATTGAGTATCTTAAAATTATGTACTTTCTGCGCCAAACCGAAACATTATATGGCGACTACAATGCGTAAAAACACTATTAGTACCATTGTTAATACTAAAAACACGGCGTAGGTCTTTTGAAGTAAGTTTCATCTATTTTTTATTTGTTGTAGTTTTAGGTTGCTACTGCGTTGATATAACTTGATGATAACTTGATAATACTTACGTTAAGTCGGGTGGGTAAAGTTCTGCGGCGGCGAGCAAGAATGCGTGGAATCGTTCTTTGACACTTGGGTAATTTTTAACAATAAGAGCGTTTGCGAGATTGCCATCCATATGTGCTTCTCTACGTCCGTATTTTGGCACATCCCTCCAGTTTCGGGGTCCACGAGATTCTGCGAGTGGTTTGCCGTTAAGTACGTGTAACCTTCGGATGTCAACTGAGAATGGGCCACCCATTCTCAGGGTTTCGTTGTTCCTATTTGCCACAGAAACCGTAAACACTTTCTTCGACTCACCTTCGAACCCTCCACTACACGCCCACGATTGTACGTGCGTTTGCCAAACTTAGCCTCGTCGATTTCAACAGTTTTGCCGGGACCTCTCAGTGACTCAGCACACTTTTCAAAATTATCCAAAAGTACCTCTCGGTAGAAACTAAACCATTCGACGAGGCTATTCGTGCTTACGCCCAACTGTTCTGAGATTTCTTTATACATCAATCGATTTGCCACAAACCAAAACGCAATTTCTACAAATTGCGGAATGGATAATTTCGAAATGTCGCAAAATGTTACGTTACGCGTCCTACTCTTAAAGCGACAACGTACTTTTCTCTTTCCTTCCACAATATACGTTTTATCACAGCGAAATTGCAAATCTGTCGTGAGTGTTAGCTCACAGTGACACACTTGAGACATTTCGAACGCGGTTTTACTCTTTTATGTTTGTCCAGAAAAGCTACAAGGCTTTCATGGTCCCTTAACCAGTACCCAAATTAAAAGCAGATACCAAACAGAAATTGCACACGGTAGTCATTTTGAAACTGCCGAAGCTTGCTCTCGACTTCTATTTCTAGGGAGCAGGTGGCTGGTAAAGTAGTGTCGGTTCAAGAGTCATAATATTAATAAAATATGTTTGTTCGAAGACCCCAAAAAAGCAATATAATTTACAAATAAACTTGGATTGTGTTCAAAATCGAACACGAATTAGTGAAACAAAAATCAACATTTAAAAAGTCATAATAATGTCTTTAATGCTTTGACAACGTTAAAAAACTATTATAACGTCATTTTCGGCGCAGACCCACACTATTGTCGACACATTATATGTAATTACGGAAAATAAGCTTAAAAAAATTAGAAAAGTAGTATTCTTTGTATTATTGGAGAAAATATAATTACAGGTAGGTCAGAACTTGCCTTTATAAAAAATTATATTAAAAGGCTTTTTTATTAATTTTTCAAAACACAAAAGACAACTGGGAATAAAAAACAAGGTCTGCTGACTAAAAAGTCGCATCTCTCACTTATTCTGATTTATGACCTTACAACCTCCAAAACTTTCAATAATTCAAAGTCTAACCTTAAGAAAACCCTAAGAGTTATATCATTCGAAAGAGAATCTAAAACAACATAAAGGTTTCAAATTTCGTTAGAATCGGCCGAATAGTTATGATGTTATTGCCCAAACAAAATAATTCGTGGGCTAACCTTTGGAGGACCATGGAAGTTATACCATTCGATTGAAAATGTAAAACAACATAAGGGTTTCCAATTTCGTTAGAATCAGCCGATTAGTTACAATTGTATTACAAAAACAACAAAAAAGCAAAACGAGAACCGACCGACATAGTGAGATGTAGAGTCGCCCGCCACTAGACTCGCAAGCGACTAAAAACAAAAAAAAACAAGCGCGCTGATTGGTCCATTCGGAGAAGAGCAGTGTTTGCCGTTGGGTATCTGTTTAGAAAAGTGCCAGAAATATCTAAAAAAAAATCGCTAAAAACCGTGCGCTCGCTTTCTTTGAAATTACCGTGATGCTTAACTCATCCACATTTAAGAAACTTATCATAAGCTTCGCGATGAGATCGACAAAGAACCTCACCACTGTGATTGATCGTAAATGGGATGGGGTGTCCACCGTTGAAATCTCCGAGTAGAAGAAAGAGCTTCGGTAACCGTACTACACCGCGACAGAATTCCCCCGCGTCCAAGTCGGCTAACGGTGGAATGCATGCAGAAATAAAGAAATAACAGTATACTTCCTATTTAGGTATAGCTGCACTATTGCTGTCTAAATTGAGGTATTTATAGCCCAGAGACATCCTGCCGGGAACGTGAGGAGACTATCTGCCGCAGCTCCTCCCAGTTGGCCTGGAGACCATGGAAATATATTGAAGAAATGTGCCTTTTAGGCATAGCTTGGAGGCCATTTAGGGTCTCTCTTCGATGTACAAACTTTCACAGGAATAGTCGTAAGCTGTCCAAAGGCAGACCTCTGGGAACTACTTGCCGTGGAAGGCACTATCCCCTACGAGGACTTATCAAGGGGGGGGGGGGGGCGCTCGTCTATCAGGTCGGCAAGAAGCTAGTATTTGCCTCCCTCTGCTCCGGAACCTTCGCCGGGCTGTCCGGCTTCGGACAGTGGTCCAGCATTTGAACAATCCCGCGGTGTAGCCTTGGGTGGGGGCGTCGGAGCCAAAGCTCCCTTGGTGCTGTCCTTCTTTCGTGGGACAACTTTAAGTCTCCGAAGACGAATCGATGGATTCGTTAGAAGAAACAGGCACGCGTTGAGATTGGGTGAGGTTGATTTTAGCCACGGGTGAGAGTGAACCCCCTTGTGCCTTCAGCTCTATCATGGGAGCATCCGGGAGGTGGGACCAGTAGAAGAGTTTCGAATGGGCGCGCAAGTGACCGTGCTTGTAGGCTTGGAGGGACCAGAAGCAGAGAGTGACCTTTTAGGAATTGAAGCAGAGGAGGTCCCTGGTAGCGGTGGGCACGACAGGACCCAGTCCTTAGCCTTTCGAAAAGAGTCAGTCCACAGCATGAATGGCCATGAATTTCTTTTCAAAAATATAAGAGCTACATTGCTTTGAGAAGCATAGTGCGGTTGCACAATGTAAATTTATGATGTAGTTTATGGAGATTTCGCGTTCACACAATTTTGAAGTCTCTAGGGTTTGATTTGTATAGCCAAGCGGTGGGAATGGTAACACCTCCACGGCAGTAGCACGAATGCCTTTTTGCCGTAGCAATAACAACTGCCGAGCAGTGTCTCAGGGAGCCAGTCACTTTCGAAAGAGACGAAGAGTGTAGGGGTGAGTATCGATGCCACCGCCCCCTCTCCCTGTTTTCCCATCACACGTTTGATCTTGATCGCTCCTTTGTCAGGAAGCTCTTCTGTGATATCTTCTAAGGAGTAGTACACGAGTTCTCACGTATAAACGACCACTTTCACAAAATTCATGGTAGAATGCGGTGTCACCTGCCCAGGCCTGGGCAGAGTCTGTCGACTTTACCAGGAGGGTCCCCTCCAAGAAACGAGAGACCCTCAGTTCTCTAACTAGAATCCTAAATAATACCTGGCACTAAGGAGAATGGTCATCTGGGCAACATGCTGCCATCAATAAAGCGAGCAATAAAGAAACGCGTGAATCCGGCGGGCTCAAAGACACTACACTGGGCATCCTTTCAATGAAGGGGCCAGACGTCATCGAGGCTCCATTGAAGTGGAGTCGTCATAGGGCGGCTCAGAAGAAGAGGGTGAGAGGAAGGCTGCCTCACCCGTAGCCATAGGAAATGTATAAACTCCCCTCTCCGCTTGAATAAGATTGGACGTTACCCTAAGAAACCACAGAGGGACTCACCTCCTCCTCAGAGGTGGAGCTGCCCGAGGCCGGCTCCAATAATGGCAAAGGGAAAGCTCCTTTGCCAGAAGTAGTTAGTAGGGAGAACCCCTCCACAGGTCAAAGGGGTACTGTAGAATTCCTCGACGACCCCAACACCTAGGTGGACAGGTTTTCACTGATTAGAATGTACTCAGAAATTCGTAATAAGAATAACAACGGCCGCAATTTCCCAAACTTGTGAAGGTTGAAAAGAAAAAAAGGGGTTGGTGGTCTATGTCCTGCGTCTAGCTGCTCATGCCTATCCCCTCTCCGGTTTTCTGATTCTTCAGGGGGCTGCCCTGGGTGGGTTAATGATGGTTTTCGCATCTAAGCAGCGACGCACAATGACCCAAAGTTACCTAGTGGACCGGTCGATCCTCAAAAGCCCAACTGAGCAGCCAGAGAGGCAGGGTGTAGCACTGATTTCTTTACTAGATCGTACGAATCTTTGACAGGACGGTCAAGATCTGAGGATCTGTTATGGTAAGCCCAGAGACGGCCCTCGAGTCTTTTAGGTGGCCTGGCAGCTAACTAGGCCATAAATCCCGCTCACTATCAGCAGTACTGCCTTAGGCGCCCGAAAACAGGTGCAGGGACGTGGTGGGCCAATTACACGTAGGGAATTGGTTATTGGGGCAAAACCGATCTTCCAATTAATCACGGCCCAATGCCCAGCAACCCTCAAGTCCTGGTCTTTTGCGAGCTACAGGCATTAAAAGGCATTTTTTATAGAGGTTCTAAAGCCTCTCTTCTGGTACGTAATGAGGTAGTTTGTGAGGTCCTTAAGCCTAGACAAACGTATAAGTGGAGAGTCGGCGAAAAAAAAAAGGAATGCTGAGATGGAATGAGGTGGAAGCACAACAACTCGCCACTGCCGCGTCCGAGAGTTCAATTTAACCCAGTGACGGGCTTCCTTGCTTTGCACTTTGCGGCTCCTCTAGGTACCAAGTTTAAGAGGGTAAACAGGGTAAGTACCCATTTGCCGCGAGTTAGAGGATGAGAGTTGGTTCAGAAAGGCAGAATGTAGATGTTACGGGAAGAATGAGGAGACGCTAAGTGGGTGCTGAGTGTCGTTATCACGGTGGCTAGGAAAACGCATCGCCGTGTCCATTATGGGGAGGTCATGGTAGATTTTGAAGGTTAAATTAGGTCTTGAAGCTTAATTCAGGTTAGTTTAGGTTAAGGCTTTTTCCCGATTCCTCAGGCGTGGAAACTATGCTCATTATCCACTCGGCGTCGAGAAGCAAATTTTTATCATTCCTAGTGAGGTGGAGTGGATCATAGAGGTTGAGGTGAAATTCTGCAACTATTCTCTAAAGATGTATCCTGAAAACAAGTTAAGGTGTACTTGAGACGCCTGAAATAATGAGGTATGGTGGACTGCTATTTATTTTGACACTGAATAACATAATTTGAGTGTGAGAGGGAGAAAATGCCGTACTTTCTTTATCAGGGAAGTGAGACTTGCATTTAATGATGACAAATAGTGATGACATAGCACTATCCGACCGCATGATTGTGCTGTGTAGGGTCTGGTTGTGGTTTGGATGAGAAAACGTGAAGAATGTGAATAAAAGAAGTGAAAGTCTATTGAATTAAAAATGGAGGAAAGCGTATGTGAGAAAGCTTAATGTAGGGGATAGGAAGTGTGAAGCTGGGTATAGAGAAAATCTGGAATATATTTAAGAAAGTGATAAATTAAATGGTTCAATGTGGCGGGGTTAGGGTTGGAAAGAGAAAGTGAAGGTGGAAAAGTGGAAAGATAAAAAGTGAAATGTGTAGTGGAAAGGCTTTTCTCCAGAAAATACGTTGCGCTGTTCAGCATTTAAGAGACACATGTAAATGAATGTATACAAGATAAAAATCGTACAGAAACGAGTGATTAATCATATTGAGAAAGTTGGCATTAAGAAGGAAAATGATTGAGGATCGTGATGAAACAAGAAGTTATTTCGAAGAAAATGAGGTAGGTATGCAACAAAGAGAAGAAAAGTTGTGAAGATCTAGGATAAGAAAGGATAATGAAATGCTGCTAACTTAAAAATGCAAATAATTTAGGGACATGTTGCCTACATTGCAACTTGTCAAATCAATTATTCGCCAATTGTTCTTTTGTAGCTATATTGATGTCGAATTCTTGTCCCGAGGGAACGTGACGATCTGAATGACTTTCGAAACGATTTAGTCCAGCGAATTGTCAAAATTATTACGAGATTTCAATAATATATATTGCTAACAGAATAGGGGGACAACGATAATAAATACATGAACCAAGAGAGATAGGAAAAGAATAACACTAAATCGCAAGAAATATTTCATCATCTTGAGTACGAGTATGTAAGCAAAACATATATATTAAAAAGTCACTTTGATGTTAATTATATAACATTGACAATTATAACAAGTTTTGGATAGCATTCTACAGTCATGGACAAAAAATTTGAGACTATTAAATTTTTTCCTATAAGAAAATTAATAGAACTAATAAAACGTTGCAGTTTGTTTAGGTATTTTGTATCATAGTTTGAAGGTGAAATATAAAAAAATAGATCCCAAATCCATTTTAATAATAAATACAGTCAATTGATGCGCGCAGTCAGTCATTATTTACAATGATCTCCTTTGTTTTTAAGGACTGCTCCAAGTCCTTTTGGCATGCTAGAGACCAAATTTGTGATGATATCTTCACTGATATTAATCGATTTTTCGTCAATAACCATTTGTAATTCCTTAATATTAGATAGCTTCTGTTTATCAACCGCCAGTTTGCTTATTGCCCACTAATTCTCTATTGGGTTCAACTCTGTCTACTTCCCAGGCCAAGGTCTCAAAGGTTTCATGTTATTTTCAGCCAAGAACTTTGTTATTGATCTTGCTTTGTTACAAGGTGCGCCACCATGCTTGAAAAACAAACAAACAAACAACAGTTATGATCCCCAAATTAGTCCTGAGCTTTTAGGAAAGGTGCTGATAAGGCACGCTTTGGTACCATTTAGAATTCATGGCAGTGTTCTTGGGCACAATTGCTAGTGCTCCAGTTCTCTTAGATGAGAAGCAGCCACAGACAAGGAGAATGTCCGGATGCTTCACTATGGGCGGGACACAGGACTCGTGAAAGCGCTTCCATTTTCTCCTAATGATCAGGGATCTTCCAGAAGTTACAAACAAGCGGACGAAAACTCTATCGGAGAATATCACTTTGCCTCAGTCTTCAATAGTCCATTATTTATATTTCATACAAAAGTGGAGCTTATCCATAAGGTTCTTCTCGATGAGATGAAGTTTCTTCTCACCCTTTTTCGACTTGAGACCTTTGTCGAAAAGTATCGGCTTACTGTGCACGCTGAAGCGTTCACGCCTGCTCCTTTCCAATCGTGAGCTAAGCTTGGCACTAGCGGCAACCCAATCACTTGAGCTGGGACCTTACCAGGAGGGCAATCTTGGCGTTCATTTGAAGATCTTGGGCATCCAAAAGACATCTTCACAGGAGTGTAACCTGATTTTTAAATTCATTAATGATCCTAAAGATGGTTATCCTTGATGCAATACCCTTAGCAACTCTCCCCTTTGCATTTCGGGCGACTTTGTTGAAAAGCAACCATGGTTGCACGCTTCTCTTTGGAAAGAACCATTTTTGGAATTGAAAAAGATTAAAACATTTATTTTTACAAAAGAATATTACGAAATAGATTATAATTACAGAAGGAACGCACGTTTTTTCCTTAATATTTTTTTAAATTCTGACTTTTTAATAAACTTAAAATAATTTAAATATTAAAATAATTATCCCGATCGTGTAAATTTTAAAAACGTAGGAAAACAAATCCAAAAACATATTAGTCTAAAAAAATTTACCATGACTGTAGAAACTTCTAATGACAATTATCCAGAGAAGAGATAGGAGACGCCCAGACCGGGAGGTCACATTCTTTAAATAAAATAAGACCTAATTTTCCCCCAAATGAAGTTAATAAAAGGCTGATTCTGAAGCGTCAAACCAGGCAGTTGCTATGGCAACCTGTTTTAAAGTTGTGTTTATTTACATTTTTTTTTTTTGTCCTAGTTGTGTCTTCTCTCTGTGAGACTTTAATTATATCGTAGTAATTTATCTAAATTTAGTTTCATATTTCTCTATAACTTCATCGAAACTGGTTTTGTTGGTTGTTTCCTTTTTATAAAGGATAGAAATGTGAGTCTCACGTATAGAGCGAATGGCTCCCGCCACATACATTTAATAATAATCATAATGATAGGAAAAATAGAATAAAAAGATAATGGGAGAGGAAAAGAAAAACAAAAAGGGGTAAAAAAGATAAAATAAAAGGGAAAAGGAAAAGAAAATTGGTAAAAGAAAGAAAATGAGTAAAAGAAGGAAAATATACAAGGAAAAAAACAAATAAAAATAAAACAAGTAACAAATCTATTTAATTCTTTATCGAAAAGATGCACAAGGAATAATAACGAAACCGCGCCTTATTACCCTCAGGAGACATCTCTGCTGAGCCCCCCCCCCCTCCCGCCCCCGCCTCAGCCCCCCTTCCCCTGCGCGCCAATGGAAAGCCAATTTTGCATATTTGGTCGATAAGTAAAAAGGTTCTCCTTAATTTGCGTTTGTTGGTCCTAAGGGAATGCGTAATTGCACACACAAAACACAAATATGCACACACACATATACACCCACGCACAAAATATCAAAATGTTAGCGATGATGTTGTCCTTTATGAGACCGCATAGCGATGTTGGTTGGGTAGAAGGACACCAATGGGACGTCCCGCAATTTCCCACACCTCTTCGCAGGCCGAGCGCTTCTTCACAGAGCCACCTTTCCTATTTTCGACGCCAATGCAGTGGAGGGTATCTGCCCAGGGTTTAGCCCTGGGCACAACCCCCCCTTCCCCCGGCACTAACCCCCTCCTCCATGCACACATATCATCCACACCCTCCTCGTTCAATCTTTTTCTCTCAAATACTCATTCACAGAATCACCGCACCTTTCAAACTTATCTCACACTCCTATATTCTCCTCTTCGCATGTCTCCTTTTCCACCTTCAGTTGCAACCTAATTCTTACCATAAATCATTCTTGCACAGTCGTTTCTGACTCTGTCTAGCCTTCGCACACCACGCATCTCTCTTCACCGCTCTCGATCTACATCTTTCTTCTTCCATACCATAGTCTCATTCCCATGCACCCAAGTTGGTACCAGAATACTCTGATCGTCCTGAGTTCCCTACCATCTCGTGGTCTTAATCTCTTGCACCAGTACACTTAGAATTACACTGCAACATCCCTGTTCAAGGGTAACAACATGGACTCTTACATACAATTCAGTCCTCATCTTCCCAAACCTTACTCATTTCTTCCTCACACATGCAATGCACTTTAGGACTCGAGCAACATTTACAAAGCACCCTCATTCTCACCCACCAAAACCAGGTCATCATCATATACCAACAGATCACAAAACACTCACCATTCCTTAGCAATCTCACACTCCATCCCCTCATCAACATACCTCTCTCAAAACAATATCCCTAAATATAGTACCCCGCGCCCGAACGTCCGCAGTACTCCAAATATTCACACTATCCACTGGGTACGATCACCAACTCCAGCCATTCGTTGCACCTGCTGTAACATTCACACCATTCACTGAGTACCATCACCAACTCCAGCCATTCGTGGCACCTGCTGTAACATTCACATTATTCACTGGGTACCATCACCAACTCCAGGAATTCGTTGCACCTGCTGTAACATTCACACCATTCACTGGGTACCACCAATCACTCCAGCCATTCGTTGCACCTGCTGTAACATTCACACCATTCACTGGGTACCATCACCCACTCCAGCCATTGGTTGCACCTCCTCTAACATTCAATGGGTACCACCGCCCACTCCAGCCATACGTTGCACTTGTTGTAACATTCACACCATTCACTGGGTACCACCAGCCACTCCAGTCATGCATTGCACCTGCAGTAGCATTTACATCATTCACTGGGTACTATCAACAACTCCAGCCATTCGTTGCACTTGAGGTAACATTCGTTGGGTACCACCACCCACTACAGCCATTCGTTGCACCTGCTTTAACATTCACTGGGTACCACCACCCACTGCAGTCTTTCGTTGGACCTGCTGTAACATTCACACCATTCACTAGGTACAACCACCCAATCCAGCCATTCGTTGCACCTGCTGTAACATTCACACCATTCACTGGGTACCATCACCCAATCCAGCCATTCGCTGCACCTCCTCTAACATTCACTGGGTACCACCGCCTACTGCAGCTATACGTTGTACTTGCTTTAACTTTCACAACATTCACTGGGTACTACCACCCACTCCAGTCATTCGTTGCACCTGCTGTAACATTCACTGGGTACGACCACCCGCTCCAGCTATTCGTTGCACTTGCTGTAACATTCACACCATTCACTGGATACCACCACCCACTCCAGCCATTCGTTGCACCTGCTGTAACATTCGCTGGGTACCACCACCCACTGCAGTCATTCGTTGCACCTGCTGTAACATTCACTGGGTATCATCACCCACTCCAGCCATTCGTTGCACCTCCTCTAACATTCAATGGGTACCCCTGCCCACTCCAGCCATACGTTGCACCTGCGGTAACATTCACACGATTCACTGGGTACACCCACCCACTCCAGTCATGCGTTGCACCTGCAGTAGCATTTACACCATTCACTGGGTACCATCACCAACTCCAGCCATTCGTTGCACTTGAGGTAACATTCGTTGGGTACCACCACCCACTACAGCCATTCGTTGCACCTGCTTTAACATTCACTGGGTACCACCACCCACTGCAGTCATTCGTTGGACCTGCTGTAACATTCACACCATTCACTAGGTACAACCACCCAATCCAGCCATTCGTTGCACCTGCTGTAACATTCACACTATTCACTGGGTACCATCATGCACTCCAGCCATTCGTTGCACCTGCTGTAACATTCACACCATTCACTAGGTACCACCACCCAATCCAGCTATTCGTTGCACCTCATCTAACATTCACTGGGTACCACCGCCTACTGCAGCTATACGTTATACTTGCTGTAACTTTAACAACATTCACTGGGTACTACCACCCACTCCAGTCATTCGTTGCACCTGCTGTAACATTCACTGGGTACGACCACCCACTCCAGCTATTCGTTGCACCTGCTGTAACATTCACACCATTCGCTGCTCCTGCTGTAACATTCACACCATTCACTGGGTACCACCACCCAATCCAGCCATTCGTTGCACCTGCAGTAACATTCACACCATTCACTGGGTACCATCACCCACTCCAGCCATTCGTTGCACCTCCTCTAACATTCACTGGGTACCACCGCCTACTGCAACTATACGTTGTACTTGCTGTAACTTTCACAACATTCACTGGGTACTACCACCCACTCCAGTCATTCGTTTTACCTGCTGTAACATTCACACTATTCACTGAGTGCCACCACCCACTCCAGCCCTTCGTTGCACCTGCTGTAACATTCAAAGATTCTCCGCCAAATCCAGCCATACTTAGCACCTGCTGTAACATTCAAAGATTCTCCGCCAAATCCAGCCATACTTAGCACCTGCTGTAAAATTCACACCATTCACTGGGTACCACCACCCACTCCAGTCATGCGTTGCACCTGTAGTAGCATTTACACCATTCACTGGGTACCATCACCAACTCCAGCCATTCGTTGCACTTGAGGTAACATTCGTTGAGTACCACCACCCACTCCAGCCATTCGTTGCACTTGCTGTAACATTCGCTTGGTACCACCACCCACTGCAGTCATTCGTTGCACCTGCTGTAACATTCACATAATTCACTGGGTACAACCACCCAATCCAGGCATTCGTTGCACCTGCTGTAACATTCACACCATTCACTGGGTATAATCATGCACTCCAGCCATTCCTTGCACCTGCTGTAACATTCACACCATTCACTGGGTACCATCACCCATTCCAGCTATTCGTTGCACCTGCTGTAACATTCACACCATTCAATGGGTACCACCACCCACTCCAGCCATTCGCTGCACCTGCTGTAACATTCACAAGATTCACTGGGTACCATCACCCATCCCAGCCATTCGTTGCACTTCCTCTAACATTCACTGGGTACCACCACCCACTCCAGCTATACGTTGCACTTGCTGTAACATTCACACCATTCACTAGGTACCAACACCCACTCTAGCCATTCGTTGAACCTCATCTAACATCCACTGGGTACCACCACCCACTCCACCATACGTTGCACTTGGTGTAACATTAACACCATTTAATGGGTACCACCACCCACTCCAGCCATTCGCTGCACCTGCTGTAACATTCACAAGATTCACTGGGTACCACCACCCACTCCAGCCATTTGTTGCACCTGCTGTAAGACTCACACCATTCACTGGGTACCATCACCCTCCCCAGCCATTCGGTGCACCTCCCTAACATTCACTGGGTACCACCACCCACTCCAGTCATTCGTTGCACTTGCTGTAACATTCACACCATTCACTAGGTACCAACACCCACTCCAGCCATTCGTTGAACCTCATCTAACATTCACTGGGTACCACCACCCACTCCACCATACGTTGCACTTAGTGTAACATTAACACCATTCACTGGGTACCACCATCCACTCCAGTATTTCGTTGCACCTGTTGTAACATTCACTGGTACCACCACCCGCTTCAACTATTCGTTGCACCTACTGTAACATTCACACGATTCATTTGGTACCATCACCCACTCCAGTATTCGTTGCACCTCCTCTAACATTCACTGGGTACCATCATCCACTCCAACCATTCGTTGCACCTGCTCTAACATTCACACCATTCACTGGGTACCACCACACAATCCAGCCATTCAGGTCGCATCTGCTGTAACATTCGCTGGGTACCACCACCCACTCCAACCATTCGTTGCACCTGTTGTAACATTCACACCGTTCACTGGGTACCATCACCCATTCCAGCCATTCGTTGCACCTGCTGTAACATTCACTGGGTACCACCACCCACTCCAGCCATTCGTTGCACCTCCTCTAACATTCACTGGGTACCACCACCCACTCCAACCATTCGTTCCACCTGCTGTAACATTCACACCATTCAGTGGGTACCACCACCCACTCCAACTTGCTGTAACATTCACACCATTCACTGAGACCATCACCTACTCCATCCATTCGTTGCACCTCAAGTAACATTTACACCATTCACTGGGTACAACTACCCACTCCAGCCATTCGTTGCACCTCCTCTAACATTCACTGGGTACCACCACCCACTCTAAACATTCGTTCCACCGCCTCCAACATTCACTGGGTACCACCACCCACTCTAACCATTCGTTGCACCGCCTCCAACATTCACTGGGTACCACCACCCACTCTAACCATTCGTTGCACCGCCTCCAACATTCACTGGGTACCACCACCCACTCTACCATTCGTTGCACCGCCTCCAACATTCACTGGGTACCACCACCCACTCTAACCATTCGTTGCACCGCCTCCAACATTCACTGGGTACCACCACCCACTCCAACCATTCGTTGCACCTGCTGTAACTTTCTACATGTTGATAACTTTGATCTGGCTTCATGAGCCCAATCATCGCTCTTTCATTTCTTATCCCTTTTTTTAAGTCGCGTGCGACTCTATATTTAACTATATCAGTCAGTCGGTCTCTGTTTTTTTTTGTAATAATCTCATAACTATTCGGTCGATTCTAACGAAATTTGAACCCCTTATCTTGTTTTACATTCCCTTTCGATTGATAGACCTTTCAAGGTCCTCCCAAGGTTATTCCTGAATGATTAAAAGTTAAGGTCATAAATCTGAAAAGTATGAGCACGCGACTTTTTGGTCATCAGACCTGTTTTTCACCAGCTATCTCAGTGAAAATGATCCCGCCCGTCTACCTGCTCTAAATCTCCCTTGCCCAGTCTATAACAAAGAAGTAGTGAAGTTAATGAAAGTGAAAATATGTAGAAGTACATATTCTAAAGAGGACTCCGAGGTGGGATTCTATAGCTCTTGAATTGGGCCCTGTATTGTATCCATTTTTAAAGTATTATTATTAGTATAGTATGTGTATGGTGAATATTATCTACCTAGGAACTTGAATACTTGTAGGCTTGAAAGACTCCATTCGCCCTAGTCTAAAACAATGAATTCTCAAGTTCATATCTTTGAATTTCATTGCTCTTTCTACGAACTTTTCTGATAATTATAACTTGGCACTTTTGCATAGGCGTATTTGAACTTGTTGTTTCTGTGTCTTTTTTTATTATTGATTTTTCTTTTCTTTTTTTCATTCTCTTACATCTGTTCTGAGGACAAAGCCTAGCTTTTAATACCTAATTAATTTCATTCCAATTTTTTTCGATGAAGTTTATTAAACATTTTTTCAGAAAATACTATCGTATTTTTTTTATGTTTATTAAATACGGAAAAACTTTTGTTTGTACAATTTCCGATTCTTTTAATGGTATCCAATTATTTAGTAATTCCATCCAATTTTGACATCTGCGTGTGTCGTTTCTGACCTTATCACTAGAGTTTATCCTATTTTTAACTATTTTTCTATCTATTATTTCATCGTTCATCTCTATATTCTTCCCCCATTATTTACATAGATAAAATGTTCTCGTTTTTTGAATGATTTGCCTTTCAGTAAAAATAGACATCTTTTGACAATAATATAATCAGCCGGCAAGCCATCAGCCACAGCCATTGGCGGACCGTTTTTCCAATATTCTTAAGTAAGATTTAATAGGACTGATTATAAAATAACTTTGGGTTATTATTACTATTATTGCTACAAATTAAATAAACATGAAAACTAGCCCATTGCATATAATTTATTATTAATTAACAAATAAAATAATTATGAGAGCGTGGGCTCAAGTCAATGACGTCATCGATCACGTGACGGTCGAGCAAACACGCAACATTTTGGTTTGTGAAATT
This sequence comes from Ceratothoa steindachneri, assembly GCA_963969495.1. Lineage (NCBI taxonomy): Eukaryota > Metazoa > Arthropoda > Malacostraca > Isopoda > Cymothoidae > Ceratothoa > Ceratothoa steindachneri. Next base: position 50,038,672 of record OZ018328.1, on the reverse strand, counting down.
AAACGATTGATCCATCATCTATCTAGAATTTTCTGTTAATTTAGGTCATCTCCAACATTCTAAAAATAATGGTGGTAATAATGATGATTATTATTAATAACACAACTTTAACATAGAGTTTTACCGGACAAAACAAAATGAAGATTAAATGTCCTAAAATTATGGCAACTCCAATTTTTGCTTCGTACTTTGTCGAGAGAGAATTTTTCAAAACACGTTTATCGGAATATAGAAGGTTTTAGTCATTAAATTTGCCCTTTGTCTCAAAGAATTCTTTTCTTTGCACAACTTTTATTAGAACAGGAGAATTTATCGAGGGCAGATATCATTAAGTGATTGGTAATCATTTAATTTGTGCGGTTGCCATGGCAATGATAAGCCTCCTTGACTGCATCAAGCACGCCTGTTGGACATGTAGCCCTAAGGGTGAGAGAAAACTACTCGCGTCCTGTAACGGCAAAAGTAAATGTTAAATAGAGTACCTGTACCGTCCAAAAAGATCAGAACGTCTTTCATAACTTTTGCGAGATAAAATCAGAGGTTTCCGAAATTGGCATACAAGAACATAAATGTATAGACTACGTATTAGTAGGAGTTATGCAAAGTTGAATGAATAAAGCGATAATTATCAGTAGATAAGCAATTTACTACAAATATTGAAGTTTCCAAAATGATCTGAACGCTGTTTCTCATAGACAAAACCGGCATTGTTAGCATAGCAACTAAGTTGACTTCAATTGCGCGCATTGTAGGCAGTGGTGTGGAGCCGGAAGTAAAATTTATGGCTCCACATTTTTAAAATGTTTGGCTCCGGTTCCACACCCCTGATCGTAGATCATTTATCTTGCCACCTATCATCCAGGATACATTCATAAAATATCTGTCACACACCTCTCTGTCCACGAGCTGATCGTAAAGCTCTGCCACCAAGATGGTGCTTCAATTGGAGCCATTGCAGAGACTACCAAGCGCTCCCAAAATTTTAGTCAATAATATTTTATCAAACTATGACAAAGCAGGTTTATGTAAGGATGGTAAATCAACCGGTAGGCCAAGGAAGACCCCCCAAAAGGAAACACCAAGCCATTACCCAAATTATGAAGAAGGATCTTTCAAGATGGCCGCAGCAGGTTCTCGAGATATTAGTGAGATTTTGGCTATCAATTTATACGGGCAGACTGTGTTACATCGGCTGGATTTTTTTTTTTTAAAGGAACCTATCTGGTGACTGCTTACGAGGGCAGAAATCGCTGTATTTAAGGTAAAAAAAAACCACTAAACCAGAAATCATAAAAAAAAACAATAATACAAAAGCGAGAAGAAGGAAGCACCGTCCGGAGTCGGGGAAAGACTCGCCATCCATCGGTTCAGGATCATGCGACCAACACCAAAGAGAGTCAAATAAAATGGAGAATCTCACCCTGCTCCAAGAAGTCAGATGATCCAAAAGTCTGTGTGCACGAACTTGTCCCAAGTACGAAGGTTAAGCGGTAGTGACCCCCTTCATCCCGGTACCGGTAACTTGCGCAAAGATCACCCAGACTGGGATATTAAAAAAAAATATGCCGTACAGTCCGGGGGACAACGCAGTCTTCACAATAAATTACAGGCGAGTGCTCCATCAAATGACGGTGCATCCCGCGTTTGTGTCCAATTCGAAGACGACATATATAGACCTGAAAATGTCGCAGCTTAGGGAGAGGCGGGGTAGATCCATGGGAAAAGTTGCGGCGAAATGACAAGCAACTTTAGGTTCCCCTCGGCTGTCTCCCATTTTCTTTGCCATGCATCCCGGAGGATTGCCCAGATACCTGCCATGTAGTCGGTGTCAGGAAAACTGAAATGCTGGTCTGGTCGCCCTGTCCTCGTAGACTCTTTGGCACCATCATCGGCTCGCTCATTCCCCGCAATTCCCACATGACTAGGAACCCAGCAGATCTTACATCAGCCCAGCTTGCGGCAAGTGTAGCGTCACGGATACCATGAAACAGGATGTAGGGAGATTCCAATGTCTTGAAAGCACTCATGGCGCTTTGTGAGTCACTAAAGATCCTAATCCAGTCTCCGATCTGGGCACGACGCCTTATCTCCCTTACCGAGCGGTGTATTGCAACCAACTTGGCTCTGAAGAGAGAAGCAGCGCTTGGTAGAGCCCCGCTGACTTCAAGCAAAGGGGATACGGCGGGGAAACCGACCCCTTGCTAGGACTTGGAGCCATTTGTGTACACGGGCACGGATCCAGTGTGACACAAAGTGTGCTCCAAAAAGGCAGAGCGCAATACTCCCGGCATAGTGAAGGCTTTGGGAGCAGAGGTGAGGCGAAAAATTGAGAAAGATGGTACTCTACTTGGTGGCGTCCTAAGAAGAAACATATGAGCCACCCACCTGAGAGCTATACCGGGCTGTCGAAGGAGTTTCCTAGCCCTAAACCCAAAGGGGTTACGGTATGACTGACATCACTCAGCGACAACGTCAAGATCAACCGCGGAAGCAGTGAGAACCGTTGGCACCTGGGGAAGGCACGGGGTTGTTTGGGAAAGCGCATAACGCACTGTGCATGCCTGAGTGAGTGGCATATCTCCAGTATCAACATTTAGGATCTCAATTGGGGACGTGCGAAAGGCACCTGTCGCTAGAACCGATCCACCTGTGTGGTAGTGATTCTACCCACCGCATTCCAAACTCAGGCTGTAGATGCGTAATACTCACATACGTAGCTAAGCTTCGAACAAACAAAGGATTTCCCAGCACCCCAACTGTTGAACATCACGGAACGAAACATGTCCATTTCACGGATACGAGAGACCCTAAGGCTACGAATATAAGCCTCCAAGGTGAGGCGTATATCGAAATCAAGACCAAGGAAACAGTGCGAATCCACTACTTCCAGGCAAGCCCCGTTTAGGAAGAAATCCGCGTCGAGGTGTAGCCGTTGATGGCTGCTGAAATGCATCACCTTAGTCTTAGGCAAAGATAATCGAAAACTGTTTTCTTATGCATGGGGAGAAAGGCGGTCGAATGACTGTTGGACTCGATATTATAGATTTGGCATTTGAGCCGCAACAAAAGACATCGAAATGTCGTCTAGGTAGAGCGTAGCGAGAACATCTTGCGAAATCACCGAGGTGATACCCTTGGTGCTCAAGGAAAAGAATGTGGTAGTTAGTATATTTTCATGTGTGACACCCTCTTCCTGCCCTATAGTCCCAGGAAGGCTACCAGCTCGCATTTACTCAAAATTGATGATCTCATAAGAACTCAAATATGAGGAATGGGAGGCATCCTCTCTCCCCATAGTGTGAGGGTCTCCATAATACCGTATTGCCATGCAGTAACATAGGCCCTTTCAAGATCGAAAAATACCCTGGCGTAGTGCTTTCTACGAACGAAGGCTTCCTAGATAGTATTTTTCAGCTGGAAAAGAGCATTCGGCGTCAAGTGGAACTTGCGCAAGTCGCACTGTTCATAAGAAAGGTGGCTCACGCTGTCCAGGAAAAAGGGTAATCTGACATTTATGTAACTTCTCCATTAACTTGCAGATGCAGAAGGTTTAAGTCCAGTCGGTGGACTCCTTTGAGCCAACGACGGGCAATAATTTAAATTTGGAGCAGCATGCCTTTAAAAAGATGCGGATAAAGCGGTGACGAAGGACTCCGCCAAGTACACGAAGTCTGAAATTGCAGTTCCGTCCTATTGCAAGACGGGTGTAGAGAGGGGGACTGCTCCTGCGAGAACTTGTTCCGAATCTTTTGGAAATGCTTTCAACATCTGCAAGACGAGTCTTTGGGTTGAGTGAAGACATGTAGGCCCGCCAAGAAGAGAGGCGAGCGTACATCGAATATACCGGAACCTTTTCTTCTTTCGACGAAATTCACCTACGGTTAAATCGTCTATGCGGAGCATATAACGTATATAGGCGTATTGCTTCTCTCTGAGGGCCGTGGCCGACCACCACAGAAGCGGACCGCCTGCCAAACGGCCAGTCGTTCTAGGAATGGTAGTCAGGCTCACTGCCATAAGGTTGTTGAAAAACTCAATAGCCTCATCAACCGACCTAAACTCCTTGACAGGGATTTATAGTGTATATCCACCATTAAAAATGGGCGTCTACACATTTAATTATCAATTGTAATACCCATATTCATCATGATCAGGAGAGTTGCTCTCTTCAAGATCGAGAGAGGTCTATTTCCCCCATCTCAGGTGAGTTGAGTGTACTCCATATCAGGAGTATTGACTATTAACTACCCCTAGCGCCTCAATTAACCTCATATTTTGTCTATTCGAGCTATGTACACACATATAACTTCACCCCGAATAGCTTTTTGAAAACTTTATGGGCAGATGACACAATAGTTTTTGCTTAATATGGGTTTAATTTTTTTCTCACCTCAAGGATGGAAACTAGGACATGCACGAGTACCAAAACTTAACAACCGAGTCCGATATCATAAAGATTATCGGTAACCGGGAAATCCTGGGAAATAACCGACTAAAACTTTTGTTTTTACCGTTGTTCGTAACATTAGACTCTAATTGGCAGAAAAAAATCTAATCATTGAGATCAATTGTTTATTTATCTTGTTTTACATCATTTATGAAGTATTTTTAAGAAAATTTGAGCCTTTTAGAATTTTAAATCGCATCTGACAATTGAAAATGAAACTTTGAAACAAATAAAATCTTTAAAAGAAATTGAGCCTAGTTTTAGCATAAGAAAAACTAAGCAGTAAGTGAGAACGAATATTTGAAAGAAATAGGCCATTTTTTTTTTAATTAAGCGGCTATCTGGCGCCTGCCGACTTAGGCATTAGTCGCCGTAAACAAACAGCCTAGTTCTAGGCTACTTTAAAAATTAAACAGGAAACAATAAAACGAAATAACAAAAACAATAACAAAAACAACAACAACAATTAAACTGTGTTAAATGAAAGGGAGAAGGCCAGCCTCCCCCCAAAAGTCAATAAGTCCACTAGTCATGGTGCACGCACTCGTCCCGAGTACAAGGGACAGGCGGTAGCAACCCCGCCCATCCCGGTACCGGGATAGGTATCGTGCGCGAAGATCACCCAGACTGGGACATTCGACAAGAATGTGCCGAACAGTCTGGGGGACGACGCAGTCGTTGCAATAGGGCGCAGGCGAGCGCTCCATCAAGTAGCGATGCGTCACACGAGTGTGTCCGATTCGAAGACGACAGAAAGCAACCTGAAGCCGCCGCGGCATTGGGGGATAGGTCCATGGGAACAGTCGCGGCGCAATGGCACGCAACTTTAAGTTCCCCTCGACCGTCTCCCATCTTCTTTGCCAAGCAGTCCGAAGAGCTGCCCGTATTCCTGCCATGTAGTCAGTGTGAGGAAGAGCGAAACGCTGGTCCGGTGGCAGAGTCCTCGCGGACTCTTTGGCGCCCTCATCGGCGCGCTCATTCCCCGCAATTCCTACATGTCCAGGAACCCAGCAGAAGATAATCTCGACATCTGCCCGGCTCGCCAAAACCGTGGCGTCACGGATATCGCGAACCAAAGGATGCGGAGATTCCAATGCGACGAGAGCAGTCACGGCGCTTTGTGGGTAGCTATAGATCGCAATCCGGTCCCCGCAACGGACACGTCACGTAATCTTCCGTACCGAGTGGTGATTGCAACTAGCTCGGCAGTGAAGACAGACGCAGCGCCTGGCAGAGCCCCGCTAACTTCAAAGGCGTGGAAGTCGACCCGCTCTTGGAACTTGGAGCCATCCGTATACACTGGCGCGGTACCAGCGTGACACGATGTGTGCTCCAAAAAGGTCGAACGCAATACTCCCGGCGCAGTACAAGCTTTTGGAGCAGAGGCGTGGCGACAAATAGCCAAATGTGGTACCCTCCAGGGTGGCGTCCTGGGCAAAACCAGGGGCGCCACCGGCCCGAGAGCTATATCTACCTCTCGAAGGAGTTTCCTGGCCCTAAACCCAAAGGGCTTAGGGTATGACTGGCGGCATAGGCACCATCGAGATCAGCTGCGGATGCAGTGAGAGCTGTTGGCGACTGAGGGAGGCGCCGGGCTCGCGCGTACAGGCGAGTGATGCACTGCACGCGGCGCAGAGCGAGTGGCATCTCCCCAGCATCGACCAACAGGCTCTCAATGGGGGAAGTGCGGAAGGCACCGGTCGCAAGGCGAAGGCCGGTGTGGTGGATCGAATCCACCTTCGGCAATAAACGCTCGGCTGCGGATGCATAAAACTCGCATCCGTAGTCGAGCTTCGAGCGAACAAAGGATCGATAAAAAAGTAAGGCGGTAGCCCTATCAGCGCCCCAAGCGCTGAACGTCACGGAACGGAGAATGTCCATGGCGCGGGTACAAGAGACCCTAAGGCTGCGAATATGAGCCTCCCAGGTGAGGCGTCGGTCGAATACAAGACCAAGGAAACGGTGCGACTCAACCACATCCAGGCGCACCCCATTAAGAAACAAATCTGGGTCGGGGTGAAGCCGTGGATGGCGGCAGAAGTGCACCACCTTAGTCTTGGCCAAAGAAAACCGAAACCTGTGCGCTTCGGCATAGCGAGAGACGCGGTTCAATGCCTGTTGGAGTCGACGCTCCAGAGTTGGCATCTGGGCCGCGCCAAAAGAGATCGAAAGGTCGTCCACGTAGAGCGTAGCGAGAACATCTTCTGGCAGCACCGAGGTGATGCCGTTGATGCTCAGGGCAAAGAGTGTGACACTGAGGACACTTCCCTGCGGGACACCCTCTTCCTGCTCCTTTGGGCCGGAGAGGGCTCCCCCCACCCGTACGCGGAATCAACGATCTCGCAAAAATTCAGATATAAACATTGGGAGGCGAAGAAATAGGCCATCTGCGGAAAAAGCTCATTCGCTTTCAAGGCTTGTCAGAAGTGTAGCTTGCAATCGATCCAGCTTTTCTATTTGATTTTACGGTGCTTCAAACAATTCGCTCGTCTTTGGTTTGCATTTAGATGATCTTCTTTGCTTCTCAATTGATTTAAAAAGAAAATGAACAGAGACGATTGCTTTAAAAACTGAACAATTTCTTCGATTCTTTACCATTCAGAATTTGATACAGATTCTTCGTATCTTATGGCTCTCAAAATTTAGGGATGCAATCTTTTATCTTCAAAATCGATCTAACATGTGCAAAAGGCTATTTCAGCGCGTCTTGACATCCATAATATTAATCAGATTCAAAGGCTGCCCTTGAAAGAGGTCTTGTAATTGGTCATTTTTGAGAGGAGATTTAAGAAACGCTTGGCATATTTTCCGAACCTCGTGAATTAATTAACCAAAGTCGTTATGACGTTCAGAATCAAAGTCCCGAGATTCTGTGTCTACCCGGGTAGGTTTTCTACTTCGTCTTCTTCGATGTCTTCGTCGATGCAGGTAGAAGATTCATTTTCTGGTTGCTGAATACTGTGAGCCCAAACGTTATTATATAACATCACGAACGCTTATATTTATTCCGTGTGGCAGCCACTGTCGGTGAATTGCCGCAATATTTTTTCCGAATTTCAACATGATCGAAGCTCCATCTGTAGTATATGCTACGATGTCACGATCCAAATCAAGATTGAAATCTCTTAATCAAATTTAACCATATTTATGTGTTTCATCATCAAACTCTCATTTAATACGATTTATGCCTAAATTCGAATTCATTTTTTTCTGATCTGCATTTTAACAAATTTTTCTTATTTCAGCCATCCCTCATTATCACCATAACATTCATATATATACCTTTTGATCCATTCATCGCTTCAATCACCCCTGCACAATCACCTCACCACTCACATCACCCTCCTATTAGGTTTTTTAAATTGTTTTTTTAACAGTTATAAAAACAGATATTACGACGCAATGACCTTCCAGCGAGCGCCAAGGGCCTTGCCCAATCCAATCCGCTTGCCTTCTTCGACCTCTTTCTCGAAAAAGTCTGCCAATTCCTTCTTCTTCTTCATATAAAAGTTCATCATAGAATTTTTAACACCATTGATTGAATTCGCAGCTTTGGTGTCGTATTGGGATTTCGCAGAACTTTAGGGGAATAAATTCACAATTAACAACGGCTCGAAAGCTTAGTCCATGTTTAAAAGTAAGTTTAGCGATTTCTATATTCAACTAATTACTATTAATAAAACTTGAAAGAGGTTTTTTTTTTAAACGCAGATTAATCACTTTTTGCTTTCATTTCTCTTTGATGGGATCTATAATATTTCAGTAGTCCTGAGCGGTACCACCAAAACGCATTCATTTTGCTTTGCAAGTTAAACATGAGGCTTCATTTTTACATATTTTTATTTTAAATAATCCATACAAGCGAATTTGACATATCTGTAACGGCTTCATTGCACTGTAAAAAGACTAAATTCAAAATTTCCCGTTTAAGCGCACGCACCAAGATCTGATGCAATTAGCACAAAGGCGAGTCGACGATAGAATGACAACAAATTAGACTCCGCGCGGAATTTCTTTCTCGAACGTTTTAAAACATTCGAGAAATCGCGTCTCGTTCAAGTTAATTTTAGGTGCTCATAATTATCAGTTCTTATGAGCGCTTATGATTCAATATTATTTTGTACTATTATAAATAGTTAATTATAGAAAAAACATAAAATAATATAAGCAAAGCATTAAGCCTAACCCTTTTATAGATAAATTGTACGTGATAAACAGATAATGCTAGGGCCTATTTAATTTCTGTTCGAAGAAGTCGGGGGTCGATGAAAATTTAGATATTGTTGCAAGGGGTCTATCTGGTAAAAGGTTTGAGAAGCCCTGGTGTAACGGAATGAATATTCTCCTAAAAGAGCAATTTTAGATTTTTTTTCCTTTGGCTAAAAACGAATTAATGATCAAAATTTTAGAAAAGGAGAAATCTTTTCGGTTCTCGGTTTTGTTCTTTAAATCTAGGAACCGGTAATTTCCCGGGTACCAAGAACCGGGTGCACACCCTAATGGAAACTCAATCATTTAACTTTGTAAAAATGACATTTGGCCACAGGCCATAACATGTCTACTATAGCACATTAAGTAATTTTGATTATTCTCGTCACATCCTCTAATCATCCCTAAATTAATTATTATTTTCTCTTAATGGAAAGTTAACACCCATACATTCTGGAAAATAACATTTAGAAAAGGACACTCTGGAAAAACATATTCTTAAAACGGGTATTTGGAAAAAGACATTTGAAAAAGGACATTCTGGGAGAGGATGTTCTGGAAAGGGACATTCTAGAAGAGGATATTTTGGAAAAGGACATTTGAAAGGGACTTTTTAAAAAGGACATTCTGGAAGAGGATGTTGTGGAAAAGGACATTCTGAAAGAGGATGTTCTGGAAAGGGACATTCTAGAAGAGGATGTTTTGGAAAAGGACATTTGAAAGGGACTTTTTAAAAAGGACATTCTGGAAGAGGATGTTGTGGAAAAGGACATTCTGAAAGAGGATGTTCTGGAAAGGGACATTCTAGAAGAGGATGTTTTGGAAAAGGACATTTGAAAGGGACTTTTTAAAAAGGACATTCTGGAAGAGGATGTTGTGGAAAAGGACATTCTGAAAGAGGATGTTCTGGAAAGGGACATTCTAGAAGAGGATGTTTTGGAAAAGGACATTTGAAAGGGACTTTTTAAAAAGGACATTCTGGAAGAGGATGTTGTGGAAAAGGACATTCTGAAAGAGGATGTTCTGGAAAGGGACATTCTAGAAGAGGATGTTTTGGAAAAGGACATTTGAAAGGGACTTTTTAAAAAGGACATTCTGGAAGAGGATGTTGTGGAAAAGGACATTCTGAAAGAGGATGTTCTGGAAAGGGACATTCTAGAAGAGGATGTTTTGGAAAAGGACATTTGAAAGGGACTTTTTAAAAAGGACATTCTGGAAGAGGATGTTGTGGAAAAGGACATTCTGAAAGAGGATGTTCTGGAAAGAGACATTCTACAAGACGATGTTTTGGGAAAGGACTTTTTAAAAAGGACATTTGGAAAAGGACATTCTGAAAGAGGATGTTCTGCAAAAGGGACATTTGGAAAAGGTAATCGTGTCCTTTTGGGAAAATTTGTGTCAAAATATGTTCAACTCGCTAAGGCGTCATTAGATCGCATACTTTGCCGCAATGACAGAAAAAAGCCCGATCTTTCAATGGTAAGCCAAAATCCGCATCCACAACTGGATCAACCCTTAAATCTAATCACTTTCCCCTTGGCTCAAAGCTTACTAGTAAAAAAAAAAAAAATTGGAATCCGTCAATATCTTTTTAAGATCTTGTATAAAATATAAATTGAATAAGTGAGCCAGAATCCGCAACCGAATCTGGATCTACACTCAAATCTAATTACCTCTTCTTTCGTCTAAATCAACATTAATCCACTGTTTAACAACTTCTAACTTCTTCGTTCCTGTCAAAATTCGCTATTAGCACGTTTCAACTTTCCAGTTTTACAGAAACTTAAAAGATTTACTGTCGATAAATCTTCCATAACGACGTGTAAGATCATTTAATTACACTCTTCAGCAACACGACCCAAACTTTCTATCGTGAATAAATATATAAATTAATATCAGGATAGGAAAAGGTTACAGAAAAAAATGTCAACAATCAAATTTTCCGATTGACCTTCGCCTAATATATTCTTTGCTCATTTCAAGGGGGAAATTTCAAACTTTGAACTTTATAGGTTTTATGTACTTGTTTCAATAGCTTTAAATTATCCCAGGTTTATTTCACCTCTTTATTAAAATATACCCCCTTAATTAATTTTTATCTAGAAAAATAGGGTTTGGGATAGATTCGTCCCATGCAGGACTTAAGCTAAACACTTTGGATTAAATGTGATTTTGAATTTAGTGAAAACTTTAACTTGTTATAGGGTTAAACCCTTTATTTTATAGGATTCGATCCCTTGTTTGGGTTTCAAACACTTTGCAGTTTTCAGGTCAGTGTCTTTTTCCAGGCCGAAGCATCGAGCTGATATATTTCGGTATTATGGATTATGGACATCACAAATGCCGTAATCTGCCGCATAAAGCCACATTTGAGAGGCTTCACAGGAAAACCTATTAATAAAAACAAGAGTCTGTTTATTTATATGCCTCTCTATTCCTTTATGTTTTCATTTAATCATTAATTCATTTATTTATCAATTAATTCCTTATCAATTCATTTTTAATCAGTTCATTTACTCATTAAACAACAAATTTATTAATTAATAAATTCATTCGTTTATTACTAAAACAATTCATTCATTAATTCATCAATTCATTCAATCATCCATCCATTCATCCACTTGTCTATTCATCCATCAATATATCCACCTTACTACCCATTTACTTATCCATTCCTTCATCAATTCATCCACCCATACATTTACTCATCAATTCATCCACCCATCCATTTACTCACTCATTAATCTATTCATTTATTCATCTTTTCATCTCTCCATCCATTCCTTCATTAATTCATCCATTAGTTATTTAATTATTCTTCCTTCCACCTTTCGATTCATTCACTCATCCATCCATTCATCATCTCTCTATTCACATATTCATTCAGCAATTCATTCATTCGCACATCCTTTCATCCATCTGTGTATATTCATTCATAAATTCATTAATTATTTAATCCATTCATTCATTATTCACCTGTTCATTCATTATATATTTTTTCATATATCCATCTATTCATTCACTGATACACACATTTATCTATTTTTCCATTTATTCATCCAGTTTCATCCATTCATTCACCCTATCATTCAGTCATCCACCCATTTATTAATTTATCCATGAATTCATCTATCTCTTCACTCATTCATCTATCCATTCCTTCATTCATCTATTTATTTACCTATTCAATCACCCACTCATAAATTTGTCTATACATTTAGTCATCCATCCATCTATCTGTTCTTTAATCAATTCATTCATTAATCCATTGAGTTATTTAGGTATCAACCAATCTATTCATTATCCCTTCCTTACATCCATTAATACCTTCATTCTTCCACCCATCTATCGATTCATTTATCGATTCCTTAATTCATTGATTTTTTATCCATTTACGTATTAATTCATGTATCCATCTCTTTAATAATCAATTCCTTTCACCATGAGAGAGTTTGGCCTTATCGCAGTAGCACGTAGCACCCGCCCCTTCGTGGGGACAACCATAATATACCCTCAAACAGTTTGAGTAAACATCACTTTAGCACTGGGTGCTAAAGGAGAATTTGATCCTCGAGTTAGAAAACCACTAAAGGCTAAAGGAGGAGGTGATACTTGAGATATAAAAGCACAGAGTAAAAGGGCAGCACTAAGTGCTAAAATTAGAGGTGACGGTGGAAGTAGAGGAGTCTTAGCTCGAAGACAGAAAGCAGGATATTCATTGGTCTGTTTTTGTTGTTTTTGCAGGATAAACTGCTGTCGAAACTGGACGAACATGAACCAGAATTGGCCATGACACAAGAAGAAGAGGTGAGTACCTGACTAACATTCTACCAGTCTTCATTTATCAACTCTACTCAAAATACTACTGACTTCTATCTATCTCTAACAACAATTCATCTATTTTTCATGACTTGCCGTACCTACAAAACATAGGTTTATATCCTGCTGGTCTTCAACCCGTAGTTTATATGACTTGTTACACTCAAAATACAACAATTTTATAGAACCCATCTGAACCCACAAACCATTATATCTAATAGTGACACTACCCACGTACCTGCACTTTTTATACTTTTCACTATCCACAAACCAGCACTTTTTTATAACCTAATTTACCCACAAGTGAGAATTCTGTTGAAATGGTATAAACGCGACACCAAAACTTAATATGAAGCGAAGGAAAACTTGTGTTTTTAAATGTTTAGAATTCGATACTGAAATCCTGTGTTTTAACGTTCTTTTAGTCCGCAATTATTTATTAGGTTACCAGGCAATGGCTTCGCCACTTCCCCCCTAAGGGGGTAGCTTGCGCTTCGCTACTAAGATTAAAATTTAAAATCGAAAAAAAAAACGGCCATGGCTAAATTTTTATAAATTTTCTGAACTTCACCATTTGTAATTCTTTGGGTTTTAAAAGTTCACAAAATTTCGATACTTATATTTATTTCTGAACTTCACCATTTTGTTTTGAGATATTATAAAACAATTATTAGAAATAACTTTGATAAAAAAACATAAGTCATAACCAAAATAAGATGAAATTATTATTCAAATACTCATAAAAATCCACTTCTTAAATTATAGAGTTAGTGATGATAATAATCGAGATAAATTCTAACAACAAATAGGTCTGCTTTCAGCTAAGAGCTGATAACTGCCTAACTGTAAAGACATTTTCAATTTCATCTTTCATAAAGAGAAAAACCTTAACATACCCAATGAACTGTAATGCCCCCAAAACTACGTTGACGAGTTGACCAAATATCTGCAGTAAGACATAAGTAAGAGGTGCTGTCTAGTTTATTCTTCAGTAGAGCTCTTGTCACTTTTTCTTCTTCTATAAGATTTCGGTCTAGAGTCCGCCTTGAAATGACGTCAACTGAAGAATTTAGACCTGCGGTAGTGGAATATGTAATTATTGTGAGTGAAATGAATTTTCACAGTGAAATGAGAATATATGCTATGCATATAAAATTTATCTATATGGTACATTAATTCATAAAGATATTATTAGTCCCTTATATTCAGAATTACATAGTAAAATATTGACTTTCAGTTTTGTTAGGAATATATACATTATCAAGCTTTATTTCCTACGTAGTGACCAATGATCCGGACCCTTTAGTATTCGGTCGTTATAAGAGGTTAACCTGTACTACTAATACTAAAATTGTAAACAACATTTGTAACTCAGAACTCACATTTAATTAATCTCACAAAAGCTGGTTGCTTCATGGTTGAGAGGGAAAAGACACACCTTGTATGATAAAATCTGCAATCAGTTTATCAACAACAGATTGTTTGACCTTCTTAGTATTCACCGCAAAACACTCCGGTAATGTCTTTACTTTAACACCGATGCATGAAGGACCATCGTCCATAGGTGGGCGCGATAACGAAAAAATATATCACGATAACGAATAACCTTATCGGCGATAACCGATAATCGATAACTGCCGATGAATTTATCGCCCGATAAGGTGATAACCGATAAATCGATAAATCTAAAATTATAATACAATATTGATTATTGACTATATATAGCGTTATTTTATAATACAAGGGTAAGAATATTTGAATACTGTTATTTAGTTTCTTACCTGGTGAGGCTCTCCTTCATCTCCTCGTAGGTTTTGAGGATCCTCCTCCCAGCTCGGACCTATTTCTGCCTCCAAGGCACGCGCAGCTCGCTCCTGTCTTAAACTGGAACCAAAAACTCAAATTATTAATTATCGGTAAATTGGAATCAAAAGAATCGGCGATACTGATGAATCGATAATGCGGAAAAAAATATCGGATACCCGATAACCCGATATCGTTATCGCGATAACGCCCACATATGCCATCGTCTAATACTGAACATTTTCTTTTTGAATCTTACCTTTGAGCTGGCCTTTAGTTATCCACATCTTGCACCAAAGCAAGATGCTTTCTCTGTTGATAAATGAACATGATCAGATAATTGAAGGACATTTGTTTCACGTTGCCATAATTCACGTTAAATTCAATCAGCATATACTATGAATAAAGGTGTTGCAAAAGGAAGCAGGTAGGCTCGTGCATGGTAAACTTACGCTACTTAACATTATCGTTAGCTACTAGCAATTTTGCCATTTTTAAAAATAAGAAATAGTGAAACTTGTCAATTCAATTAGGTATCATATAGTTATCTTTAATAAATCCTTACCTTCAAATGAAGGCGTAGATTGGAAGTAGCATTGCTCGCCGCAGATATTTCGCCATTGCATGATGTACATACACACTTCACTTTTTTTCCGTCGAAAGATTTCATTCACTCTAAAAAATTTACCATCTAGTTAAGGATGACTACAATTACACGATTCTTTATCTCCCTCGTCCTTATTATTGTCTAATCTCTCAATTTCACACTCTTTCGAAGAAGCTGAAGTTGCCACGAAGCAGTTGAAATAACGCTGAGCGCTCTCACTATTCAGCCGAACACAACTGCAACCATATGTTAACTTAATTTGAACTGATGCAAGCAATCTTCCCTCACCGTGAGGATGGCTTATGCATAATACTTATTAGTATCTCGCCTTCCTAAAATTCTATATTCGGCTCGATGAGTAATTAGCAAATATTATAAAAATAAAGAACTTCATCATTATAATATACTATTTTTTTAACGTAAGTTCATTATTTTCTTCGTAACTTTTTATTTTTTACCGTTGACTCACGTAAAGCTTTTTGTATTTATTCAAAAGGAAAAGAAACGTAGGAATATAATACTTGTTTTGGTAGCTTAGTTATAAAATATATATGTATAGTTATATATATTAATTGCAATACAATACTCCCTGTATATTTTATAATCACTATAAATAGACGATCTAATAAAAGAACAGTAGGCCAGATGAACGCATTAAGAAAATAGCGACCTCTGGCAACTCTAGCAGATGAGTCCGAAATATCACCATTGTGATTATTCATATATATTTATACTTCAAAAATCAATATTTCTATGATATAAAAGAGAAACTTGTAAGATAGCATTGTTTTATTATTTTTGAAAATATGAATGTACCATTCAATTTTGTTTGAAACTCATGTTTGCCTAGTTGTGTGCGAGGTTTGAGTATAAATTGGGAATTGGAAAGTGCCTAGGGAAGGAGAACGCAACATCTGAAGACCCTTCAAGATCCTGCCAATAAAGAATCTCTAATCCACTACTGAAGATTTCGTTTAGCCATTAAAGAATCCCTGATCACCTTTACTCAACCTTGAAACAAGAAAGAAGAAAACTCCACCGTCTGTAGTGCCTCACGCAAAAAGCAGTACCAGAAGAGTACCTTCTCTGGTGACCGAAAATGAGACCAACTTACTTGGTCTATCACACCGGGAGTCTCGCCTCACAAGTAAAAGGAAAGGCAATAATGATCCCAGATGTTTATGCCATAACTCGAGCACATTTATAAGACTGAGGTCGATTGTGATAAAACTCGAAGCAATAAAATTCTTTGAAAAGGGAAGATATAGGGTGTTCAATTAATATTACTCTACAAAAATAGTTGAAACCGTTGTTTATGATGGAGATACAAGGGAGTGATGAATGCTTCCACTTCTAGGGTGTCTGCTCTTGTATATTTTAGTGCACCTGTGGTAAGACAGATAGCTTAATATTGTATTCTATCCACTTTACTAAGAGTGGAATTCGAAGCAGTTTCATAAAGAAAAAAATCTATAATCTAGATTTTATCTGAGGAGACTCTTATATAATAATGCTTCCCTTTGCGATTCCCACCTGTTTTGAGTAGATATTTTAAGATTTTAATGGTGCCCTTACAATTTTCAACCATGTTGGTTATAATTTTGTTCCAAATGAGTGTTCTATCGAATGTCACACCTATGAAACAGTGGGATGGAGTAAATGGGATATTGTCACCGGCTAAATACCAATAGATGTAAAGTTTCTATGGGAGTTTCTATGGGAGCATTGTAAGCCATTGTAGTTACTATTTTGATATTTTGTGCAATGTTTCCTGTAAAAGGGTTAAAACCCTAAAGAGGTTCTCATGTTATACCCAGATAGTCACATCATCGGCCTACAAAAAGTAATGAACGGACCTATCTACTTCCTAGTAAGAGGCCATTAATCATTATAGTGAAGATTAGAGAAATAGATTAATGGACTACCTTGATGAACACTTATGGTAACATTGCGATAGTCTGAACGTTGACCATTTATAAATATGCTGCTTTGTATGGAATGTAAAGAGGCCTTGAAAAATCTGGGCAGTGTGCCTCGTAGACCAAGAAAGTGGAAATTATTAAGGAGTCCATAATGCCACGCAGTGTCGTATGCCCTTTTAATGTCTAGGAATACTGCTACTTTGAACTCATTTCTCAGGTATGAGTCTCTGATGGAACTTTCTAGTCTGATTAAATTACCCATAGCTGAAAATGAGGGGGCGGAAACCACTCTGATGAATGTCTAGTTTGACAAAAACAACAAAATAAAGTCTACGTATTACCACCCTCTCTAATATCTTACCGATGCAGTTTGTTAATGTAATAGAACGGTGAGTATACTGTATGTGAGGGTTTTCCAGGTTCGAGTAATGGAACCAGTAGTGTTGACTTCCGGAGAGTCCGGGATAATAGAGTTGTTCCATATTAAGTTATAAAAGTCCAACAGTTTTCTTTTGTTAAAATTAGTAAGGTAATAAATGGGTACACAATCAGATGAATACCAGGAGAAGTGGGTTTTAATCTTTTAAAGGTATCCTCCAGTTCTTTTATTTTAAAGGGGTTGTTACATCTTAGTTGTTGGGTGGTATACAAATTAAAAGGTGTACTGTGCATTCTGTTTGCCTTGTATAGGCATAAAAATCTGGTGTAAAAGTAATGGAGTAACTTTGTGGGGCAAAATGTTCTGCAGAGTAGCTTAGTATAATAATATCTGGGTCTGTTGTTTCCTAGCCTTTGAGTTTTAGAGCTATTCTGTGAACTTTTGGTTTTCTGTCAAGTTTTTTTTATTAGTTTGTTCTTTTAGAAACACGAATTATTTTGCGAGAAACTGCATTGGCTCTTTTATATAATACTAGGGCTTTATTCTATCGGTAGGTCTTAAATATTCTGAGGGTGCTTTTGTGGGCAGTTATGGCTCTAGTACGTATATTGTTCCACCATATTGTACAGTATTTTATATTATTTTTTTTTGCCTGGGAGTTGCAAGTATGGCTATGTTAGCTTCAACCAGGGGTTCCCAACTTTATTTTGCTTGTGGACCCCTTGAGAGCTATCTTATCATTTGTGGACCCCATATATGCATATGTAAATTTTCGAAATAAAATATTTGTTTGTAGGTTAGTGAAAAATAACAATAAAACAATTCCGTTATATTCATAACATAAATTCCAAATACAAATCTTGAAAAGTTCAATAAATACAGGTACCTCTTCTAGTAATAAGTAAAAAAAAAATGGGGGGGGGAAACTACATCAAAAACTTTCCTTATAAACATTGTACACATTTTAGGCAATAAATTGTAAAAAAAAAAAAATCCAATTTCGCTATAACATAAAAAATGGAACTATAACTTTTTATTCATTCGAATGATATATTTATTGAAAATCTTACAAGTCACAACGATATCAATGAGAAACTAATGAGATCAATTGTTCAAACACTGATATCATTAGATAACATATGAGATCAGGCACAATGATATTAATAGAAACTAATGAGATCCTTGTGCCTAATGTTCTGATACTAGTGTTTGAATATCTGGTTCCACTTTTGATAAAGCCAGGCGAAGATCCCCTCTTTCCACAATGTTAAGTCGATAGCGATTTTTTTGTTAATAACTGACTTACACGACTAAAGCCGGATTCCACAAGATAAGTTGACGGGAAGGCAACGAGGTACATTTTAGCTTTCTCACATAATAGCGGATATTTACAGGCAAATTCATTACTCTTCCATATATCATGTTTAGCATTTTTTAATCAAATTTAGGCTCGCCCATCACACTGCAAATCAATAATTTCTTTTTGTAAATCAATTTCAACATCAGCAGCATTTACATCAAATGGAATCTGCACCCAGACTAGGATGTTCAGTTCTAGTAAGTCTCTGAAACGAACTTGCATGTCCTCGTGAATTTCTTTTAAATGATTAATATACACGATTCAATCATCATCTTTTAAATCACTGCTAACTGAAGCAAGGGCTGGAAACTGTCCAAACTCACGGCGTGAGATGTTAGTACTGTACAATTTGAGTTTCCCTAGGAAGGCATCAATAGCTTTCTTGCTAATTATTAAAATACAAATGTATCCTTGCAACAGTTTATTAAAAGAATTAAATTTTTCAAACACATCTGAGATGTAAAATATGTCTGTTTTCATCGCAACCAACTGTTCTCCAATCTCCGTTTTGCTTAGAAATGCTACAATACTTTTTTTACGAACAACAAAATTTTCGAAAGGTTCACAGCCTTTATTATAAAAGTTAAGGCTTCATGAAGACATCTACTTAATCTCTTCGCCACCAGATGTTAGCGGTGTATGACGCAATGTAATCTAAATACTTTTGCTAATGCATTTTTCAAATGAGCAATAAACTATCTGTACTTACCAACCAGGAAGGGGCGCCATCTGTAGAACAAGCAATTAAATTTTCGAGTGGAATATATTTTGCTGTAAAAAAATGATTGGACTTCTTTAAATATCGTTTCACATTTGGTATCTGTGACGAGGGTTCTTATGGTATTTTGTGGCGATTTAATACAACCATATGACAAATATTCAGAGGAATATTGTCTTGTTTTTCTCTCTGTGTGATCCCTGGGTAAAGTAATCTGAAGAAAATAATATTATTATTAATCTCAAATATTTATTGTAAGAAATTTTCGTAGGCTTTACTGGCCGGAAAAAAATAAGAGTAATGATATATAATATATATAGTTTCGTATTTAAATTATGCCCAACATGTGTTCACATGTCAAAGGAATGGTAGGCCTAATTTTCCTTCGTTTCGAAATTGTTGCAAATGTATTGCTAATAAATGCTTATTAATATATGCACAATGTGTTCATGAACAAGAAAATACGTTTACAGTGGATTAAAATGTTATAAATGACTTACGAAAGCATGAAAACCGATAGGAAATACTTGCCTACATGATCTCAGAAATGACGAGGAATGAATGCCCTATATGTGCGTCTCCAGAGCAGGGTTGCCAGATTAAAATGAAAAAAAATATGATTAGGAAGAAAAAGCCAAAAAATGGCCAATAAAAATTGATAAAGCCAAATAAAAAGCCAGTTAAACTTCTTATACTTACATTACATAAAACCTCTTCAGCAAATAAGTTTTCTTCTTCGTTGTTAAGGGAAGGGGTCGAATCTGCAGCATATACATTTTCAGCCTTTAAAATCCTCAAGCATTTTTGATGAGGGCACAAAATCTTTACAGCACTTGTAAGAGAACAAGAGTTCTGCTCTTATTCTGATAAGTGCTTTCAAGAGAGTCAGCTGCAGCTTATTCCTTGCTGTGGTCTTAATGCAAGTTAGAAGAGAGAATACTGTGGAGACAGCACAGCATTACTAATAGGTGTTATTAGGCAAGTGAGGGCAAAGGAGGCAAGCTCTTTAAATTGGGGGTGCTGCAGAACACCTTGCTAGAATTGCTCAGTGTCTTTAGGTAGTCTGTTTCCTTAAATTGTTCTTCTTCCTTCTAATACACGAAAGGCAATTTTCTATATTGTTCTTCAATATTGGTAAAATTTTCTTCAGCTAAGTTCAAAATAGGTAATTTAGAAAATAATGGCCTAGAAAATTGACTTAAAATTATTCCAGAGCTAAATTTTGTAAGATCTTGAAATATATTTCTTGCTGAGTCTTTTTTTCAGTTTGAACGAGTGCCTCTTCTAACATCGACAAACATCTTTCCTTAACACTTAAAACTTCTTGCGACTGTTTATATTATTATTATTCTGTTGCATGAAATTAGTGCATTCTGACAGGAACTTGGTACCAAAATCAACTTGCGTAATACTTTTTTTCCTGATTATTGGCATCATAAAGCCTGCTTTTGAGGCTCTTATAATGCAAAAATAATTCTTCGTGCAATTCTTGAGGATCTGCTTTATTTTTCGGAAAGAGGCTACCGAGTTTTTCAAATTCATGCACAATTAGGGTTGCAAAATTAAAAAAAGGTGGTTCTTTTTGTCTAATAGCATTTCCTTTATCATTCTTGCTTTATATTTAGTATCGAATTTTGCTTCGGCTATTTCAACTGAAATGAAATAAGCCTTGAGCTCTTTCTAGTTCATTAAGATATTGAACATTACTTTTCCACGCACAAGCCAGCGAGTAGAAGAAGTTTTTTCAAAGGGAAGGGGTGTAGTACGACCTTGGTGAAATTCTGTGGAAGAATTGATAACTTGAAACAAAGCTTTGTATTCCTCTCGTCTTAGATTGCTATGATGAAACCAATTGGGTACCTCAATCAGCAAAAATACAATATTTGATGGAAGCTTTCACACTACATATTGAATATATAATGCTAATGGATGGCAAAAGCAACTTCAATTATACACAGAAAGGAGACACATCTTTGATTCTGGACCAAACTGAATTATTGCATCCCACCGTGTTGGACGCACCATCTGATGCAAAACCAATGCAATTTTTTAGACTTTGAGCACATTTTGTTATTACACTGTCAATCAAATTAAAGATATTCTCTCCTGTAATCTGTTAAACAGGAATGAAGCCTAGAAATCCAATAATAATTTCATTTGTCCTACCACTCACGAATCTAACCAAAATTACACAAATACTTTTGAGTAGAGAGATCGGTGGACTCATCAATAATGATTGTATACTTCTGTTTTTTTTTCAGGTCTTGAACGAGATCAGATTTTAAGGCTGGTGAAATTATACCTTTTAGCAATAATATACACTTTGTTCTGTGTAATTTTATCTGACCAAGTGTGCTTCTATGTCCATGTCTTACCAATATTTCACTTAAGTGATCAATTGTGCGTATGGCACTATGGCAGGTCGTAGTAACAGTAATTTGTAGCTCTGCTACTTTAACCTTATCATCAATTTTCTTACTTGTTTTTGTTACCAAAAGTCTCTCTTGCGATGTTGATGATGTGTTCCGTTTATGTTTTTCTGACATTTCATGACTTGAAAGATTTGAAACTCTGGGCACAATATTGCATCGGCATAATTTACAATATGCTGATTGAGATCCATCAGTTGCCTTTTTAACCCACAAATGTCTCTTCCCACTTATTATTATATTTTCGATTAGTCATAGAAAGATTTCCACTTATGCATAACCAAAGGTTTAACAAAGGAAAGATTAATTATCGACATAAAAGAAGATACAAAACGTAAGCACACGATAAGTTCCACCACTTGTAAACATGAAACAGAATTACAGGAAGGGTTGCCACAAGCAAATTTTAAAAAGAACCGAAATTTGGAGTTAAAAGGTACCAGAAAGAACCAAATGTAAATTTTACGAGGGATACTACAATCTAAATAATGTTAAAAATACTTTATAATACCAACAGAAAAAGAGCCAACAAAAAAAGCCAAGAGCCAAACGAGTTTTCCTGACGCCAATTAACCTTAGAAAAAGCCGATTTTAAGGGATTTGGCGTGAATAAAGCCAATGCGGCAATCCTGCTCCAGAGCTGTGATACGCTGTTATCGTACGTCTGGCACTAAAATACAATATGGACTAAAGAAAGCGGCGCGCGGTACAACACTGTATCGCAGAGAAGAGTTTAGTAATTTAGTTCAATATCATAGCTTTTTTTTTTTAGTATAACTTCAAACATCACACTTGTAGATTTTTATATGACGTTTATCTATATTACGTATCTTTTTATAATACTATTATATAGTTATTATATGTATTATTGTTATACAAATTATGATTTACATTCAACAAATTTTCCCATGGACCCCTTACTTCGTACCATGGACCCCAAATTTCAATTTTTTACTCGCGGACCCCCTTAAAGCTTGTGTGGACCCCGGTTGGGAACCCCTAGCTTAAACCGTTGGCATTAATTGAGGTCTATATTTAGGAGATAGAGTTTTATTATGTTTGTAAGCCTTCAGCTGTTACCTTCCAGAGAAAACGTTTCAAAGCCTCATTATAGGTGATATAGAGGTACGAGTATCTTATATAATCTGGAACATTTTAGTCTCTTCTGTCTTTACTGCTAGTGGTGGGAGCTTAATTACAAATTGCTCGCTGCTTAGTGATGGAAGAATCAATCAAGATTTCATGGTCATGAAAAGCAATAGCTTTCTCAGTATTTGAAATAATCGTCTCTGTGCCATTTCAACGTCTATTTCTAGAGTAGAAATTGAGTTGTCAATGTGGAGAGTGTTTTATGTTGTAGTTTTCACTAGTTATTCCCTTATTCGGTGATTTATTGGAATTGTGCATTAAACAGTAATAATATGCCCCTAACTCCTAAGAAGGTAGGGCCAAAGTTAATTAACTTGTGCCCATTTGGTCAAAAAGAAAAGAGCTTAAGGAGAGTTATTAAATGGACAGAAAGAGCTCGAAATAGGTATTATTCTATGAATAAGTAATTTATTTTTACCCTAAAACTGTTAACTTCTGTAAGCGAACCGACCTTCCACCGAACAGCGTCGAGTTCGAAAGACCTCGGAAAGACAACGAGCAAATGTACATACAATTGAGGTGAACATAGTTTCTATGCAAAAAATGCTGGTTGTCTCTACGAAAAACCTGCGTTTGGATAATTTTGGATACCTTAATTTTTCTATTATATTGTTTATTTGCTGATAAATTTCGTCTTAATTATCCAAATTCGCATAAACTTTATCTAGACTTAGGTTATACCATAGATAGCGAATACTTGATTGGTAGCTTCTACAAATTCCGGATTCTGCTACTTCCATAGTCGGGCGACAGTCAGCGCGGTTGTTTGCTGCTATGCCCGCCAGGGGGCGATTCCAGTCATTGCTACGATTTACTTTGGGTGAGACGCTTCTGCCATCTTAGAAAGTTTTGAAAATCATAAGTTAATTGTATTTTTTTGGCGTTGTAGGCCTGTTAGCTCTAGTACTTGTAAGTAGTGAAGATGTAAGTAGTGAATAAGGGAAGCCAGCATATGATACATATATGTTGCTTGGGGAGGGACGCTATAATGATCTAGAAATTGCAAACTTAGCCTTAAGCCTCACAATGCACGCGTTAATTTCTAAAATAACTTAAAAGTTATAGCAATAATTACATAAATAATACACTAATATAAATTAATAGTGCATTTACGCTACAATAAACTTAACTATTATCGAATGATTTTATTATTCATAGTATTGTATACGTTTGTAAACAAATGAGGACAATTTGGCTTAACAAGATTGCAAACGTCTAAAATTGTCAGAAATGACGTCCTTGAACACATTTTTTTTATGCGGCAATAGCTCGACCATTCGGCAAAAATTTCTCAAATATATATTTTTTATTTTGATTTCGTTAACCCTGTATCGGCGCCGATATATCGGTTATCGGCTAATTTGCATATCGGTGCAACCCTAATCTATGGTATATTTTATCCATAGATAACTGTTTATCATAACTGTGATATTAAAAGTCGTGACTACGATACGCACCCTAAACTACACCTTCACCGATGCCTTGGGTTGATCAAATCATCTCTGGCTAGTTATTACGGTAAAATTATATTTTATTGTCGTTTATCATCACTAACTCTATAATTTAAGAAGGGTATTTTTCTGAGTATTTGAATGATAATTTCATCTTAGTTTGGTAATGACTTATGTTTTTTTTATCAAAGTTATTTCTAAAAATGCTTTTATAATATATAAAAACAAAATGGTGAAGTTCAGAAATAAATATAAGTATCAAAATTTTGTGAATTACAAATGGTGAAGTTCAGACAATATATTTTTATATCTTCTCTATAACTATATTTTATCAACGTGATATTTTGAAAGGGGAAAAATTTAGTTTAGGGGGTACCTTTTAAAATTATTATAATTGGCAAAGTTTAGAAAATTTATAAAAATTTAGCCATGGCTGCTTGTTTTAGATTTTAAATTTTAATCTTAGTAGCGAAGCGCAAGCTCCACCCGTAGGGCGGAGTGGCTAAACCGTTGCCTGATAAATTTATTAAACACGGGTTCAAAGACGGCAATAAAATCTAATTAATAATACTGTACTGTTATTCATATGATTACAAATGGTGTATTACTTTGCCAGAAAGGCCCGCAGCCTCCTAAAGTGTTTCTTGCCAGGAGGCTTTGGTAGAAGGCAACACCCTTATGCCCTCAGTGCAGGTGGCCGACCCTGACAAGCTACCAGAGACTTTCAGAGAGATGATTGAATTCCAGGATCGCGGCGGTCTCCTCTACCCCTCAAATGAGTGCATCCACATGGCCATGATGGCCGTGGAAGTCTTCAAGGGCGATTACAACACCAGGCGAAAGGAGGGCCAAGTTGCTGGCGGCCTACTCTTCAGAAGAAGTGTTCGTGAGTGTCTACAAGGAAATAATGAGCAATGACTTAGGCATGTCCCTGCTGGACTGTAAAAAGGGTTGCAGCCTGGTCAACACCGTTGTTCCTGCCATCGCCAAGTCCCTCTTCCATGTCATGGGCAAAAATATGGTGTCAAAAGCTAACAGTCATGCCCATGCAAAAGCCAAAAGAAGAGTCATAAAAAGAGGTAATCCGGATGCACCCGAGAAAGCTACCAGGAGAAAAAGTGACTACAAGAGAAAGAAACTTTCTAGTGAGAAAAAGTCCTAAGTTAATTTAAGTGTGCGTAGTTACTGACATTTGTTATGTATCTTTATTTTGTAGGGTAGATATTAGAATCCAGGTTAACCATGAAATAGGTTACTAGTACAGGGTGTCCTATTTCAGAATAATATAGTCGGTACTTACCCATGGGCTATGAAAAATATTTATGAAGTTAGAAAAAAATGAAATTAAATGCGGGGGTCTAGCTAAATGATACCTAATGGAAATATAATTGTTGGCTAGATGGGTCAGGTGTGGGCCCTGGAGGGATTTCTTCTCTTTTTCTTTGATGCTACCTACTTTATTTCATTTATTAGAATATACCTTGAAATAAGTTTGTTGTTAAATGTAATATACCCATTTTTCATTACAGTTTTAATTAGAAATTTTGCCATTTATTTTTTTTAAGTACCTGGAAAACTTAGGTAATTTTGAAATTTGATATTAGTAGACACCTTCTAGTATCTAAGAATCCCACTGTACACAGCCTTATTAAATAAAGTTGAATTGAATATAACCAACATCGGTTATAAATATAAGGTTTTTCTTTTTCATTAAATAGGTCACACTTTCGTTCGTCACGCCGAATCTGTTCGTCGAATAAAAATTTGACTTCACAGCTTGAAGTACATTGGTCCCAGGGTGCTTCATGCCAAATTGGGGTGAATATCTTTAAAAATAAAGAAATGAGAACGATTTTTGTTTTTTCAAGGCTAGCCCGACTATGGAATCGCCCGATTTTGAGCTACTAATCAAGTATTCGTTATCTATGGTTATACATATACGTTATCATACACCAATTTTGGAAACCTGATTTTTTTGGCAGAAGATATGGTAGATGATGTGGTAAAAATACTGGTGTTCTGATCTTTTTGGACGGTACTGTATGCCACTATTTTTCAAAGCTATCAAGTGTAAATGACAGCATTTGGCCAATAATACCTTTTACCACTATTTGATCAATGCCGCTCTTTGAAATTATTTAGTCTGCTGCAATTTAATTTAGGCAACCGTTTGCCACAATTAGCCCAATGCTACTATTTGCCACCATATATTCAATATCACCATTTGGCACTTTTTATCCATGCCACTATTTAATCAATGCTACGTTTCATTGTGTCACAATTCATGTGCACAGCCAACTAATTGCCACCAGCAAATTACCACCAACATCGCGATTCTTGACAATTTAAGAGATTAATCCCACTACACGTAATGAAAGTAGTGTCATAACTAGGATATTAAGTAGGATTTTAAGGAAAGGCATTTATTAAGCTGATGAATACTGTATAAATGAATAAAGTGAATCACGAATAACAATTTTTTTTTTATTTAATAGTTTTTACGCCCAGTCCTTATTTAGGCTCAGTGCGCTGACCGAAAGAAAGAGAAGAGGCTAAGCTGGGGCCGGACGGAGCGCTGAGTCCCGTCAGCACGGCGGCCAGGAAGGCAAATCGCCGCGCCCCTTACGGGGTCACGAATAACAAAGATTGTTCTAACCTATCTATTAATTATTTATTTTTCCATTTAGGTATTTATTTGAACATTGTTTTAAATTTTTAACTTTTCCAGTATTCTTGTTCCTTGAGCTCCATACGATTCATTGTTAACTAGCGCGGTTCCTGGAAGGCTAGGGGGCTGAAGCACCCCCCATCCTCAAAGAAATCAGACCCGTTATGTTTATATTTCTTTTTTAAGCCCTACTTGTATTCTGCTATTCATAAAGAGTAATGTAATAATATAGAATATATATAAAAACAATTTTATAAAACGCGATCGATTGTACCTTATATCGTACATGTTTAAAAGGCAGGTAAATCTTAAATATAATTATTACATTTAGTATTATACTATTTATACATTAGTTGAGGCTCACAAACTGCAATAATCTACAATTCATAATTTCCTGATGTGTGGAAAAAAATCGGAATTGAGAGAGTTATTGCTCCCTCCCGTGTGAGTTACTGTTATTTATTATCAATTCTGTGTAAGATAATTATTATTAATGATCAGTGGCCTTTTCTCAGACTACACAGAGGGAGGAATTCAGTTTAACCCCCCCCCTCCCCAATTTTTATCCTTGATCCGCCGCCGTTATTAACCTGATCCTATTCATTGCTTTTATTTTCTTTCTTTCAACGGAAGAATATTGGTAGGCAACAATCTTAAAATGGTAACAGTTACTTTAATGACAGGCCAGACCATCTTTCAGTGCCATTACACGATTCCTGGTCCTTCTTTTCATTTCCCATTGATAGTCAGGAGAACCTAGAAGATCCGAGGTTGAAATCTCTGTCTGGACAAATTGCTTGGACACAAGTTTTACCCAACCAATTAAAATATACATTCGTTGAGTTCCATACAACAAAGGAGACATGAAAGTGTTGATATTCATAGTATTAGTTGTATATGGTGAGCATTGGGTGTATCAGTCGTGTATATGAGGTCCATTAAGTCTACTCTCAAATTTCTTGGTGTATATTGGGTTTATCAGTTGTGTATTTACTATACATATATTAGTGTTATATTTACATATTAAGTTTATATTCACAGAATTGAGGTGATAATGGGTTTATATTGACAAAATCGGGTGTATATTCAGTATTTGGTGTATATTTGGAATATACTCATAATATTAGTATTTGGTTTATATTAATAGTAACGAGTGTATATTGGGTGTATATTGAAAGGAATTAAAACATATAATATGTATAATCAAAGTATACTTATTGATTATTCAAGGTATTGGGTTAATATTTAGAGCAATTTTAAACATAATCTATAGAATCTATGAGTTTCAATAAGGAACATGGATTCCGAGACATTTCCTCTTTATAACACATATTTCATGAGGGCGACCGATCTTGTAAATCGCATGACGAGTTAAAACGAAGATTTCGTCTTTATTAAGAAAAAGAAATTCAAGGAATTAATTGAGGCGGGTTAATGACGAGGTCTTCATTAAGGGTAAAAGTGCTTGGATTCCTCTTTTTAC
Source organism: Ceratothoa steindachneri (assembly GCA_963969495.1). Taxonomy (NCBI): domain Eukaryota; kingdom Metazoa; phylum Arthropoda; class Malacostraca; order Isopoda; family Cymothoidae; genus Ceratothoa; species Ceratothoa steindachneri. The sequence continues at coordinate 50,010,228 of OZ018328.1, read as the reverse complement.
TTTCTTCAAAATAGAAACACACAAATATATACACTAACATATTCCCATATAGATCCTCATTCACAACCCCTCGTTTGCTTCTCTCTCACGATCTTTATTCACTCGTTCCATTTTCTTTTCTCCTCTTTGTAAAGATTCATTCACACCTTCCTGACATTCTAATCTGCAATATTACGCATTCGTGAGTACACCAACTTTTTGCTCTCCGCTGCTCATTTCGCATCGGCATTCCACCATTCAGCGTTTTGATTCGTCTTTCTAGTTCTAAAACACACACAGTCCTTGCATTATCCACTATCACTTCCTCAAATCTTTTTCACATTTACTCTAGCGCAATGTTCACACCAATTTTATACCTCCTACTCTCAAGTATTCTCGCAAACTCTTCCTCTTCTCTCTGGTTTAACAAGCAATTTTTATTCTCCCTTCCTTTCCACCTTACTCATCTCTTCCGATACATATACCAGCAAATTAAATCTTACATAGCACAGTCATGCCATCGGAAGGTCCAACCCTCATAACTCTTTCACATCAAGTACATCCGTCAACATCTTTTCTCTCATTAGCACACATAAATCATACTTGATCCTTATTTGTCTTCAATGGCAAAATTACGTGTATCTCTGCACATCCGTGTGCGAATGTAATTGCAAGTCTAATGCAGTGAGTTGTGGTGTGAGGTTGTTATAGCATTGCTAACGACTTTCAAACTCTATCAGACGTGCACAGTGACCACACTCATCACACCAAGTGACTTTATATAAAAAAGACGGTATTAAAAAACTGTTTCAAGTCACTGCATTCAACAGACTTATATAACTGTTATATAAAGAACTGGTTTAAGTCACTTCATCCAATAATCCAAACAAACCTTAAGTTTTTAAAAGAACTGACAAACTTATTTGACTGTATCCAGTAGCCCCTAAAGAACTTATTCAAGTGTCTATCCAACATACATATCCAACAGCCCCAAATGAACTGACTCAAGTGATCCTATCCAACAGAGAAAAAAAAATAAACAGAATTAAACTTACTGTGTCCAACAGACGGATTTAACAGTCCTAAAAGGAAGTATCTCAAGTGAAAGCATCCACCCAATCCTTAAGTCCTTAAAAGAACTGTTACAAGTACTCAACCCAATAGACTCATCTTGCAGCATGGAAAAGAACCGTTTCAAGTACTCAAGCCAATAGACTCGTCTTGCAGCATGAAAAAGAACTGTTTAAAGTACTCAACCAATAGACTGATCGTGCAGCATGAAAAAGAACCCTTTTAAGTAGTCAACCCAATAGACTGATCATGCAGTATGAAAAAGAACCGTTTTAAGTAGTTAACCCAATAGACTGATCATGCAGTATGAAAAAGAACCGTTTTAAGTACTCAAACTTAATAGACTGACCGTGCAGCATGAAAAAGAACCCTTTCAAGTAGTTAACCCAATAGACTGATCATGCAGTATGAAAAAGAACCGTTTTAAGTACTCAAACTTAATAGACTGACCGTGCAACATGAAAAAGAACTGTATCAAGTACTCAACTCAATAAACTCATTGTACAACATGAAAAAGGACAGTTTCAAGTACAAAAGCCAATCGACTGATCGTGCAGCATGAAAAAGAACTGTTTCAAGTAGTCAACCCAATAGACTGATCGTGCAGCATGAAAAAGAACCGTTTCAAGTACTCAAACCCAATGACTGACCGTGCAGCATGAAAAAGAACAGTTTCAAGTACTCAACCCAATAGACTGATCGTGCAGCATGAAAAAGAACTGTATCAAGTACTCAACTTAATAAACTAATTGTACAACATGAAAAAGAACAGTTTCAAGTACTCAAGCCAATAGTCTGGTCGTGCAGCATGAAAAAGAACGGTTTCAATTATTTTTTTTTAAGAGCTCACCTGGCAACTGCCCACTTGGTCATTAGTCGCCGTATTCAACATTGCCTAAAATTAGGCATATTTAAAATAGAATGCTAACCCCCCCCCCAAATAAATAAACCATCAATAAAAATAAAACAAGGAAAAAAGGTAATAAGCAGGAAGCAAGCTCTGGCGTCGGGGGAAGGTCCACCTTTCCCCGGCGCAGGAACATACGACCTAATAAAATAAGAAAAACAACAAAAAAGAACCTCAACTATTTAAATAAGGGGGAGAAGGCCGGGCTCCTCCAAAAAGTCCACAGGTCGGTGTGCACGAATCCGGCCCGAGTACAAGGGACAGGTGGTAGCAACCCCGCCCATCCTGGTAGCGGGACAGGTAACGTGCGCGGAGATCGCCCAGACTGGGAAATTCGACAAGAATGTGCCGAACAGTCTGGGGGACAACACAGTCTTCACAACAGAGTGCACGCGAACGCTCCATCAAATGGCGGAGCGTCCAGCGAGTGTGCCTAATTCGGAGACGACAGAAAGCAACCTTCACATTCGCGGCATTGAGGGGTAGGTCCATGGGAACAGTCGCGGCGCAATAGCACGCAACTTTACGTTCCCTTCGACCATATCCCATCTTCTTTGTCAAGCAGCCCGAAGAGCTGCCCGTATCCCTGCCATGTAGTTGGTGTGAGAAAGAGCAAAATGCTGGTCCGGTCGCAGAGTCCTTGCGGACTCTTAAGGCTCTCATCGGCGCGCTCATTCCCCGCAATTCCTACATGTCCAGGAACCCAGCAGAAGATAACCTCGACATCCGCCCGGCTCGCTAAAACCGTGGTGTCACGGATATCGCGAACCAGGGGATGCGGAGATTCCAATAAACCGAGAGCACTCAGGGCGTTTTGTGAGTCGCTATAGATCACAATCCGGTCTTCGAACCGGGCACGTCACGTGATCTGCCGTACCGAGTGGTGTATTGCCACTAGTTTGGCCATGAAGACAGACGCAGTGCCTGGTAGAGCCCCGCTGACTTCAAACAGAGGGGATAGGGCGTGGAAGCCGACCCCCTCTTCGGAGTGGAGCCATCCGTATACACTGGCACGGTTCCAGCGTGACACGAGGTGTGCTCCAAAAAGGTCGAACGCAATACCCCCGGCGCTGTAAAAGTTTTGAGAGCAGAGGCGTGGCGACAAATAGCTAAATGTGGTACCCTCTAGAGTTGCGTCCTGCGAGAACCAGAAGTGCCACTGGCCCGAGAGCTATACCTAGCTCTCGTGTACAGGCGAGTAATGCACTGCATGCGGCGTAGAGCGAGTTGCATCTCCCCAGCATCGACCGACAGGCTCTCAATGGGGGAAGTGCTGAAGGCACCGGTCGCAAGGCGAAGGCCGGTGTGGTGGATTGAGTCCACTTTCCGCAATAAACGCTCGGCTGCGGTTGTATAAAACTCGCATCCGTAGACGAGCTTCGAACGAACAAAGAATCGATAAAAAAGTAGGGCAGTAGCCCTATCAGCGCCCCAAGCGCTGAAAGTCACGGAACGGAGAATATCCATGGCGCTGGTACAAGAGACCCTAAGGCTGCGAATATGAGCCTCCCAGGTGAGGCGTCGGTCAAATACAAGACCAAGTAAACGGTGCAATTCAACCACTTTCAGGCGCAACCCCATTAAGAAACAAATCTGGGGAGGGGTGGAGCCGTGGATGGCGGCAGAAGTGCAACACCTTAGTCTTGGCCAAAGAAAACCGAAACCTGTGCGATTCGGCATAGGGAGAAACGCGGTTCAATGCCTGTTGGAGTCGACGCTCCAGAGTTGGCTTCTGGGCCGCGCCAAAAGCGATCGAAAGGTCACCCACGTAGAGCGTAGCGAGAACATCTTGCCTCAGCAACGGTGTGATGCCGTTGATGTTCAGGGCAAAGAGTGTGACACTTAGGACACTTCCCTGCGGAACACTCTCTTCTTCCTGCTCCATTGGGCCGGACGGGGCTCCCTCCACCCGTACGCAGAATCGATGATCTCGCAAAAATTCAGATATAAACATTGAGAGGCGTCCCCTCGCCCCCATCGTGTGGAGAGTCTCCATCAACTTGCACACGCAAGAGGTTTGAAAGATTGGGCGGAAACCAGCGGAGTAGAGTGATCTCTCCCCGGTTTGCGAAAGGCAAGCACAGTAGAGATTCACCAGGAATCTGGGAGAAGACCCTCCACCAAGATCCTGTTGAACAAATCTAACAGAAAGACCATGCCTCGCTCTCCCAGGTGTCGAAGCATGGCGTACGGGACATCGTCTGGACCATGGGCGGTGTCCGCGCACGAAGCAAGAGCGGAGCGCAACTCACTCACAGTAAACCTGTCGTTGAAGGGTTCTCAGCCTCTGGAGGTAAAGTCCAGCTGGTGGCCTTCCGCGACATCACCACGTGCATTGAATTCTGGCAGAGCAGCATTCCGGCTAGAGAATGCGGATAAAGCGGTCGCGAAGGATTCCACCACGGACGCGGGGTCCGAGATTGCGGTCCTATTCTCCTGGAAAACGGGACGGGGGTCCTGCGAGAACTTGCCCCAAATCCTTTTGACTCACTTCCACACCTCTGCTAGAGGGGTCTTCCCGTTAAGTGAAGACACGTATGCCCGCAAAGAAGAGCGGTGGGCGTGCTTCGTAATATACCGGAACCTAGCCCTAGCCCGACGAAATTCAAGGCGACAGTGAAATCGTTCGGGCGGCGCTTATAGAGCATGTTGGCATAATGCTTCTGTTTGAGGGCCGACTCACACTCGGCTGACCACCATGGGAGTGGTCGGCGTGCAAAACCGCCAGACGTTCTAGGTAGTAGTCAGGTCCGCGGCGATGAGGTTGCCGGAGAAGAACTCATCAGACTCATCTACCGACCTAAACTCCTCGACTGAGATAGAAAATTCAGTCATTTCCTGAAATGCAGGCCACCGCGCCCGCGCCAAACACCACCGAGGTGGTCTCTCAGGCGGCAGTTGCCCTGAAAATGATATTTGAATGGGTAAGTGATCACTACCATGAAGGTCATCGACCACCCCCAAAACAAAATCTGGCTGTGCACCCAAAGAGCAAAATATAGGTTAAGGCAAGAAAATGAAGCGGTTCTTGGGCAGTGATGCGTAAACTCATCCACATTTAGGAAACCTATCTCAAGCTCTTCGATCAGATCGGCAAGGACTTGTCCCCTGGGATTTATTGAGTAATCTCCCCAGAGAGGATGCCTGCCGTTCAGATCTCCAAGCAAGAGAAAGGCCCTCGGCAACCGTGCTACGACGCGGCGGAAGTCCCCCGTGTCGAAGTCAGCTGACGGTCGAATGTACGCAGAAATGATAGTATACCTCCTATCCAGGTGCAGCTGCACAGCCACTGCTTGAAAGGAGGTATCTAAAGAAAAAGGAAGAAGGGAGACATCATACCGGGTGTAAACCGCGCATCCCCCAGCCCGGCTATCCCGTGGTGGTCGGGTCGCAAGACCCTTATACCCCGGGAGGGCGGGCAGGGGGCGCGCGTCTAGCATGGTCTCCTGCAGAAAAATACTATGGGCAGCTCCTCCCAGTTGGCCCGGAGTCCGCGGCAATTCCATTCAAGGAATATGCCCTCCAGGCCTATCTCGGAGGAAACGCGGGGGAACTTTTCGAAGAGAAGACCCTCACGGGAATGGCCGTACGCTTCACCGGAGGCAGAACCCCAGCCGCAGTTAGCCGGATAAAGCGCTGAGGCGCTGTCGCCTTCGAGGACTCATTGGAGGAGGTGGGCTCGCCGTGGGAGTCTTTTCCTCCCTCCACCTCGAAACCTTAGGCGGGCGTTGCAGCTTCGGAGGCGGGGAGCCCTCTTTTCGAGGATCTACCGTCTCCGAGCCACTCAGTCCACCACTAGGCGTGGGCTAAGGAGCCGAAGCTCATTTGTTGCTGTCCTCCTTTCGGGGGAGATCTTTTAGGAACCCCGGAAGATGGCCTAGCGACCAACTTCAGTGCTGTTGCCTCCTGTGAGTCTAACGAATAGGTGGAGGCGCGTGGCCGTTTCGTCTTACGGGAAACTGTCACGCTGTGGAAAGAAAAGGGAGCCCTGGTTTTAGCCGGGGCTGGGTATGAACCCTTTTTGCCACCAGCTTTATCAGGGAAGCGCCCGGGTTGAGTAGAGCCCGCAGTAGGGCCGAGAATGGGCGCGAAAACAACCGTACTCGTTGGCCTGGATGGATCAGGAGCAGAGGGTGTCTTTCTAACTATTGACGCATAAGAGGTCCCAGGCAGAGCCGCACGCGCCAGGACCAAGTCCTTAGCCTCACGAAATGAGACTCGATCCTGGATCTGAACGGCCAGGATTTCTTTCTCAAGGAGATATGCATCACATTGCTTCGAAGAAGCGGGGTGCGGCTCTCCGCAATTGACTCACTTGGCCACACACGATTTAGACTTATCGTGTGCGGCCTTGGAGCAATTTACACGGACTTCAGGTGACCCCGACTTTGCACGTCTACAAGACAGATTCGTGTGACCGAAGCGGTGACAGTAATAGCACCGCCGTGGCAGTGGCACGAAGGCCTTCACTTGGTAGCGGTACCAACCGGCACGCACCGTCTCAGGGAGCTTGTCACAGTCGAACGTGACGAAGAGTGTAGAAGTGGGTCTCGAGGCCGCTCCCTGTTTTCTCATCACACGTTCGACCTTGACCGCCCTGTGGTCGGCCAGCTCTAGAGTGATATTTTCTATGGGGTAGTCTGCGAATTCCCTCGCATAAACAACTCCTTTTACAAAGTCCATGGTAGAGTGCGGCGTCACACTCACCGGGGTGCCATCCAGTGTCCGAAGAGCACTTATCTTGGCCGCCTCTGAGTAAACCGCCTTACTCGCCAGAAGGCTCCGATCCGAGAAATGGGTCATCTTCAGCTCTCTACCAATTATACTAGCTAGTGCTCTCCTCTGATGGATCATGTTGCCCTTAACCAACATGCTGCCATTATTGGAGCGGATAACGAGGAAGTGTTTAAAGCAAGCGGGCTTGAAAACGCCAGGTAACCTTTGAATGAGGGGCCCCGATGTTATCGAGGCTCCGCTCTGCGCCCTTTTGGTCTTAGTCAGGGGCTCCGCACCCGGGGGTTGCGGAGCCCGCTTCTCCCCTCCGCTGGCAGGAGCCCACAGACCAGATGGACCGGCCTCAGCCACGTTCTTCTCCGAGATGGAGAAGGTCCTGGTAGTCGCAGGGGCACCGGTTGGAGGAAATCCTTCCCCTCCTTTTACTGCCTTAAAAGCCCAGGCCGTTTGAGGAGGACCTTGCATAGGGTCGGATTCGTGTTCAGTGCTTGGCGCCGAGCCCAGATTCCTTCCCATGGAAGGCCCTACCGTCTGATGCTGGGTTGCCTCAAAGACCATGTCTATCTCAGAAGGGGCCTCTAGTTGGTCATCCCTCTCCTCCCAGGACATCGCAGGTCTCGTTGGCAGCGTCACTAGTCATGTCTGGGGAGGCACTGGCCTTGACCCCGGCAAGGTTCAATATTCTTGCCAGCAGGTCTTTTGTGGGAAGCGCCCGAAGGGGCCTGGCTTCCCTCTACCCCCTAAGGGGGTTTGCTCTACCGAGCCGCTTTAATGGGGAGCGGTCAGCTATGGGCTGCCTGCTCTCTTTCTTAGAAGTCCTCTTGGAAAGAAAAGGGGGGACTCCGGCTGGCAAAAGCGAGGTGCCCGAAGGCACCTTCAGAGGAGGGGGGGAGGGGGAGTCCCCTACACCCGTAGGCGTAGGAGAGGAGTAAGCCTCCTCTCCGGTTAGAGAAGTTTGGAGGGTCCCCTGCGCAAGCACAGGGCGGGGGGGTTTCCATTTTTCTTGTGAAGCTGCCCGAGGGCGGCTCCGACGATGGAACTTGGGAAATTAAGGCGAGATTTTTTGTTTCTTCATCATTGGGCATGGTGACCCTCTTTTAATTACGGGATGCAATAGCTCATCACCCCTCGCAGTAGCCCGCCGTGCACGGGGTGCGTACAGGCCTGGCAGAGCCAGGTGCCTCCATTCAGGACCACCCCTCCCGCCTGGTGGCCTGGCAGTGCGTTGGCATGGCGACTCCACCTTGGACACGGCGTAAAAAACAAAGATAGATCGGGAAGTGAGAAGGAAAGCGGAAGGTATGGGTGGGGATGAAGCAGGTTGTTATAAACCAACCACCCCAGACCAGAGCTCAGGGGTTAGGGAACATTGTCCCCTCCCCCCTTAGCCCCGATCCGGGACGGTTGGCTAAAAAGAAGGTCAACATCTACCCAGTGAAATTAGAGGCTGACCAGAGAACGTTTTTGGAGAGGTTGTACGGGAAGTGAGGAAGTAGGGGAGAAATACAGGCTGTCTGAAGGAAGGAAGAGAGGCTAAGCTGGGGCCGGATGGAGCGCTGGATCCCGTCAGCACGGTGGCCAGGATGGCAAATCGCCGCGCCCCTTACGGGGTAAACATGAACACTAAACGTGAATTACTAAACATGAACACTAAACATGAATTATTAAACATGAACACTAAACATGAATTACTAAACATGAACACCAAACGTGCATTACTAAACATGAACACTAAACATGAATTACCCGTCATATTCACATTTAATCAGATAGACACGAGGCTCACGAGAGGATGGAGATGTCAAAAGATAATAAAAGGCATTTGAAAGATGGATCGTTGTATAATATAAACCAGGCAATGGCTTCGCGGCTTTTCCCTACTGGGGGAGCTTGCGCTTCGCTACTAAGATTGAAATTTAAAATCTAAAAAAAAAGCAGCCATGGTTAAATTTTTCTACATTTTCTGAACTTCGCCAATAATAATAATTTTAAAAAGGAACTCTAAACTAAATCTCCCCCCTTTCAAAATAAAAAATATAGTTATAGAAGAAGATATATAAAAATAAATTTTCTGAACTTCACCATTTGTAATTCTTTAAGTTTTAAAAAATTCCCAAAATTTCGATACTTATATTTATTTCTGAACTTCACCATTTTGTTTTTTGATATTATAAAAGATTTATTAGAAATAACTTTGATAAAAAAACATAAGTCATTTCCAAACTAAGAAAAAATTATTATTCAAATACTCAAAAAAGTACCTTCTTAAATGATAGAGTTAGTGAAGTTAGTGATGATGATGATAATTTTATTAAAAACTTTTGTTTCTTCTATTGATATTTTTATAAATTCTGTATGATTAACTTAACGAGATATTGAGTTTTGTTTTAAGGTCTTATAATTACCGACACCCAAACGTAACTTAACAAGGTGTCAGGAACATGAATATGGTATTCAATACTGCCACAATTCACTTACTTTATCGATAAAAGGCGGGGGTTTTTATTCACTATTAATTATATTCAATCCGATTGCCAAGAGCGTGCGTACCCTTCTTTTGGCACCGACGTCAGTCGTTCGTAGGGTCTTAACAAAAAATATCTACTAATACTTTTTTTTTAAGGGATAAGTTATTTTAGTTATAACGTTTGCAAGAGCATTAACTTGGGTGTTTGTTTTCTGCCAAATTTTGAAAGAAGTCTAAAACAAGCCTTTTCTATGCTTTCGTTCGATTGCAACAGTAAAAGGCTGGCTTTGAAGGTGAATTTTAATAACTAGACTATAATATTTCCGGTGCGCACACAAGTTATATCGCGTATAAAAGGCTGTTATTTGAAGCAAATGAACAGGATATAATTAGATTCGATTCTTTCATATCCTTTCTTTTCCATCTATTTGAAGTGTCGCCCCCCTCAAAAAAAGAAAAATCACATTTTGGGGGAGACACAAGTAACAATTGTCGGAGCTCAAAAAAAGGCGTTACTTTTTCGTCCGCAGACAACTTATAAGTATATCTTCCAGCGATTTCTGATGTCCCCTCTAAATTTATTTTCTGATGCTTACTTATTGACCAATTTACGAAAAGCCTAAAACTGGAATACAAAGGTTTTGATTACTAGTAAACAGGTTATTTTATTAATAAACAATTTCTCCAGTCGTCAGAGCATCTATATGAACAACACTAGTATATGGAACTAACAATTTCTCTATCTATATGAGCAAAACTGGTATGTGAAACTGAGCAAAGGTTATTTATAATTTCTCGTATGTCTTTACAAAACAGCCGTAATTAGTTCACTCAACCCGGGCAGAGTTCTACCTTACACTGTGCTTTTGACTCATTCGACTGTTTGTACGTGTTTCTTCACCGTCCTCTGCGTTTGACGCATATCTCAGTGTTCCATCTAGTGTATGCCATAGGAATAACTGTCAAAGTCAGGGTTTTTTAATACTATTTTGGATTACTTCATTTTTTACTCCAACATGGTTTATCTTCCATAGACAGGTAATTGTGTTTTCAATTAGTTTCTTTAGTTAACATGAAAACTAAAGTTAAATCAACCACCATGAATTTTCTGAGAAGTCCAAACTTAACATCAAAACTCGCACCGGATGAGCTTAAAACATGAAACAGACGAAAGTTGGGCCCCCCCCCCAAAAAGGAAAAATTCTAAAAATCGATTCTTTTGCCTTCCAAACTCGTCTATAAACTGTCAAAAATGGAGGAGTAACTTCCTTTAAATGAAAGAGGGATATGTGTGAAAGATTTCACGTATTTTACTGGGTCATCACCCCCGAGTTTTACCTTGTATATTCTGGCATCAAATGAAACTTGTTTTAAAAAAAAGTTTGTTTTTTTCGGAGGAAAAGGAAGACTCAGGAGTGCAAAGGAAGATAGTCCAACATCCTAAAAGGAGCTAAATTTATCTCTAATAATTTCGATGTTTATAACGTCGATCTTTCTTTTAAGATTTTTTTCTATTATTAATTCTTGGCAGATCTTTTGCAACATATGATTTTTACTAGATCTCTTTAATATATATTTTTGGCAGAGCATTTAGGGTTTTATTAAGTAAAGATAAGACATTTTAGTGATGGCCAGTAAAGATATGGCAACTCTAAATTTGGACGGTAAATTTTACGCGTGAATTAAGAAAAATAAAATAAATTGCTCACGAAGACGGGTTATGTTGTTTTCTTTTTCTTAATTTAAGCGGAAAACTTTACTCGGTCAGTTGATAGATGGCTTATCTTTGCTGGGTCATCTTCGGTATGACTTATCTTTACCAACAAAAGTTAATTTTCCCTAGTCCAAGTAAGTAATAATATAAGGTCAGAAAAGACAAACAACCTAGTTCACTTAACTCCTAGTAAAGATAAAACTATCTCTAAGTTGATCGAGTAAAGAAGGTTCATCCTTTTTTAAGATGGCCTATCTTTAGTTGATCCGTAAGTTCATTTTAATAGAAATTTTTTTCCCATCTTTTTCATAGATCTTTTCCCTTAATTCTTTTTAATGGAACTTTTAAACACCTCATGAGTAGTGGACTGTATCAGTGAATATCAAAGAGCTTGACTCTCCTTCCTTCAGGTAGATTCTACCAACTGGAAAAGTATTCAATCAGCCATTCAGCCATCAGCCATCAGCCACCAACCGAGCCAATTAAATGTTTCAGGGGTTTATCCATTTAAAGTATATCCAGTCAAATGAAAACCTTAAGATAACTTAAAAGAAACGCAAAATTAAAGTAAAACATTGGTAATAGCTAAAATTTTTAATTAAAAACCACGTGATCATAAATACCACACCAAATAACCTTATTCCCATTTGAAATGAACGTCCAAATCACGCATTCTGTTCTTCATTTGTTTCCTTATTTTCTGCCCCGGATTTATGGCAATGGCAGGCGGTAAGGGACTATTGCAAAGCAGTAAAAGCCATTAAGGCAAAATGAATCCGTTTAAAGGAAGAAAATACGCCATTTTTAGAGTTTCCTCTCGTTTTTCAGTCCATGGCCTGAGAAGGACAAGCTAAAATAGATGGCAATCAGTCGACTTCACATTAATTTCTCTCATTGGCCACCGGTGACGCAAAAGGTGATATTTTTAGCTCAGGCTCAAACGTCTGGTTTGGATTTGTATCAATGGATTTTGTGGATTAATTCCTGAATTTGTGGACAAGAACCTTTCCCTAACACACTAAATACCTGAAAGGGTACGTTACCCTTTTCATTAAGGTCCATGGAAGGCAAGTTCGGCTAGGAGAAGAGTTAGGCGTCCATCCAATATCCATAAACTTTGAAATGGATTCGTTTTTTTGCTTATAAATAAATAATGACTGATAAACGCAATGTGTTAAAGTTCGCACTTACGAAGTTCTTCACTATGTTTATGGCAATCAAGTGTGGTTAGGTGAGGAGAGAACCATCTAGGGTAGTTTGGGTCGAGCTAAGTTAGGTTTGGCTGCATTACGTTGGATTAGGCTAGGTTAAATTAATTTCGTTTAGATTGTTTTACGTTAGGTTTGATTAGGTTAGATTTGGATAGGTTGGGTTAGTTTTCATTTAGTTGCGATAGATTAGGTTAGGTAAGGTTAGATTTGGATAGGTTGGGTTAAGTTTCATTTAGTTGCGATAGATTAGGTTAGGTAAGGTTTGCTTATGTACAGTTTAGTTGAGTTAGGCTAGGTTACATTAGGTTGGGTTGGTTAATGCTAGTTTAGGTCTGGTAATGTTTAGGCCAAATTCATTTAGGTAAGTTTGATCCAAGTTTTACTGCGTTAAATTATATTAGGATAGGTTAAATAAGTCATGATTAGGATAGCTTCAGTTCGGTTACGTTAACTTTGGGTTTGACGTGGTGGGTTTCGCTTAGATTACTAAGTTTAGTTAACGTATGGTAGTTTAGGTTGAGTTAAATTTGGTTACTTTAAGTTGATGTAGGATATTTAAGGTTGGGTTAGGTTTCGTTTTGGTAAGTTAGGCAACGTTCATTTCGGTTAGTTTGTAAAGCGTTATTATTAGTTAGGTGTGGTTGGATTAGGTTAGGGTTAGCTTGGTAAATTTAGGCATTTTAACAAATTTGAAAAATATAACCTACATTTTATCATAGATTAATAAGGCAAAATTTCCTTTCTGCCTCTCGCGATATTATATATATATATATATATATATATATATATATATATATATATATATATATATATATATATGATGATGAAAATTAATGCAATATCGCAAGAAAAGATGAGGAATTAAACCACATTCTCCGAAGACAATTTAATTCAGAACAGTTTCGGTGTATCTCACACCCTTTTTCAACTGACACTGGCTAGAAAATATAAGTAAAAAATGCATACAAGCATAACAGGTGGTGAAATATCCCCTCTTTTATCCCCAATCCCCTACTTGTGGCTAATCTGGGGGGTGGGTTAAGCCTAAACATATTGAAGGGCTGACATTTTACTATTTTATTTATTTGCTTTCTTATTACAGGATTAAAAGAAAATTGACCCTCAGATAGATTTAAATTAGGAACTGACGATATCAAGCTCGATTCTACGATTCTTCTCTTAACATAGTTAGCCGATTTAAATACCATTTTACTTCCATTGAAATCGATCGTATGATTCTTGTCTCTAACATGGCAAAATATTCCACTGCTTTCGCTGCCCACTCTAATATCTCTTTTGTGTTCATACAATCTCTTGTCTAGATTTCTCCCCGTTTTCCCTATATAAACTTTATGGCAATCGTTGCATGGTATTGCATATACTCCTATGTTATGATGTTCTTTGGGTTTTCTGGCCATCATCAATTGGTTTAAGGAATTATTATATTTAAAGGCTAGATTAATACCCGCTTTTCCAAATATGTCCTTTAAACTATTTAATTTATTATTAAATGGCAATGCTATACATTTGTTGAAGTCATTTTTGCGGGAAGGTTTATTGCCATAGAATGTTTTCCTAGCTGCAAAATGGGCAGACGATATGAACCAATAGGGGTAATACAAATTAGAAAAATGGTCCTAATAATGACAATTTCTTCATCAAAATAGGAAGGATGACATAGGAGTATATGCAATACCATGCAACGATTGCCACAAAGTTTATATAGGGAAAACGGGGAGAAATCTAGACAAGAGATTGTATGAACACAAGAGAGATATTAGAGTGGGCAGCGAAAGCAGTGGAATATTTTGCCATGTTAGAGACTTGAATCATTCGATCGATTTCCATGGAAGTAAAATGGTATTTAAATCAGCTAACTATGTTAAGAGAAGAATCGTAGAATCGAGCTTGATATCGTCAGTTCCTAATTTAAATCTATCTGAGGGTCAATTTTCTTTTAATCCTGTAATACGAAAGCAAATAAACAAAATAGCGAAATGTCAGCCCTTCAATATGTTTAGGCCTAACCCCCCCCCCCTGACTAGCCACAAGTAGGGGATTGGGGAGAAAAAGAGTGGATCTTTCACGACCTGACTCTGTGTTATGTAGTTAAGCATTTTCAAATATTTTCTATCCAGTGTCAGTTGAAAAAGGGTGTGAGATACACCGAAATTGTTCTGAATTAAATTGTCTTCGTAGAATGTGGTTTAATTCCTCATATATATATATATATATATATATATATATATATATATATATATTCTCAGAATATCCCACTATCCCTGTCTCGTATTCGTCCTTCGCATCGAGGACGAGACCCACCAACTGGCTAATGAAAGGCACATAAAGGTCAGAATGACACTCTTTGGCAAGCCCGATGTCACCAGCGTTCGGTCCTCGTTTGAAGGGAAGGGGTCCAGGGAGTATTGTTTTTAACACTAACCATCGAGGGTGGAACCCTTCGTGACCGGGGTTGGAAACCTCTTCCGGGGCAGGGGTATGTGCATACGAGTGCCCCCATTGGCGACACTTCTACTCCATCGGCAGCGGGTGGGGGGGATCTCGAACAAAGGAAGGGAGTGGGTATGTTATGGTCGTTGGGGGCAAGAGAAATGATAGCGGTGTTGAGAGGGGCTGTGTACATGATGACGCAGGGGGCAATCATCTGCGTATCCGGATGGGGATTGAACCCCTTACCTTGACGCCAGAAATCCAACGCCGCATCCCCTGGGCAAGCGAGAGTTCTGGGCATCACAATTCCAACAGAGAGAACACATATTTCCTTTAACAGGCAGATATGATTCTAAAGGCTTTGTGCGCCCTACTGGCCCCAATACATATTCGAGATATTTTTGTATGCCATTCCACTATGCGAATCTTTTTCTTCTTTTTTTTTACAGGTCCGTTGCTTCTTCTGTTCTGCTTTCGTTATTTTCACTCTTTCTCTCTATCCATCCCATTTACTTTCGGCGGCACGAGAACGATAACCTGGACTTTAATCTCCTCTTCGCTATTCTCCAATTCACTCTTTCACAACAGCCACGTTTGCTATACACCAATTACTCGCGGCATGGTAGTTAAATCCTATTAGATTTGTTTCACACAAATAACAAAGATTGAAAGAAACGAAGAGGAAGAAGAAATGAGTGAAATCTGAGGCTCTGGGAGCTGTACCACTCTTTTCATTCGGTCCTCCTACCAACTTCCGATATACCAATCAAGTTATTTAATTTTATTATGGTTAATTTTTTATCGTCTCGAATATCATATGCTAGTGGTAGCCAAATTGTGGCTGTTGAGACAAGATTAATTTGTGGGCTTCATTATAATTTTAAGTAACATTTAATAGTAATAACTTCATAAAATGATTCGAATATTACACGGTAGTTTGTTGCTTTCCTACACGAATAAATACACTTTTCCTGCGACCGAAGGCAGCGGCAAGTGGTTCTAAAATGGACCTGCCCGTTTTATTATGAATGACCACGCATGCGAACGACTACTAATTTGCATCTTTCATAGATAAAACATTTTTATGCAATAAGAATCACCTTTGCATACAAAAATATACATATGATTGAAATATTTTGCATAAGATACATTTTATTTGCTACTATGTACCAATTTCAGCTCCTTATTCACATAATTTTTTTCAAATATTACCGCGAGAAAAAAGAACTGTCGGAAACTATTTTATTTTCAAGGGCAGTAGTTTCCAGATAGTACAGACACCGAGTAAAAAGTAATAGTATTGGAGAGACTGTTGAAACTGCACCGCTTCGTTTGCTGTCTTTAATGTTTAGTTTATTCTTCGCTTACTACAGTAGTAGAATATTTGTTGTGAAATTTGTGCTGAATTAAATACTTTCTAAATTCTAGTAAAGATTCATTTTAATTAAATTTATCAAACCCATCTTAAAAATGAGTGAGAAACAGAAAAGTGTAAAGGGGAACTACGAACAAGAATGGGACATCGTTTGTTTTTACTGTTGAGGATAATATGGCTCTGTGTCTCATCTGTCAAACCCAATAAGCCACTTTAAAGGCAGTAATTTAAAATGTCACCATGAATCTTATCATAAAAAATGTGCATAGGAATTTATTTCTAAATCACAACTGCGATTAATAAGATAACAATATTGAGATTTAATTTAGTAACTCAACAAAATAGCCTATTTTCCCTGTGTAAGCAAAATGATTTAACTACTGAAGCTAGTTTTGTTATAGTTTGCAGTCGTTGGGAATTTTAAAAAAGAATGTGATTAAAAGTCTTGCACCAGAGAGCTCAAAACTTAAACTGGCAATAGAACAAATCCCTATATCTTGACGCGCTACAGAAAGACGTATTTCTGAAATAAGTTCTACAGTCGTTTACTCACTACAGAGTGATCAGTAAAGCTGCGTAGCTTTCAGCTTAACACTAGATGAATCTACAGAATTAAGGATATCCATCAGGTGTCTATATTTGCTTGCTATGTTGCAAATGTTAAAAATATAAAAACCAATTCTTGGATCTGATAAACTTAAACGAAACCACAAATGGTATTTACACAAAAAAAGCACTTGAGAAAGCTTTGTCAGATGCTCAACTATCACTGCATAAACTTGTCAGCATTGCAACAGATGGAGCACCAGCTATGATAGGTCACAAGACTGGACTATTTGAGAAATTAACACAAGGTCCCAGCTATCCTGAATGTCACTTTCTTCACTGTATCATTCACCTTGAGCAATTCATAAGTAAACACTTTAAGTTAATAATGTTATAAATTGAGTTTTAGAAATTTGGAATTTCGTTAAGAGAAATGCCCAAACACACTGTTAATTCAGACATTGTATTGGGGACCTGGAACTTGAAGAAAAGCCAAATGACCTTTCATTCTACTGTATTGTAAGATGGCTGTCGACTATTAAACTTTTGAATAAGTTTGTTGCCATTTTTAATCCAATTATCGCCTTCACGAAAGAAAAAAGAAAGAATTACTCAGAAATTGAAGATCAAGAATGGGTACAAGATCTGATGTTCTTTTTAGATGTAATTCAACACCTCCAATATTTAAATCATGCACTGCAAGGGAGGAACAAAGTTATCTCAGAACTAGCTCAATCAGTTTTTCGTTTTCAAAATAAAATACGGATTTTTCAAAGAAATCTGGATTTAAATTTTTTTAACTACTTAGGCACCCTTTATCATGATTTTAATAAGAGGTTTGAGAAACTAAAATGGCTGAAACCATGGTTTAGATTACTTTTGAATCCGTTTGCAATCGATGTATTTAGTGATAACTGTCCCGTTGTTCCACCTTTTTCCTCGGATAGTACTTCAATAGAAATAGAACTTTTTGATCTGCAAGAAGAGTTGTCTTTGAAACTAGCACACAAAAGCTCATCACTAACGGACATTTGGAAACAAATCCCAGAACCCAAGTATCCTAATCTTCAGAAATTTGGCTTCCGTCTTCTTTCGGTTTTCGAAACAACTTACGGCTGTGAATATCTTTTATCTATTACGGAATTTGTGAAGTCAAAACATTGTACTATACTCACAAACAGCCACCTTACTGCGCTTCTCAGAATAGCCTTAACATCATTCCAGTCAGAATTTAAACTTTTACCTAGAAAAATGAACTCTCAACCAAAGTCTTCAAAGAGCAAAGATTAAATGTTTTTCAGCAGTGAGTATCACTTCAATAAATTTTAATTTTGCATCATTCAAATTTTATAATACAAATTTAAAACAACAAGTTTGTTTTTGATCATTCAGAGATGTACGAACCAGCAAAGATTAAACAATTTTCGGCAATGGTGAGTAGGGTTTTCAGGAGGTATCCCTATTTTGCCACACTTTTAAACACAACTTTAAAAAAACGATTTCTGCGGCTCTAAACTTTCAAATATGTATTTAATTCCAGAATCAAAGAAATAACGGGGGAAGGGGTGCAAACGGTCGATGAGTTTGTTAGACTTTTCCATTTGAAATGGTTAGGTCATGTTTATAGAAAGCAGGGTATAGTTCGGGATACACCAGGGTTGGTGGCCCTTGGTAGAAGAGGTAGAGGTAGGCTTAGGGAGACTCGGATAAGAACTATGAGGCGGGAAGCAGGAGATGATTGTTGGGAAGATTTTGACGCATTAGCTCAAGATAGAGCGTGGTGGCGTGAGTTCATTGAGGCCCTATGCATCCCTGTGGGTGCCACAAGAAATGATTGATTGATTAAATTTTCTTATGTGTCTCTTCTTATCGAAGAAATTTTCCATCCCTGGTCTATTGGATACCGTCATTTGCTTGGCGTTATCCAGTCCTTCTCGATGCAGTGTGAAGGTGGCTAATCAATGCCATACTGACCGAGGTTACAAGATGTGTTTGGACGATTGGAGCGCGGCTGCGTTTACGCCATTATCGATATTGTGGAGGGAGGAGGGGCTTTGGATGAAAATAATGATACTACTGCGAAGTATGAGATATACTACATCAGTAAATCTATTTTTGAGTCAGTAACAAGGTTAACAGACCTAAGTCGCGTGCTCTTAATTATTCTGACTTTACCATATGATCTTCAAAACTTTCAATAATTCCAGGACTAACCTTGGGAGTACTTCGCCAATTATATCATTGGAAAGAGAATGTAAAACAGCATAGGAGTTTCCAATTTCATTATAATCGGCTGAATAGTTACGATGTTATTGCCAAAAAGATAATTGAAAACTCAAATTGTTACCTCCCGACCGACGACCTACGCACCGACATGGCAACTTATGGCGTCGCGCACTCGACTAAAAACGCTTAAGTTGAGCCGAGGTGAAAAAGGCGTAACCACAGACAGAGCCAGAAACGTAGTGGAAAGTAATTAAGGGTGTTTGAAAGAACCAGCCTAAGATTTAAAAGATAATGTCACATTTTCTGTTAAGTTTCACTGCATCATTCAACCTCAGATTGTGCAGGAAGGTCCTTAAAGTGGAAGATATAATGAAGGTTGCGATATGAAGTGTAAATTTCATCCAACGTAATGCTCGGAATCATCGTCAGTTTCAGACCTTTTTTTTTCTATGAAGTATATCCAAAATATGGCGATGAGATACATGCCATTCTAAAGTGAAGTGAATTAGAAAGGGAAAAATTCTGAGATGTAGTTTTTTATGTTTTGTCACGATGTTGAAATATTTCTCACTGAAAAATTAAAGTTTTAAGAAGTATTTTCAGATCCCCGCTAGATTTTTAGTCGCGTGCTGACTTTATAAGTTACTATGTCAGTCCGTAGGTTACCGGTCAGATGGCAACCTTTTTACTTTTTAATGAGTTTTTTGACAATAACATCGTAACTATTCAGTCGATTCTAACGATTTTTGAAACCCTTTATGTTGTTTACATTCTCTTTCGATGATATAGTTGCCAAGGTACTCCCAAGGTTAGTGCGGGAATTATTTGGTAATAACATCGTAACTATTCAGCCGATTCTAACGAAATTTGAAACCTTTATGTTGTTTTACATTCTCTTTTGAATGATATAATTGTCATTGTCCTCCCATTGTTAGTCCAGGAATTATAAAAAGAAACTAACAGAATTATTTGGAGTACGAAACATAGGTCTGTTGAACTTGTTTTGCTTAACTTTTTGTCTGATATAAATAAAGTTCATCAGAATATTTTCAACACGAGACTGGAAGGTGGAGGCAAGTTTGTATAGGATTTTGACTGGTGTGAATTCATTCGAAATTAAACTGGATTATTTTAGGAAACAATTCAGTGCAAAATAAAATAAACTTTTATGTAATTTCCCTATTTTATTTTTTTTTAAGTTAAACGCCCTCCTTCACCCCTTTTGGGGGTCTATCTATGCGTCAAAAAGATAATGGGAGATTTCAAAGAGGTGAAAGAAACGCCTCGAGAGACAGCACCAGTTTCCCTTCGGGGCCCTGCGGTCAAGAGGGGTTCCACCCCTCCCGATTTCAATCGTAGCTGGGGCATTACTGCCATAACACCATCTATCCCTTTGCGAGGATTTTCCCTTTTGAAATGAATCATTTATGAATGAAAAAAAAATGTTTCATCAGTCTCAATATAAAGATGTGACGAAGCAATGAAACCCCTCAAGGAGGAGGAAATCGGACAGAGATTCAAGGATTTGCATCCCTTTTGGTGACGAAGCCAAAAGTTGGAAAAAACTCTCAGTCTCGCGCCAGAAGAGGCTCCAGGAACTTATCAAATGGAAATACCAGGTTGAAACGAAAGTAGTATCCAATTTTCTAGAATAAAGTTTTAGATACTATTTATTAAATTATTGCCTCTTTTTATCGTTTAGGAATGCTACAAGGAATCATTTATACCTTTCTTGAGATTATAAAATTATTGTTCATAATCTTCTTCGGTCTTTACTCCTATACCTTCCCATCTAAAGATATCGTTAGACATGTTTTACTCTATGAGAGAAATAGAGGTGTCAATGCATTTATAGCTGCAAATTTAATTCAGAGCACTTATGGAAATGTTGCAGTAAATGAAAGAAGATGCAGGAGGTAGTTTCCCGTTTCCCAAGTGGGGATTTCAGTCTAAAAGACGGACCAAAAGAACTTCATTCCATAGAATTGGAAGCTATTGCGACGGCAAATCCTGCTAGAACTTCTTGAGAACTCGCAAAATAATTTAACTTAACCCACACGACTGTCCTACGTCAATTGAGAAGGATTGGAAAGGTTCCAGTGATTGGAAAATGGGTCCCGCACGAACTGTCCCCGGCGAATCTGCAATAGCGTGTTGCTTCCTGTGAGTCATTACTTTCACGACACCTTTAGGCACCAATTTTGGGCAAGTTTATGAGAAGTTGATCTTTTTTCATAATAATATAAAACATTTAAGAACAAATTATCATATTTAAAAAAGGAAACTAGTTAAATCGAAATTTAGGTCAAGGTTTACCGATGATAATCTTTCACACAGTAAAAAATACAATGTACTATTAAATATCTAACTCTTTATAAGTACCTGTATAATAATAGCATATCCATCTAAGTTAAGATAAATTTATGCAAAAAGATGAAGTTTTTTTGAAAATAGGAAGAAATTGTCCATTACGAACTGTTAGACAACAATCAAACAATTAATGCCAATCTCAACTGCAATGAAATTCGCCGTTTAAAAGCCACTTTGAGCCAAAGGCAACCCTATTTAGTTAACAGAAGGGGTATCGTCCTTCATCACAATAATACCCGTCGTCACACAGCTTGAATGACCAAAGATCTCTTGAAGGAGCTCGGTTCCGAAATCTTGCTTCATCCTCCATATTCTCCTGACCTTGTTTCTTCTGATTATTACTGGTTTAAGGGATTAAGGAGACCATTTGGATGGTCGTAGGTTGACATCAAGAGAAGTGGTTGAAAAAGGATGGATTCATATTTTGCATCAAAACCTAAGGAATTTTAGAAGTGTTGCATTTCTAAGCTTTTTGAAAGATGGAATAAGGTTTTAGAAGGCAATGGAGGTTATGTTTACGATTAAATATTTCCAGTCTTATAAGTTTTTATCCATTTTTAAAAAAAACGCCCTAAAAGTGATTGCAGTAGAGATTAGCCAACCGGAGGAGAATACAAATTTTGGCTACGCCATGTTTTCGGTTTACATCAATATAAAACATTTAAGAACAAATTATCATATTTAAAAAAGGAAACTAGTTAAATCGAAATTTAGGTCAAGGTTTACCGATGATAATCTTTCACACAGTAAAAAATACAATGTACTATTAAATATCTAACTCTTTATAAGTACCTGTATAATAATAGCATATCCATCTAAGTTAAGATAAATTTATGCAAAGAGATGAAGTTTCTTTGAAAATAGGAATAATTCTGAAATGCGGTCCTCTTCGCTATTTGGAGTGTCAGCAGCCCATTGATCCGAAAAGGCTCACAACCGCTGATGTAAAGGAAGAGTCCTCCAAATAGATCCCATTCTTCCATTGACCTGGTTCCAATTATTTGAATCTCTGTACCACTCCTCACGAGGCTGCGTGTGTTGATTTGCGGAAGAAATTATTTCGTCCCTTTCATATAATATTCGGCTTCGGGGTTGATGACGTCTCGATCGAAACGTTAAATGCTGATTATAAGTTTCTGCGATCTCCTTCAAAGACGCTGTCAGTTAACAATCTGCGCTTTACAATTGTCCATTGTTCACCTTCTTCTTTCTTTACTTTATTGTTTCTCTCTGATTCCCATAAGTATCTTAGCAACAGTTCGTCTCGAAATATTATTAACTTGGGCCAGCTGGGTTTATTTATGGTCACACATTCTTCCCTCTTAAGCGAAAAACCTATTTTTTTAATATTTATTTTACATTCATTTTTTAGCCTTTTGCATATAATAAATTTATAAATAATTTTGAAGCTACACTAAATCTGATCAAAGTGCATTTCACATTTTTCTTAGCATAGGGCCGTAAGTGTGATCTATGGATTCACAGTCCTGCGAGTAAATCCAACATCTTGTTGAATGTGCCTCAGAGCCTGACTGACATTCATCAAACTTATGATAATGAGCTTAAATTTTATAAAAACCTTTAAATTATTTTAAATTAAACATAAATTTTTTAAAATGATGTGATTTTTCAACGAGAGGATTTGGGGGTCTGGATTGTAATTTAGGGTGAAAGTTGTGAGTCTGGATTCTACATTAGCTAAATATTTCTCTCTTTTTTTTTTGGGGGGGGGGGTCTGTATTATCCATTTGGGTTACCAGGGGTCCAAATTCTGTATTCGATTCTGGAAATTTGAAGAAAATGAACAAGTGATATGTAATCCGCATCCGGCTATAAATCCAGCTCAAATCCATACGGTTTAAGGGGAACCTGTCCACAAATTGTCATCGAAACCCGTCGATAGATCTTGTAGATAGATAGATTTGTATCTGTCCCAAAAGATAATCCCTCCTTTCTTAGCCCAACGCCACAGACAGACAGACCAACAGACACGCATGGTGACATCTATCACCTCCAAATCTCATGGCGGAGGTTAATAACGCTCTGTAACATATTCAAAAATGTCATTCGAGATGTTCACTAACTCTATAATTTAAGAAGGGCATTTTTTTTAGTATTTGAATAATAATTTCATCTTAGTTTGGTTATGACTTATGTTTTTTTATCAAAGTTATTTCTAATAATTCATTTATAATATAAAAAAAAACAAAATGGTGAAGTTCAGAAATAAAGATAAGTATCGAAATTTTGTGAATTTTTGAAAAACCAAAGAATTACAAATGGTGAAGTTCAGAAAATTTATTTTTATATATCTTCTTCTATAACTATATTTTTTATTTTGAAAGGGGAGAAATTTAGTTTCGAGTTCCTTTTAAAAATTACTATAATTAGCGAAGTTCAGAAAATTTATAGAAATTTAACCATGGCTGCTTTTTTCAAGATTTTAATCTTAGTAGCAAAGCGCAAGCTCCCCCCGTAGGGGAAAGGGCGAAACCATTGTCTGGTATGTAATATTAAACAATTCATAAAAATTGGGCAAAATTAGCAAGGTTTTTCCATTATTTCATCCAGGCCCCTCGCCTATACATATCAAGCACGGCCCGGCAGGAGGGTGAAAATGTCACAGGAGCAATAACCCCCGCTGCAACAATTTAAACCTCGAAGAGTGGCGCGCTTTCCCTGCTCCAGGGACTCAAGGGAAACTCTCTCTCTCTCTCTCCCTCGAGTCGTAATAGGTCACTTCTTTGTGTGTGTGTGTGTGTGTGTGTGTGCTTTGAACGCCGTATCTCCTCGGCTAGCATGAGCTCTAATCTCCCACTATCTTTTTTGCGCCCACATAGACACAACAAAGGGGGAAAGAAGGCGTTAACGCCCCCCCCTCCCCACAAAATAGAATCAGGTACGTGGTGAGTAAACTCAGGTTAGGCTGAAGCTGTGAAGCTGCTGCAGCTATTTTTCCTAACAATTTACTTTATAAAGGTGGTCTTGCAACTCAGTGCAGTAACTTTACGGCTTTTCTAGACCTAGAGTAGCTTATTCAAGGCACCTGTCAAATGGAGCTCGTGGAAGGCAGAGCATTTGCCTTACATCTATGTCATCACATCTGTCTCATTAAATATCGTTCATGATGTTCATTAGAATCTGCAAAATCATTCAAAATGTTTCGATTTAGAATCGCGTCTTTCTATCCGCTTAGCTTCCTCATTCTCATTTTTGTGTGGCGAATTTGATTGGAACATAATCGAACTGAATGGAGCTAATGCGAGGTAAAGTACTAACGGATCATATGAAGATCCCCCCCCCCCCAGTAGGTTTGGGTGGAGGATCTTCATATGATCTAGCCTGAGGGGGGAGGGGGGGGGAGGATCATCATATGATCCGCCAAGCCTAGCTGTGCCGGGCCTAACCTAGCCTAGCTTAGTATAATCTAGCTAGCCTAGTATAGCCTACTTTGGTAAACCTGAAGATCGGCGGCGCGCCCGAAAAAGTGTGTGTGTGTGGGGGGGGGGGGGTTCAGCCGAAACGTCACTAAGTTGCGTTTATGTTTCGTTCACCCGCGCATGAATATTCATGCGCGTTTGGTTAAATAAAAACGTTAGAACATTATTCTATAAACAATTATGGATATATAATGGGGGCCTGTGCCTCCCAGACCCCCCCTTCAATTGATTGAAACTCAGGTTCATCGTAGGAGGGTCCTCCCGCAGTGATATGTCCCCCGCGAGCAATTCCCATGAATTTACTCAAAAAAAGTGAAACATTGGAACAGGAACGAAATATTTTGCGCCCCATCGGTCGCGCCGCCGATCTTCAGGTTTACCCTTACTTTATCCTACCATAGCTTAGTATAGCCTAGCCTATCGTATTCTCGTATAGCCTAGCCTAGCTTAGTAAACTCTAGTCTAACTCAGTATAGTATAGCCTAGCTTAGCCTAGCCTAACCAGATATGGCTTAGCATGTCATGCCATAGCCTAGCGTAGCGTCGGCTAGAGTAGCCTAGCCTAGAATAGGCTACTATAGCCTAGCAAATATATCCTTGCATACGTTAGCCTAGCCTAGCATACTATAGGGTAGCTTGGTATAGCCTATCCTAGCATAACCATACCTAACATAATATAGCCAAGGGTATCATATTATAGGGTATCATATTGTAACAAAAAAGTAATCTGAATAATGTTTTATTATTTATTCCTTATTTAGTTTATTTATATTAAAATGTTGGGGGGAGGATCTTCATATGAGCGCGACTGGGGGGATCTTCAGTTGGGTACTAGGGGAAGAAGATCTTCATATGATAGCACTAACACCCTTCGATTCAGGACATATTCAAGCAAAAGAAGAAACGACCTGGAAGTAACTTTTCATTTCAATTTCTGAGATTCATCAAGGATTACCGAGATAAATAAGTAGATTTTTATGATTTTTCTCGACGCTAAGGTAACTCAGTTTATTCTTTTAAGCTGTCGGAACAGACATATAAACTTATAAATTTACATCTATGTACGTAAATAGTTTATTTACCTCTTGGTTTGCATAAAAATAAATTGAAATAGAACCAGATTTACGTATACAATCGTATTTAGAAGATATAAATACATTCATATTTAATAACACCTGTTTAACTGCATATATATATATATATATATATATATATATATATATATATATATATATATATATATATATATATATTCATATCATATACATTATATATGCGTGTAGGTTATTTTTAAATACAATATCGATTTCTATTTGTCTTAAAACATTTACTTTTTTCGACTCTTCCTCCCATACTACAGGTGGTATCCATGGCAACAAGAGACCCAAACAAAAATTAATTTACGATTTGTATCAAATATGAGCGGACGTATCATCGATATATATATATATATATATATATATATATATATATATATATATATATATATATATATATATAATATATATATATATATATATATATATATATATATATATATATATATATATATATATATATATATATATATATATATATATATATATATATATATAAATATATATATATATATATATATATATATATATATATATATATATATATATATATATATATATATATATATATATATATATATATATATATATATATATATAACGGAAAATCACAATAATGAAGTGATACAGTAGATGCTCAATAACCCATAGGAAATAAAGAAAAAACATACTCAAGCGAAATCGTTCTTATATATTGTTTTATAAGAGCAAATAAGGATCAAACATAGATTAAGAAATACAGAAGAGAGAGAAAGGAAACAGAATAAAATTATATAAAGTTTTTTGTCTGTTAAAGAATCAATGCCATAGAGCACTCTTCACTTTTAAGCCAAGGCGGAGTGTTTTCCGCCGTCCATAACGAACAGAACGCCTGTATCTCTATCACATCATCTCCCATCACTTTTACCAGAGATAATATACGGTTTTCAAAATTGGTTTACAATAACATACAAGTATACACTACGTATAGGCAAACTTGATTTAAAGTTGGATGAATAAAACGAAAGTTATCAGCAGATAAGCATTTACTAGAAATAATGCAGGGCTCAAATAATCCGAACCCTAATGTTTCTTGTCCAGTGAACTGACATTGTTTTAATAGCAATCAAGTTTAATTCAATTGTGTGCATCTTAGGTCATTTATCTTGCCCTCTGTCGACCAGGATCTATTACTAAATTATATGTCACGCTTCTCTTTGTCCAAGAGCTAATTGTAAAGCTGTGCCACCAAATGGACCTTCAATTGGAGCCATTACCGAGACTGTCAAGCGTTCCAAAACTGTAATCCATAATATTCTGTCAACTTAAGAGAAAAGAAGTTATTTAAGACTGGTAGATTAACCTATTGGCCGAGGATGACCTCATAAAGGGAAACCCAAGCCATTATGCCAAATGTGAAGAAGGGCTGTTTCAAGGCGGCTAAATCACTTTCTCAAGAAATTAGTGATATTTTGGGGATTAATTTCTACAGGCAGACTGTGGCACGTCGGCTGAAAGAAGACAAACTTCATGCTAATACACCCACGGTCAAGCCATTGATCAGTCCGAAGTATAAGAATTCTCGTCTTGTATTCGCCACGCAGCAGGTTTCAAGGAGGGATGTCGAATATATTCAAGTTCAATTCATTTACTGATCTAAGTTAAATTTGTTCGGGTCCGATTGCAGCAGATTCCGTTGTCGCACAGCAGGTGAAGGATTACCTGTCAATTGCACCAAGGACAGTGTTAGGTTTGGCTTAGAAGCAACACGGTATGTGGCGTAATTTTGGAAGAATGCACTGGGCCACTTATGTGTTTACGGGGCACAGTGGTAGCACAGGTGTGCAAGGAATTTCGGCGACAGTATGCTATTTTTATGCGGGGGCAATTTCCCCTGCCAAACAACCAATTCGGTAAAGATCTCCCTGGATTTTTTATGGCACCAATTTGGCAGGGGTCGCTGTAATTACTTTTCAACATAATACCAGGCTACATCAAAAAACACAAAATAAATCAACAAAAATACTAAAGAAAAAAAACAGGGAAAGATGTGGGCCCAATTGAGGCATAGAGGGGGTGCCAGAGGGGGACTAAATAAAGAGAGCTAAATGAAATGGAGGAGGCCAGCCTCCTCCAAGTAGTGAAAGAGTCTACGGGTCTGTTTGCACAAACCAAGCCCGAGTATCGAAGAGGACATAAAGCGACCCGAAGACGCGGAGGTATTGGGGTATGTCCACAGGAACAGTCGACGTGCGATGGTACACAACTTAAGTTCCTCTCAGACGCCTCTCATCTTCTTTGCCAGTCAGTCTGGAAGGCTGAACTGATTCCTGCCATGTAGGCAGTGGGAGGTAGATCTAAATGCTGCCCGGTTGCGCACTCCTTGCGAGCTATTTGGCGCCCTCATCGCTCAACCCATAATTCTCCTGAATCCCCAGATGTCCAGGAACCCAGCTTAAACAATCTCGAGATCCACCAGGTTTGTGACAAGCGTGGTGTCACGGATACCAAGAACCAGGGAGAATGGAGATTCCAGTGCCTAGAAAGCAGTCAGGGCGCTTTGTGAATAGCTACAGATCACAATCGAGTCTCCGAACAAGGCATGACGCGTTATCTCCACTACCGAGCTGCTTAATGCAACCACTTGAGCCGTGAAGACAGACGAAGCGCGTGGTATAGCCCCACTGACTTCCAACAGAGGCAATACGGCGTGTAAGTAGACCTCCTTGGAGCCATCCGTATAAATTGGAACGGGTCCATGTGACACGAAGTCCCCCCAATACTCTCGGCACTGTGGAAGCTTTATGAGCACAGGCATGACAACAAAGAGTAAATGCTGGTACCATCAAGGGTGGAGTCCTTGACATAATCAGAGTCGCCAGCGTTCAAAGTGTTACACCGAGCTTCCCAAGGAGTTTCCCAGTCCGAAACCCAAAGGGCTTAGGCGTATGTCGGCGGTAAAGACACCGTCGAGATCGGCCGCGGATACAGTGAGAGCTATTGTCGACTTAGGGAGACGCCGGTCACCCGTATAAGCGCATAATGCACTGCATACGGTGCAAAGCGAGTAGGATCTCCCCGCATCTACATAGAAGTAGGCTATCAATTGGGGGTAGCAGAAGCCAGCGGTCACCAGATTGAATTCGGTGTCATATTTTGAGTCCACCTTCCTCAATACACTCCTGTCTGCGGATGCGTAAAACTCGTATCTGTTTTCAAGCTCAGAACGAACAAAGGATCCGTAGAAAATTAAAGCCATAGCCATATCAGCATCCTAAATGCTGAACCTCACTGAATGAAAAATGCCCATGGCGTGGGTACAAGAGACCCTAAGGCTGCGATTATGAGCCTTTCAGAGAGGCGTCAGTCAAAAACAAGACCAAAAAAATGGTGCGTAACCTCGTCCACTATTAAATTGATGGATAGCGAAAATAACTAACCTGATTCTCATTTATTAATTCCCATTTATTAACACATTTATTAATTCACATTTATTATCTCTCATTTATTAACACATCGATTCCTATTTTATGAGTTTCTTTTATAATTCTTTGAACTATGTCTCATTGTATGCTCTCATTTATCCGCACTTATTTCCTTGCCCTCATTTAGTGGCTGGTATTAATCGACTCATTTATGGATGTTCATACATCCATCCAACATATCCACAACCACATCATACATTAGGCAAACCTGTGTATTTTCTAGCCGGTTTGAGCTCTATTCAGCAAAGATGGCTTCACTTCAGTGGAGAAGAGATAAGTCAGCCGATAATTGTCGTCGTCGCTGTAATGAAAGAGGGCAAATCCTGGACAAACACTAGGATTATTGGTGTGAAAGAGCGTGTTTTGATTACACGCGACAAAGGGAAGGAGAGTGAATGAAGCGGAAAGAGCTGGGGGTAAATTATCCTCCTCTTTCCCTTCTGCATCTTTCATTTCCCTTTAACGCCACTTTAGAGGTCCTGATTTTAAAGCAAAATTACGGGAGAGATTCACGCAAGCGGAGCGGAATGAGGTTTGGTTGGTTGAAAGGGAATTTTAGGTTGGTTGAAGTGAATTTCGGTTGGTTCTTTGATTTTGGCTTTGTGTTTGCTTCTTGGGTTAGGCTGTGGGGGCTTTTGGTTGGTCGGTTTAAGGGAATCTTTGGTTGGTTGGTTGTAGAGGAGTTTTTTGGTTGTCTGGATTGTATGGAATTTTTGGTTGATTGGTTTGTTGGAAGGGCTTTTGGTTGGTTGGTTGGTGTAGTAATGCTTTGGGTTGAATAGTTGGAGAGGGTTGGATGTAGTGGTGATTTTGGTTTGTGGGCGGGGGTTATGGGTCTTTTGATTGATTAATTGAAGTGAATCTTTGGTTGCTTGGTTGACTTAGGCTTTTTGTTGGCTAGTTACATGGAAAGTTTTGATTGGTCATTTTAAGTGGGGTTTTGATTACTTGGTGAAAGTGGCTTTAGGCTGGTTTTTTGGAAATGATTATTAATGGTTTGGTTAAATTGAGTTTCGTGTCGGTTGTTGAATGAGGATTTGGGTTGTTTTGGGGTTGAGCTCTGGGCTAAAGCTTGCTTTTGGTTGATTTATAAATTGGGCATTGTTTAGGGTAGTTAAAGGGATCATTTGGTCGTTAGGGACTGGGGGCTTATTGTTGGTTGAGGGTGTCTTTAATTTGGTTGATTGAAGGGAGACAAGTGATTGGTTGATAGGATCTTGGTTGATTAATTGTAAGGGGATTATTTTGTTTGAGTGCAGTATGTGTGCGTTCGTTGAAAATTGATTTGTTTTTGGTTGGCTGGTTGATAAAGGCTTGGGTTTGGGCGGTTAAAGGATGCTTCTAGTTGGTTGCGTGGTTGGTCAGTTGAAGGGGGCTTTATGTTAGATTGGTGAATGGGTATCTGGTTGCTTGGTTGAAGTGGTCTTTTGCTTGGTTGGTTGAGGAGGATTTTTGATTGGTTGTTTGGAGGAAGCTTCAGGTTGGTTAGCTGAAATGGGCTTGTGTGTGGTTGCTATAAAGGTGACTCTGGTTGGTTGATCGATTGAGACTTCTGGTTGTTTAGTTGAAAGCGGGCTTTATGTTGGTTGTTTAAAAGCGGCTTTGTGTTGGTTGGAAGAACTGGACATCTGATTGGTTGGTTCAAATGAACATATTTTGGTTTGGTTGAAAAGGGTTTTAGGAAGATGGGTCATTTGAACGGGCTTCTGGTTGTTTGGTTGAATTAGTCTTTTGTAGGTCAAATCGGGTTATCAGTTAGTCAGTTGGTTAGTATTGATTAGTTGGTTAAATGGTTATTTCTGTCAGGTATCGTAAGCGGTTGTGGTTGGTCACTTGAGTGAAACATTCATTTATAAGGTAACCTTAAAAAGTCCCTGCGGGCTCGTAGTACTCGTTTGGTTATTTTAACCAGAAAGTAATGGTTGAATTTGAGATTGGCCTCCTTGTAAGTCTCAAGGGAGTTCGAAGGCGACGGCCTCATTGATGGTTGTGGTTGTCTCTTCTTTACCCCACAAGGTAACTGGTCAGGACTGCAATTATGCGCGCTAAGAGTGCGCATACCGTAATATAACTTCACTTAACATAACCTAACCAACCCAATCTAGAATAGACTAGGTTAATTGCAGGGGTTGCACCCTCCTGCTATTTTAAATAAACTCGTAGTATTCATAATTCGAAAGCATAGCTTTATATTCGAATTCAAAAGGCGATTACCAGATGTCGGTAGACCTCTAGTTTTTATACCATAATTCTTGACTAAAGATATATAAGCCTTATCTAACCTTCCTTTCACCCCCGGACCTCCAGATAAGCCGTGTTTCCTAGCCCTATAATTTGCCACAAAAGATAACTAACAGTTTCGATTCCTTACCTTGCCACAGTAAACACGTTCGTCTCACCAAAATTTGCCTGAATTATTCAATTTTAGAATACTGTCACACTGAAGAAGTTATATGTCTTTTCTAACAACGTGAACAACTAAAAATGCCACTGCGATTGCACAAAACTTTGGTAAATAACATTCGATATTGAGATCGCACTCTCCTTCACAGGTCATATTGAACAAATGAGGCCGAATATAATTAATTTGAATAGAATCGCCCGTATAAAATGCATTGTGGGTCTAGGTCTATCTTCCTTGTGATTGGTCAAAAATGATGTCATGCCAGGTCGCGCATGCGTCGGTAGGTCGCTGGCAGTTGGCCCAAGTCGGATGAGGAAGGAAGACATAGGGTGAAGACGGTGTAAAGAGCTCTCTGAACTTAGAAAAAGTACCAAATTATCGATAACCTTAATTTCCTCAGAATTGCATAGAAATAGGTACTCGTGTATAATTTAATGAGTTGAATAACATTTCCTTAATAACTTTTGTTGATTATAGGGTCTAAAGCCCTGGGAATGACGGCGCTATCGTCGTCTCAAATTACTAGGTTAGATTGAATTATGTTAGGTTATGAGTATATTAGGCTCGCAAAAGAAATGAGATGCCTTATCTTGACAAGATCCATAATTTGTTCTTAGGGGTAATTTAGGAAAAAAAAATTGCCTAAACCACTCAAAACCGGAAAAAATATTGTACACATTTATACTCAAACACTCTTGCGATAGAGCTAAATTCAACATATGTACGAAGATTGCCGGATGATATATTTTTTCCTTCATTTTGATTTTTGGTCGTAGAGGCGCATAAATCCTTTCCCATCTTTGCATTAATTTACTAACACCGGTTTAGGCTTACCATTTATTTTCGATCAAAATTTCGGTAATTTTAAATAAGACAGCCGCACGCATTTCTAGGTTACTAAATTGTGTATTACTTCTTCGTATTATTGTAATAATGTCCTAGGAGTAATATTTAAATGGTGTAAGATTGCATAACTATATAATTGTTAGCAGATCGTATACCTATAAAATTGATGCAAGATGGCACACTTTTAGAATTGTTGCAAGACGGCACACCTATCGAATCTAGGCTAGATGGAACGTTTATATAGGGTGTTCAATTAAGACGGATCGCAGTTAGCAGTAAATATACATTGCAGCAAAGTATATATTGAGTTTTTCTGCCTCTTTCAACACTACTTTCAATCATCAATATATTGATGATTGAAAGTAGTTTTGAAAGAGGCAATGTATATTTACTGCTAACTGCGATCCGTCTTAATGGAACACCCTTTATGATTGATGCAAGATGGCGCACCTATATAATTATTGCAAGAACTTACACCTATAGAATTATTGTAAGATGCCACACCTGATAATTGTTGCAAGATTGCACGCATAGATCATTATTGCAGGATGGAACAGCTATAGAAGTGTTGTATAGTGACACACATATACTTATATAATTGTTGCAATGTGACAGATCTATATAATTGTTTCAAGATGCCTCACCTATGAAACTATTGCAAAATGTTATACCTATATAACTGTTGCAAGATGCTACATCTCTATAATCGTTATAATATGGCACACCTATAGAATTGTTGCAGAATTGCATTCATATTTAATTGTTGAAAGCTACCACACCTATAGACTTATTGCACGATACCAGGCCTATAGAAGTATTTGAAGCTTACACACCCGATAATTGTTTCAAGATTGCACACCTAGACAATTGTTTCAGATAATATAATTATATAAATGCTTCAGATGATATGCCTTTAAAATTGTTGCGAGATTCTACATCTTTATAATTATTACAAGGTAGCACACCTATATAATTGTTGCAAAATGTCATACGTCTATAACTGGTACAACATGGGACATCTATAGAATTGTCGCAGCCTTAGGCTCTCTTTTACCAGCACAGTTAAAATTCTTGGCTCCGTGACGTTCAACACTTGAGAGGTGATTTTTTTTCATTTTAGGAGCCCATTTGGCGACTGCTTGGTGTGGTGATAGAGCTGCTGTTTTGTTATTCTAGCGACCCTTTGTTCGTTCATAGCTTAAATACAGATGCTAGTTTTACACATCCGCAGCCGAGCGTGATTCGCGGGAGGTGGCTATATCCACCATACCAGTCTCCATTTGGCGACCGGTGGCTCCCTCTCGTCCCCCAAAGTGAGCCCACCTGTCGATGCAGAGGGAATACTACCCTTTATTCACTGTACACATTGCATTGTACGCTTATACACGCATTCGCGGCCGATCTAGATGGTGCATATGCCGCCCAAACACACCACTCTTTCCCTAAGCCCTTTGGATTTACAGCTAGGAAACTCCTTTGAGAGGTCAGTGTAGTTTTTGGGCCGGTGCTGCCTCTGATATTGCCCAGGACGTCACCCTGGAGTGTAGCACTTATGATTAGGTATTTGTAGCCGCATCTCTACTCTCAGCACTTATACAACGCCGGAAGTATTGCGTTCGTCCCTTTTGAAGCACACTTCGTGTCAGTGTACACGGATGACTCCAAGTCCGAAGAGGTTGTTGGCCTCCACTCCTTATCCCCTCTATTTGAAGTCAGCAGGTTTCAACCGGGCGATTCTTTATCTTCGTGGTTAGCTAGTTGCAATGCACCGTTTGGTACGGAAAATAATGTGTCATGCCCAGTTCGGAGACCAGATTTTATTTATAGCGACTCACAAAGTGCCCTCAATGTTTTGGGGGCATTGGAATTTCTGCATGCCCCGGTTCGTGGTATCCCTGACGCCACAGTTTCCACGAGGTGGGCGAATGTCGAGATTATTTTAGCTATATTCCTGGAGGTTTGGAGTTGCGGGGAATACGGGCGCCTAATAGGGCACCAAGGAGTCCGCGTGAAAGGGCGATAAGATCTGCGTTTCGATCTTCCCCACACTGGCTACATGGCAGGAATTAGTTCAGCCCACGAGGCTTCCTTGCACAGAAAATGAGAGACTGCAGACGGAAACCTAAAGTTGCGTGCTATCGCTCCGCGACTATTCTATAGGACGTACCCCCCAATGCCTCGGCGACACTAGGTTGCTTTCTGTCGTCTTCGAATTGCCATACTCGTGAGACGCAACGTCATTCGATGGAGCGCTCACCTGCGCCTTACTTCAACGACTACGTTGTCCCCCATAGGTGTCTGCACATTCTTATTGACTGTCTCAGTTTGGTGGATCTTCGTGCACGTTACTTCTAGCACTTCTCCCTTGTACTCTGGGCATGTTCCTATACTCAGACTCGCTTGTTTTGGGATTGAAGTCCGTTGGATTCTTATACGTTAATTCCTAAAATCTTTTCGATCGTCGTGTTTTTCATTCATTACTAATTTCTTGTTCCGTCCTTTGTCTAGGCGTCAAGATAAGTCTTAAATTTCTCTATCTTTTCTTTTCTTTTACTCATTTCTTGTCCGTTTCCATTTATATATTCTTTCCTTTCTGTTCTTATTTATTCATCTTATTTTCTTTCTCTTCGCATTATTCCAGGTCTCTTCATCTTTTATTTCCCCTCACACATTCTCTATCTCTATTCAACTCCCCCCCACCCTCTATCTTTTTTCCTCTGTTGTCACCTTGTTTTATCTTTCACAGGAGTTGTCTCAAATTTCTTATCCAATTTTCCCGTCCCTCGTCTCCACAAGTTAAAATTAGGTATTTTTCAACAATCAATTTTTCCCTAAATTTTCCCTTTTTCCCTCGTCTATTATGAGACCCACAGCGAGTTGATTATTATTCATTCTTTCCCACTTTTTTCCTTTGGGAAATACAGGGTCTCCCATAATTTTACATTTCCTGTTATTAAATTTTGGTTTCCATCCACATGATGCTGTAGCTCTTCCATATCCTCTCTCCTTATAGCCTGTGCCCAATTTTTAAGTCTTCCGCAAATTTATTGATTTTTAGTCGCGAGCGAGTCTACATCTCACTAGGTCCGTTGGTCCCCGTTTTGCTTTTATATTGTTTTTGTAATAACATCGTAACTATTCGGCCGATTCTAACAAATTTTGAAAATCTTATGTTGTTTTACATTCTCTTTTGAATAATATAATTGCCAAAGTCCTCCCAAGGTTAGCCTTGGAATTATTCTGTTTTGGCAATAACATCATAACTATTCGGCCAATTCTAGCGAAATTTGAAACCCTGATGTTGTTTTACATTATCTTTCGATTGGTATAATTGCCAAAGTCTTCCCAAAGTTAGCCCAGGAATGATTTTTTTGGGGCAATAACATCATAACTATTCGGCCGATACTCTGCTAGGGACTAGACTATGCTATAATATGCTCTACTCTGCTAGGCAAGCCTAGAATATGCTATACTATGCTAGGCTATTATAGGCTAGGTTATACTATGCTAAGATATGCTAAGATATAATGTACAAGGGTAAGATATACTCTGCTAATTTAGGCTATAAAATGATATGCTAGGATAGAATATAGTATGGTAGGCTAGACAATACTAAGCTATGATTGACTAGGGTATAATAAGATAGTATAAGCTATACTTGTCTAGGTTAGGTAATACTAGGCTAGGTTATAATATGCTTCGATATGCTAAGTCATACTAGGCTAGACAGGGCTATACTATGATATGCCATGGTAGGCTAAAGTATAATAAGCTAAAGTATAATGGGCTAGGGAGGGCTATGCTCTGCTATGCTAGGCTATGCTAGGTAATACTATGTTAGGCTACGATAGGAAAGCTAACTAAGGCTATATATAATAGGCTAAGCTATGCAAGGATATTCTTGTCTAGGGTATGGTATGCTATACTAGTCTAGGATATATTTGGCTAGGCTATAATATGATACGCTTGGATATATTATTTTAGGTGTGGTTATGCTAGTGTAGGCTATACCAAGCTAGCTTATAGTATGCTAGGCTAGGTTATCGTATGCAAGGATATATTGGCTAGGTGTAGTAGCCTATTCTAGCTTGGCTATACTATGCTAGGCTACTCTAGGCAACGCTAGGCTAGGCTCTGGCATGCAATGCTAAGCCATACCTGTTTAGGCTAGGCTATAGTAACCTAGGCTACACTAAGCGATGATACGCTAAGCAAGGCTACACTAGGATAGGCTAGTTTAAGCTAGGCTATACTATAATATGCTAGGTTAGACTAGGGTGTACTAAACCAGGCTATACTAGGATCAATAGACTAAGCTATACTAAGATAAGGTAGGATAAATTAGGCTATACTATGCTAGGTTATACCAGGCTAGCTAGATTATACTAAGCTAGGCTAGGTTAGGCCCGGCACAGCTAGGCTATTCCATTTTAGGCTAGGTTCTAGCGAAATTTGAAACCCTCATGTTGTTTTACATTCTCTTTCGAATGATATAATCGCCAATGTCCTCCCAAGGTTAGTCCGGCAATTATTGAATGTTTTGAAGGTCGTAAGGTCATAAATCAGAATAAGTGAGAGCACGCGACTTTGGGGTCAGCATGCCTTGTTTTCTTATTAAACTATCGTTGATGGTATTGAAAAATAGAATGAGTATTACCGGACCCAAAATGGAACCCTGTGGAAAACCAGTGGTGACAAGCTTCAGGGGTACATTCAAACTACCGATTTCTTTTGGTTAATCAATGTTCTTTCAGGTTCCAAAGCTTTCCCCACCATGGGGGGATCATTTATTTTATTAACCGGCTAAATTGAGGTAGAGGTAAACACCTTACTAAAATAGAGGTAACTATGGCATTGGATCTTTAGAGAAAGTATGTACCCATCTATTGGCGGCTCGTAGCTAAAATTAGTGAGGGTGCTGCATCAGAATTTTTTTTAGCATTGTTTTAATATTATGTAAAAGGAAATAAACACATAATAAGAAAATTTATAGATATACTTGATAAAATCTTAAACAGAACAAAATCAAACATTTTTTACTTAAAAATACCCTAATTTGTTACAGTTCAAGCTTGGTCCATTCATTTAAAAACAAAATCCATTCATCTATGTGTCGAATTGAAGAAATCACCAACGGAAATCTTTGGATTTTTATTTATAACAAAATAACGAATAAAATGACCCAACTATTGCCTAATTCCTAGTCTTTTAAAGGCACAATATCAGGTCATTTTGCATATAATTTTACCTCAGTTACGCAAACTTACGTCTTTGTGTAAACTTGCAATCCTCAGTTTTTTTATCGTAAATGGTGACCCTTCATAAAATTAATTAAATTTATATCACTAACAAACGTTATGCAGATACAATTGTGACTAAATTTGACTTGATTCCGTTCAGAGACAAAAAAAAAAGAAAAAGTTATGAACCTATTTAAACCCTCAGTAAAAAGGCTCACCCTCTACTTCGGAACGATTTATTCCTTAAAATAAATGGTTATTTGCATTGATGGTTTCCTATGATTCAAATCACTTACAAATGGTTAAATGAGGCTTCTGCCACTAGATGGCGCCACCCAGCGCCAAAACGATGACAGATTTAAAATCTGCAGGGTGAATAACCACATGTCTCATGGTCATATGGGTCATTTCATGGCTCTAAATGGGTACAATTGAACTTTACCCCATTTAAAAAAAAAGCGACGCCTAGACCTGGCGCTTCGCCGCAGGTAACAGGAGGCAAAAACCGACGTGTGTATCTCTAGGGAGAGTAATTACGAGCAATGGGATTCAGGGGGATCACACTGGTTCGTAAGAGCCGGTTCTTGTAATTTCATTAATCCCGAGAACCGGTTGTTAACTTAAATGAGGAGTTCTCAATCTTTTTTCAAGTTGGGGAAAATAACTAAAATTAATAATTTCACTCGCTCGACTAAAGTATGTAACGTCGGGCCAGCACACATAGTTTGTTGCTAGAGACTGATAGTGAGAGAACCTCTTGTTATTCACACCTGTAGTGAGAGAACCTCTTGTTATTCACACCTGTAGTGAGAGAACCTCTTGTTATTCACACCTGTAGTAAGAGAACCTCTTGTTATTCACACCTGTAGTAAGAGAACCTCTTGTTATTCACACATGTAGTGAGAGAACCTCTTGTTATTCACACCTGTAGTGAGAGAACCTCTTTTTATTCACACCTGTAGTGAGAGAACCTCTTGTTATTCACACCTGTAGTGAGAGAACCTCTTGTTATTCACACCTGTAGTAAGAGAACCTCTTGTTATTCACACATGTAGTGAGAGAACCTCTTGTTATTCACACATGTAGTGAGAGAACCTCTTGTTATTCACACCTGTAGTGAGAGAACCTTTTGTTATTCACACCTGTAGTGAGAGAACCTCTTGTTATTCACACATGTAGTGAGAGAACCTCTTGTTATTCACACCTGTAGTGAGAGAACCTCTTGTTATTCACACCTGTAGTGAGAGAACCTCTTGTTATTCACATTTGTAGTGAGAGAACCTCTTGTTATTCACACCTGTAGTAAGAGAACCTCTTGTTATTCACACATGTAGTGAGAGAACCTCTTGTTATTCAAACCTGTAGTGAGAGAACCTCTTGTTATTCACACCTGTAGTGAGAGAACCTCTTGTTATTCACACCTGTAGTGAGAGAACCTCTTGTTATTCACACCTGTAGTGAAAGAACCTCTTGTTATTCACACCTGTAGTGAGAGAAGCTGTTCTTAAAATTTTTGAATACCACCACCCATGTTATTTACCACTTCAATGCACCTGAGAGAAGTCGCTAGGAGTTTATTACCACTTTAGTGCAATCGAGAGTGGGACAAACCTCTTAATTAACACTAAATGCCTAAAAATAGAGGAAAGGCCTATTGATCACGGCTCTAATACTAAATGTGTGTCATCTACATAATTAGTCTTAACCTGTTTCTAAGGGTGTACACAATGTGCTCAAAAGCTTGATAAGAATATATTATACACATTTAAATAGGTAATTCCTTTTGGTCTCAGATAAATAAATCAACTTTAAGATGTCACTTATTGAGGGTAATAGTAAGGAGCAACAAGGAGTAAAGGGAATTAGGATAAAGGTGTATAGGGACGCAATTTAGGCATGTACAAAACTTAATATTCAGAAATGGATTGATTCAAAACTTCATTCTAGTGGCAAATGGGCAACTGAGATATGTAGAAAAAAAAGAGATACAAAGCTTGTTTGAAATTTTGGTGAAGAAGGACCTTTAAAACTGTCGTAGGAAAGGAGGGAAATAATTCCTCTGAGTATTTGTAAAAATGATCTTTTGTTACCTGTTTTTATTGTTTATCGTGAAAAAATCTTTCATTTCATATAATGTTCTATCTTTGAACCTCTTCCTAAACATCCAACACTCCTAGCAAATGGTTATGCACAACTCTGTACTATTTATATGGGAAAGAGAGTGCAAATGGGGAAAAATTACCACTCTAACGCAATTGGTAGCGGGAAAAAATCGCCTTAATTAACATTCTAACACAACTGACCGTAGATATTGCGTGCTAATTATCATTACAATGCAACATTATGTGCCAAAAGCGCGCGAGTTACCACCCATGATAAACTAGAGCAATAAACCCGAGTGTTTATTGCCGCTTATATTCAACCGAGTGGTAAACATATGTAATAAACAGTCTAATGAAATTGGAGGGACAAGTATTCAGTAATTGCCACTATAGTGAAAAAAACGCGAATATGTGGTAATTATCACGCTAAGTCAAACGACAGTGGGAAGTGGATATTATTTATTACTATAATGCAGCTGGCGTTGGAAAATGTTCTTATTAATGCCTTAATAAATAAGTGATAATTAATATTCTAGGATAAATTGGAGTAGCAAACCTATTCTAGTTACCAATTTAACTCAACAGGAGGACAAATGCATGTAATTACTCACAAAATGCAAGTGGGGTAGTAAGTATGTGTTGATTGATATTCTAAGGCAAGGAACCGTGTAAAATGCGTGGTGATGCCCACTCTAACGCAAAGGGGTGTCGCGAATGCGCGATAATACCACTTTAATTCAAAGTTATGTTAAGTGAGTGGTAATTGACTCTTTTTAAGAGCGCTAACGAAGCGCTAACCGTTGAGGATCTCATCGCTCAAAGTTAAGTCACAATAGCTATATGCACCTTAGATGATGAGACTCGATGGTAAAACCCTCGTCAATTTTCTTTTTAATTTAAACGACAAACTAACGAGGCGACTCGTGGTAAATATTTTCAGGAGACCTTTTTAAAGAAAGTGGCGAAGACGAAGGAAGTATAGATGTGAGGACAGAGATAGAGCGGGTGGAGAAAGTAATGGAAATATCAGCTGTTTCTCGTCTGACGTTTCTGTCAGCGATTATAAATAAATAAAAGCTCCAATTTCCACAAAAATCTTTATTGCACGAATTATAAATACTCACGCTTGATGATAAACTCGAGCTGTTCTCTTTTTTGGATCTCTGCTTTAATTAATATAGATTTTCAAAGAGGGCAAATATTTAGAAAGCCAATTGCTAGAGCCACGTCATAAAGTTTTATGAGTTGTGCCATGATTTATAAGCTGCTGTGTCTGATGACATACCAAAACGCAGGAAAAATTGACTTTGGTGCCGTATCTCTAGACGGAAGCTAGTGGAAGGCAAAATTAAGAGAAGGGAATCGCAGAGCAATGGAACAAATTATGTCAATAAAGCATAACGCCTCAGGTATCGCAGTTTTGAAAGCACTAAAATATCACCTTTGGTAACTCGACGTCGAACAAAAGAGTTCGTTTGAGGGCTTCATGCAGGTTGATACCATAGAAGGGATGCAATTTCCAAAGCTTTCCGAAAAAACGATGTACTGATAACGAAAACAGGAGAATGGTCAATGATAGAATATCTTTTACTTTGACGATTCGTTCTTCGCGCTTTTCTCATCTACAGTGCGTTTTTACTTATGCAGGCAATCCAAAAAAGCCTTTATTATAGACTGTATGACGCACTCTGAAGATAGAGTCGGGGACTGTGGTGATTTGAGCAGCAATATCAGGGAATTTCCTTAGCTATGCTGTAGTTGTACATAGATTGGTTAACACTCAGGAGATTTGATAGTTTTGTGGGACCGGATCGAACCTACAGTATAGTTCTCACCAATAGGGCGCGGTCTTCCAAGATGATAATGAATCAATTCACTTCACTGCAATTGTTAAGTACTAGTCCAGAGAGCTGGCATAAAAGGGTAGTGAAACACTTCGATTGCGCCTCACAATTTCCGCATCTTAACATTATCGAACATCGTTGGAGTAAGGAGTTGAGAATCGCTTGCCCCACCAGGGTCGCTGAAGGAACTGGAATAGTCCTTGCTTCAAGGATGGTTAAAGATTTCATGAACAATCTCAAAAAGCAGTATGAAAATTTATTTATAAATTAAAGCAATTAATACTACCAAAAGGGGATGAACTCCACATTAAATAATTAAACTTGCATTAAAAAAGGTTTCCATTATTGTCTCCACTGATGCACCTGGTGGCCCTATGGACTGCAAGACCGACAATCCTCCAGATTCAAGATGAGTCATGGTAAGCTTTTGCTAAGCCTTATTAATATAATTTCCAAGAATCATCACTATTTTTCTTCAATAATGAGATTCGGATGCATATTTATGGAGTTCTGTTAACTATTCCCATTTTTCATTTTAGACCATTAAAAGCCGCCATCATTTCGAAAGTTTTCGGCATCGGCGAAAACTTCTTTAATTTATTTATGATCTTAAGGTAGCTAATTGGAGGGGAACCTAGGGTTAGTCTACTTCTAGAACGCAGTTATGATTTAGAGTTCACAAATTTGAACTGTATTATATTGTCGTGGTGTGACATTATATTATATCAATACCATATTATATCTATGGGGAAGGGACTAATAACTTAAAGGCGAACCGACAAAGGGGCGGAACGCCACGAGTTTCGACGCGCGGAGCAGCGAGAATAGAGTGCAAAACGAGGTCAGGTAAAATTTGGGCAATGGCAAAGCTCAAGGTTATTTAAAGAGGCATGTACAAAAATATAATTTTATTTACATAAAATAAGAGAATCAATGGGCAAAATTATATTGTTAAATGAGGGGGAGATTGCAGAGTTATGCATCAGACTCTGAAGTTAGAAATTAATGCGTTACAGAAGGAGACTATTCCAATGGGGAGCATTAACTCAAATGGGTTGCTGAAGGGAGGGGGGGGGGTTGGCTTACGGAGGATTCTGAGTGAGACGTCAGGGTAAGGTTTCACGGATGTCTTCTGCAGGCAATAAACGTGAGGGCGAGGACACTCGAAGCTTCTGAGCGGGATGTTGACGTGATGACGGTTCTCCAAGGGACGCGGTAACGTCTGGTCTAGGGAAGAGTATTTCGGCCACCCGAAGACGAGGAGGGATCGAGGAGGGCTTCTACAGGAGTTGATGAGTGGAGTTGGAAAAATCGCTCGGTGGCGTAGGTCAAATGGAAATACCTCACTGGCTGGGCTAATTCGAACGACACGAAAAGTTCAGCCGTCACTTTGCTCCGTTGTTAAGCACCTGACTTGGAACTAGCGAGAATGCTTCTTGGATCCTGGCGGGACTCCTCAACTCTGTATCTCCCACCTGGAAGACGAGCCCTATATATCCAAGGCTCCCCCGCAGGGGTGGGGAAAACATGGGGTGTTTGGCCAGCGCTACTCTCGAATGGCCTCGAACCTTCACGCCCAGGCGATTCTAACCCGCGAAAAGGTGGTCCGGGGTGGACGCGGTTCGAGACTACCGCTTGTGGA
This sequence comes from Ceratothoa steindachneri, assembly GCA_963969495.1. Taxonomy (NCBI): domain Eukaryota; kingdom Metazoa; phylum Arthropoda; class Malacostraca; order Isopoda; family Cymothoidae; genus Ceratothoa; species Ceratothoa steindachneri. The sequence goes on along the minus strand of OZ018328.1, from coordinate 49,967,098 downwards.
TGGGGGTGGTGGGGGTGGGAGGTTTACCAATTTAAGCCTAACCAAATTCTAGAATTTTCTTTAACGCATGGACGTCACTTCCGTGCTGGAAAAGAAATTCCACGTCGAATTCCCCCACACATATTATCTTATTGAAATACAATACAATTTATTCGTGGCTAGAGAGCTTATAAAATTACATGGTTTACTCTATTTGAAATAGATGGATGCTTTTGATTAAAGTTCTTCCAATCTTCGTTTGAAGATGTTGGTAGTCGAAAGTTTATTTATTATTGCGATAAGGAATTCCATACTTGGAAGACGCGGTTGAGCGATGGTTGATTTCCCTTTCAATATTTTATATTTCCACTTCTAGAGCTCCTTATTGTTTCCTCTCGACCCTATTATATCTTCAAAATGTAACAGATTTTCGCAGGATCTGGCATATAGCTGAATAATTTATCCGTGTCTATTTGTTCTCCCCGTTTCCTTCTTTATTTTAAGCGAAATAAACTTTATTTGTTTAACCTCTACTCGTAATTAAGATGCCTAGTCTCTTTTATCATTTTTTTTTTAATATAGGCGTTTTACTAGTTCTTAAAAAACTATAGCTCTAGATAAATATAGAGACTAGAAAGGGACAGACTATTCCAAGATAGACCTAACTAATGAAATGTAGAGTTTTAACATAGTTATCTGCCTTTCTATGGCAGATGTATTGTTTAATGAATTATGCTACTGTAGTCGCTTTGATTCCTACTGCAATATAATTTATTATCAATTTTGTTTCCGAAATATAAATGTTCATTTACATGTTTGAGTTTACTACCTTTGATAGAATATTCGAAATTCGGATTGTTTTTCGAGTGTAAAACGCAGCATTTCATAACATTACATTGCATGCTAAAATGATCGCACTTTGTAACTAACTTATCTATATTTATTACAACTCCTTTATTTTTTGGCCGAATTTAGTAACGAAGGCAAACGAATTTACTTCACATTCAATTCTCATACCTATACGATGTATTTACGAAAATTAAAAACCGGAGCGGACCGAAAAAGGATCCCTAGAGAACCCCAATATTGAATGGCGGTCAGTCATATGTTACCTCATTTAGAAACAGTCCATGTTTACAATTTGTTGACCGATTTCTAATCCAATTTATAGTGTTATTGACATTTAGGATATACTGTGATTTTGAGACGAGAATATTAAAATATAATTTCTAAAAGGCTTAGCCAAAATCTCCATATATGACAGACATCATATCTTAAACACGAATCGATGCCTTTTATCAAGCGATTTTAAAAAGTCACGAATATAAAGAAACTCTTTCTATCTGAAACTGGTTTGACTGTTTACTAGTAGTTTATTGTCAATTTCAGTAGGATAATTATAGTACATTTCTATGATATAGAGAGTTTGCCAGTTCGATGGGTATAACATTCGTAAATTTCTAGAATAGATAAATAGTTCATTTCTAGGAGAGATTTGTTATCTAGAATTCGCTAGTTATAGAGTTAACTAATTTATTGGGTATATAAGTCCATTTCTAGGACGTATTATGATTTATAATTCACCAGTTTAAATTGTATTATTTATTTTATATCTAGAAGATATTCATAACCTAGAATTTGACAATTTGAGTAGTTTATTTCAATTAATTTTCTATTATTTGAAGCTTTTTGTTAAAGCAGTATAATATTAAAATTTCTAGAACAGATAGTCCATTTCTAGCAGGTATTTATGATCTAAAAATCATCAATTTGAGTAGCAAGCTTTAAAGACCTTTTTAGAATATATATATATATATATATATATATATATATATATATATATATATATATATATATATATATATGATCAGTAGTACGTAAATAATGTTAATAATCAAATGAATGATATTCACAAAAATCATATCCATATCACTGTATAGCACGATGTTAACATAATTATCCACTTCTAAATTATGCAATAGTTAATTCTGATTAAAAATTCTATCCATTTGTAACAACGTAGATGTCTACGGGATTTATCCATGAGATTTAAAAATCTCCCAAACTTTCTAAGATGTTTTCAAAATTAGTAGCCGAAGTTTGGGAGAGGAAGAAGGACCAAAGATCTTGTACAATAAGGGACTGAAGATGTATGATTCAATCAAAAGAAGATTAAGTGTCAACCAAAAGTAACATGCACTCGTCAAGCAAAAGGAAGATGTAGAAGCAATCAAAAGGAAAATGTAGAATTCAATCAAAAGAAAGATGTACGAGTAAGTCAAAAGGAAGATTTACGAGCAAATAACAAAGAACTTGAACGTATCAAAAAATGTACGAGTCAATCACATGGAAATTGGTGAATTAAACTAAAAGAAGAATTACGAGTCAATCAAAAGGAATATGCACGAGGAAAATGTAACTATGAATCAAAAAATATTCAAGAATCAATAAAAAATACGAGTATATCAAAAGAAGTTTTACGAGCCAATCAATAGAAAGTGGTACAAGTCAATCACCAGAAAATTAAGAGTCAATAAAAATAAGATGCACGAGTTAATCCAACGGAGCGCGTACGATTTTTTTTAAAGGAAGATGGACAAATCAATAAAAAGGAAGCTGTACGGCTCAATCATAAAGAAGCTATACAAGTCAATCACAAGTGTTCTAGTCAATAATAAGTAAGATGAGTGAATTTAAGGGAAGATGCACAAGTCGACCAAAATGAGAGGTAAGAGTCAAATAAAATGAACTTGTATAGATCAAACAAAAGAAAGCTGCGATAGTCAATCAAAAGGAAGATTATAAATAAATGAAGCAAGGAATCAATCAAAAGGATGAAGACCGATTCAACCAATGGAAAATCCACGAGCCAATCAAAAGTAAAATTGAAGATTTTTTCACGAGGATATGTACTACTCAATATATGGGAAGATACACCAGTCAATCAAAAAGAAAGAGGTGTATGAGTCAATCACAATAAAAATGTCCGAATCAATCAAAAGAAAGATGTAATAGTCAATCAAGGGAAAATATACTGATGATTCAAAGGTAAGATGTGCCAGTCAACCAAATGAAGAAGTATGAGTAAATCAAAAGAAAGATGCACTAATCCAAAAAGGAAGATTACGAGCCAACAAAAAGGAGACTGCACTAGTCAGTGAAAAAGGAAGATGTAAGATTCAATCAAAAGAAAGATTTAAGACGATCTAAAATAAAATATTTGAGTCAATCACAAGGTAAAAATCTACCAGCCATTTAAAATCACGATGTACGAGGCAATAAAAAGAAAAAGTACGAGTAAATAAAATTAAGATATAGAAGTCAATCAATAGAATATGTAAGAATAAATCATAAGAAATATAGACAACAAGTCAATCCCTCCCCTCCCCCCGCTCCCAACTGTGTAAGTGTCAACAAAAGGAAAATACAAGAATCAATCAAAAGGAAAAAAAAATTATGAGAGATGAAAAGAAAGATTTATGAGTCAGTCATAGGAAAGATGTAAGAGTGAATCACAAGGAAAATGTACGATTCAATCAAAAGAAAAGTTTAGGAATCAATAATAAGGAAAATATACTAGTCAATCAAAAGTAGGATGTACGAGAAGAAATATAAGTCAATCAAAAGAAATATATACACATCACTTACAAGGAAAATGTACTTCTCAATATTAAGAAAGTTGTAAAAGTCAATAATAAGTAAAATGCACTGGTCAAGCAAAAGGAAAAAAATGCACTGGCCAATCAAAAGGAAGATATAAGTTTCACTCAAAGGAAATTTTAAGGTTAATCAAAAGAAAGATGTTCGAGTCAATCAAATAAAGATGTTCTAAAGAAATATGTTCTCTCAATCAAAGGAAAGAGGTACGAGTCAATCACAACAAAATGTACGAGTACATTAAAAGAAAAGTGTAAGACTCCATGATACGGAAATATACTAGTCAATCAAAAGGAAGATGTACATGTCAATCAAAACAAAGATTTAAAAGTCAATCATAAGGAAGAATATAAGTAATTCAAAAGTAAAATGCATGAACAATCACCAAGAAATTATAAAGGTCAGTTAAAAGGAATATGTACAAACAAATCACATATAACTTGCACGTGTCAATAAAAAGAAAGATTTAGAGTCAATCACACGGAAAATGTTCGAATAGTCAAAAGGAAGAGGTTTGAGGCAATCCAAAGAAAGATTTACGAGTCAAGTAAAAGAAAGATGTGCTAGTCAATCAAATGGAAGATGCACACGTAAAATGTATAGGTCAATCAAAATAAAGATGGAAGACTCAATCAAAAGAAATATGCAGGAGTTAATCAAAAGCAATATATCTGAGTCAATAAAAAATAATATCTACGAGTCAATCAAAGCAAGTTGCACGAGAAAATAATTAGGAAGATGCACGAGTCAATCACCAAGAATATTTAAGTTTCAATTGAAATGAAAATGTATGAGTCAATCAAACGGAACGTATACTATTTAATCAAAAGGAAGTTGCACGAGTTAATCGATCGCAAGTAAAATGTACGAGTCTATTCAAAGGAATATGTAGGAATCAATTAAAAGAAAATTTCACGAGTCAATCAAAGGAAGATGCATTATGAAAATACCCGAGTCAATTAACATGAAGATAGAGACTCACCCCAAAGAAATATGTGCTTCTCAATCAAAAGGAAAATGTAGGAGACAATTAAAAGGTTAATGAACGAGTCAATCAAAAGGGAAAGGTCGAATGAATTAAAAGGGAAATGCACGAGTCAATCAAAAAGGAAATATACGAGTTAATAAAATGAAAATGGATGGGTCAATCAAAAGAAAGCTTTACAAATACACAAAGAGGTAAAGATGTACATAGGAGTAAATCACAAGAAAAATGTAAAATTCAATCTAAAGAAGGATGCACGAGTCAATTAACTGAAAGATGTACTGGTCAATCAAAATTAACTTTTACTAGTCAATCAGAGGAACTAGTAAGATTTAAACATGCGAAGAATGTAATAGTAAATCAAAAGGTACGTGTCGGACTCAATCAAAGAAGGATGCAAAAGTCAATCACAAGAAAGATGTAAAAATCGATCATAAGGAAGCTGTATTGGACAATCAAAAGCAGGGTGTATAAACAATTGAAAAGTAAGATTTAGTTGCAAATTTAAAGAAAAAATTATGCTTTAAACAAAAGAAGATCTAGGAGTCAATAAAAAAGAAAGATGTATGAGTCAATCACATAGAAATTTTAAGTCTGTCAAAAAGCAGATGTACGAAAAAATCACAAATAACTTGTACATGTTAATAAAAAGACATGTACGAGTCAATTAAAAGGTGAATGCACGATTCAATCAAGAGAGAGATTTACGAGTCAAATCAAAATCAATATGACCGAGTAAAGATGTACAAGGCTATGACCATAAAATTTTAAGTCATTCAAAAGGAAGTTGCACGAGTCAATCATAAAGACGATGTACGAATTAATCAAAATGTAGGTGCACAAGTGAATCAAAGGTAAGATGTACGAGTCAAAAATAAGGAAGATGTATGAGTCAATCACAAGTAAACTGCACTAGTTTATAAAAAGGGAGATGTATGAACAAATTAAAAAAAGAAATATACGATTCAATTAAAAGGTAAATGTATTAGTCAATCAAAGGAAAAATTCATGAGTCAATCGCAAAAAGTGTAAGAGTCACAAAAAGAAGATATACGAGTCAATAAAAGTAGATGCCCTAGTCAATCACAAGCAAGATGGGATGGACGAGTCAAACGCAAGTAAAATGTACGAGTCAATGAAACGGAAGATGTACAAGAAAATCATAGAGAAGATGTACGATTCAATCAAAAGGCAGGTCAACGATTCAATAAAAAGAAAAGTGTAAAAGTCAATCGCAAGGAAATATATGAGTCAATCGCAAATAAAATATATGAATCAAAGAAAATGAAGATATAAGAACAAAGACAAGATGTACAAATCCATCAAATGGATCGTGAACGATTAAAAAGAAAGAAAGATATACGAGTAAATCAATACAAAAAGGTACGAGTAAATAAAATGGAACATGTACCGTTCAATCAAATGAAAAATGCTCGAGTCAATCAAAGTAACATGCAAAAATATATCAAAAGGAAGATTTACCAGTCAAAATAAATGAAGATGCGTTTGGAAAATGCACGAATCAATCAAAATGAAGATGTCCATGTCAATCAAAATAAATATATATGAGTCAATCTAAAACAATATACAGGATTCATTTAAAAGGACTAAATATTTATCAAAGAAAATGGAAATGTAAGCGTCAATCAAACTAAAGATGTACAATTCAATCAAGAGCAAGGTGAACGAATCAATAAATAGAAAGATGTACGAGTTGATCACAATCGAAATATACGAGTTAATCACAAGAAAAGTACATACGAGTCAATCAAGAGGAAGATTACTGATTCAATCTCAATTAAAGTCTACAAATCAATCAAATGGAAGATATACTAACGAATAAAACGAAAGATGAGCAAGTCATTAAAAAAAAGATGTACGAGTCAATCAAAAGGAAGATGAATGGATCAATCAAAAGAAAGCTGCAGGAATCAATCAAAATAGAGATGTATGGATCAATCAAAATAAAGCTGCTTGAGTCAATCAAACGGAATATGCATGATGAAAGTGTACAATTCAATCAACATGAAGATGGAGTGAAATAAATGTATGAGTTATTCAAAAGAAATATCTACGAGTCAATCAGAAGGAGGATGTACGAGTCAATCAAAAGAAAAATGTAATATTTAGTCAAACTGAAGATGTATAGGTCAATCAAAAGGAAGATGTACGAGTCATTCAAAAGGAGGATTTACGAGTAAATCAATATAAAAAGGTTTATGAGTAAATAAGAGGGCAATCAAATAAAAATGCACCAGTCATCAAAGTAAGATGCACGAATCAATCAAAATGAAGATGTATGACAAAAATTTGAAAATCAATTAAAACGAATCTGCACGAGTCAACCAAAATGATTATGAAAGAGTCAATCAAATGTGATATGCACTATTCATTAATTAATTCAATGTAAATGTACTAGTCAATGAAATGGAAACGTATAAGTCAATCAAAAGAGAAATATATGAGTGACGAAAAGTGAAATGTATGAGTCAATCAAAATAAAGATTTTCGAGGCAATAAAAAGATAGGTGTACGACTCAATCATAAGGAAGATGTACGATTGAATCGTAAGTAAAATGTGCGAGTCAATTAAAAGGAAGGTGTACAAATCAATCAAAATAAAGATGCACGTGTCGATAAAAAGGAAGATGTAATACTCAATCAAAATAAAGAAGTACGTGTCAATCAAAAGGAAGATGTACGATTCAAACAAAATAAAGATGCACGTGCCAAGCAAAAGGAAGATGTAGACTCAATCAAAATAAAGATGTACGTGTCAATCAATAGGAAGATTTATAAGCCATTTAAATGGAAGGATAATCCGGAATCAAAAATAAATTAACGTCTACTTTATACAGGGTGTCTCTAAAGTCTGGACACGTAAGTAAAATACAAATTTTAAATAAAAAATTGAACATTTGATTTAATTTGCACTACATCTTATTTAATTGAAGTATTAATAAATAACATACGAGTACTATGTGATTTCCACCATACATGATGAAAAGTTCGATGCTTTTTGCGAGATTCACATAAACTTGATGCATTTGCTTGGGTTCATGTAAATCTCGCAAAGCGCATCGAACGTTGCATCACAAATTATGGAAATCACATTGAATATTTTATTTATTAATATTTCAGTTAAATTAAATGTATTTTAAATTTAATAAAATATAGTTCAATTTGTTTTACTGCAAATATGCATTTTGCCTGTGTCCAGATTTTAAAGACACCCTATAATTGTTGGTTTCCTCGCAAAATTAAAACTCCATAAATGCAGCAGCCAAAAAGAATTAGCTTTCAAAAATCTAAAAATGAATTTTCAGTATGTGAGAAGATGACATTCGATCGCTGGAATGGCGGATAACAAGGCAGCCTCAAACGTTGGATTGCGATCAGTGGAAGCTTCTTGAGGAGACCTAAATTGCCCAATAAAAGATTAGATAGTCTGGAAAAAAGTTTTGCGACTACTATATTCTTCCATATAAGAAAATGAATATAACTAATCAAACGTTACATTTTGTTTTAGTAAGTTAGTATTATAATTTGAATTTGAAATATACAAAAATTTGGAGATCAAACCTATTGTATTAATAAATCCATCAATTGATGTGCGCAGTCATTATTTAGATTGATGTCCCATGTTCTTCACGAGTGTTTCAATTCGTTTTGGCATAGTGAAGACCAAATTTGTGATGATATCTTGACTTACATCGATCTATTTTTTGGTCAATAAAGACCTTCAACTGCTCACAATTTGAGAACTTCTGTTCATTAACCGCCAGTTTAATTATCGCCAACATATTCTCTATTGGGTTCAAAAGAAATTTGGTAGATATACACATTGGTTTTCTTCTTCTATTTCTTCTTCTTCGACTTCATCTTTTAATATGACTAATACACGCAATAATAAAATTATTATTAATTCATATAAAATTGGCGTAATTATTATTTCATTATTATTATGCTAGCAATAGGTACTAAGGGTCAACCACCTCGGTCGCCTATTATAGCGTTGGGACTTTGGCCACTTTTTAACGGCCAGGTAGATGGGGAAGTAAATTATCTGAAACCTTTTATTTATTCTACTTATAGCCTCCTCGCTCGAAAAACTACCTTATGTATCAATTAACCCCCACCTCGCCCTTTTCTCTTAGGTTATTGAATGTTCCATTTGGCGGAGTTCTGTCGTTTCCTCATCTCCGTCAGTCAAGCGCCGAATGGACTCATTCCCATTAGATACTTTTCCGTGACCAAACCTCATTTTAGGCCAGCCTTTGAGAGCGATTTTCAGTTTGACGGGGGGAAGCGGCTTTTTTCCTATCCATTATTAACTCTTTTCTATTGCTCAAAGTTTATAAGAACTAGGCTCCACCCAAAGTGAGTGAGTTTATTCTTGGTTTATAATCCCTTGTAATTAAACTTCTTGAAAGTGTGGTCTGAACTGCGGTTAATAATACCCTTGGTGGGAAGAACTTTTTGAGAAGATTTCTTTTCATTGATGATATCGAATTTTGGTGGACCTAATTCGAGTTTATTGCTTTTCTTTCTTTCTGTTGGTTTTCAGTATAAATAGGTTTTCTCAGTTATCATGATCAGTCTTTTAAAAACAACAAAACATAGGATGAATTTTCTCTCATTTATTGATTATGTTTGAGAGCAAAAGATATAGCAAGGAATAATTCAGTGCGGTTAGTGTACAGCAATAAAAACATAAAAACCGTCCACTACTTCCGGCATCCTGTGGGACGCTCCTCTTACACTCCATGCAGTGTCCCGCAGGACGCTTGGATAGGTGCAGGGTGTTAGTTATTGTTGTACACTAAGCACAGAGAGGCATTATTTCTTGTGTTGGGTTTCACATAGACCCTGAAAGAACCTAGCGAGTTCAGAAGGCCCCTTAAAAGAGCTACCACGAGGGGCACAGATAAGCTGAGCAGACTAATTGGCTTTCCACCACGCAGATATTTACTCCAAATTTGAGAGAGACCTACCATATCCAAATACCCTCTAAGGCATGACGCGCCGGCAGCCTTTCCATTATAAGACCCCAAGAGGAGGTACTCCGTATAATATGCCACATCTGGCAAATGGAAGAAGGACACCACCTTCCAGCCTCAATGCGCCCAGTAGTATAAAGATATACTGAGACTACCTGGGCTTTATTCCTTCTAATCCATTCTATTTTACTCATCTGGAGCCACTTTCTTTCTACCCTATCCCCTTCTTTTTTATTTTACTTAGCCGGCAACTAATTCTGCACGCTAGTCGCGGACCATCTGGCTTTTTTGAGCCCACTGGCTTCAAACGCTCTTTGGTTATTCGTTTCACTGATGACAGCATGTTGGCCAATGGCAACATCGGTCATTAAAGGAATACATTTGCTAGCTTCATTGGTAGAGAGCCGAAGGTAACCATTTTCTCAGACGGGAGCCTTCTGGCGAATGGAACGAACCCTTCGGACACTTAATGTCTTGCCGGTAAGTGTGACCCTGCACTCTACCATGAACTTCGTAAAAAAGTGGTTTGTGCGAGGGAGCTCGTGGACTATTCCATAGAAGACCAATTCAGAGCTGACCTACCACGAGACGGTTAAGGTGTACCGTGTGATGAGAAAACATGGAAGGGTCTCGAGACCAACCCCTACACTCTTCGTCTCTTTCGACCGTGACAGGCTTCCTGAGTCGATGCGTGTCGGTTGGTTTTGCTACTACATGAAGGCATTCGTGCCACAGCCACGGAGGTGATACTACTGCCACCTTTTCGGCGATACAGATCGATCGTGTAGACGTGCAAAGTCAGGTTTAGAAGAATTATGTGTAAGTTGCTCTAAGGCCTATTCGACAAGTGCCTATCTTTTTCGGAGAAATATGGTGTGTATCTTCTTGAGATCGTCTCTCATTTTATGAGACTAGAGACTTGGTCATGACGCGTCCGGCACTGCCTGGGACGTCTTATACCTCAATCGTAAAAAAGGCATCCTCTGCTCCTGGTCCCTACAGACCTTCGAGCACGGTCGTTTCCCAGCCAATTTGGAGCCTTTCTACGTGCTCTAGTCACACTGAGCGCTCTAGTAGAGTTGGTTGTACAAGGAATTCACACCTAGCCAGGTCTAAAACCAGGGCTTTCCCTCCTTCCCCCAGCGTAACTGTTTCCCCTAAGGTGAGGCAGCTGCATGCCTTCACTGAGTCATGAAGCCGTCTTCCGTGGTTAATAAAGCTGTTCCCCGAAATGAGGACAGCTCTAAAAGAGATTCGGCACCTACGTCCACACACAAGGCTAGAGTGAGTGAGTCGGAGATGGTGGAGCCTCCAAAGGAGGAACCCCCGTTCCGAAACCGCCCCTCCCTCCGAAGATTTCGAGGCGGAGGTAGGAAAAGACTCGCACAGCGAGTTCAACCTTTCCGATAAGTTCTCGAAGGCGACATCGCCTCCAACGCCTTGATCGGCTAACAGCGTCCGGAGCTCTAACCTAAGGAACCGTACGGCCATATCCGTGAAGGTCTTCTCTTCGAAAATGGCCCCCCGCATTTCATCCGAGCAAAACACACAGGAATATTTTTTTAATGGAATTGTTGCAGACTCCAGGACCAACTCGGAGGATCCTTGGAACCTCATCTCATCCCGTTCCCCATTGGCCATCTTTTTGCAGGACACTATGCTGGGCGCGTGCTCCCCACCCACCCTGCTAGCGTATAAATGTTTTGCAACCCCACCAACACAAGATAGGAGCTGAGCAGGAGGATGCGCAATTTACACCCGGCATAATGTCTCCGGGCATACTGTAATTTCTGTGTATATTCCACCGTCAGCCGATTTAGACGAGGGAAACTTCCACCACGTCCTGCCAATATTGCCAAGGAGCTTTCTATTAGTCGAGGATTTAAACATTAGAAACTCCCTCTTGGTAAACCATTCAATCAATCCGAGTGGTCAAATTTTTGACGACTTCATCCACAAGCTGGAGATAGATGTCCTAAATGTGGATGAGTTTACGCAACAATGCGCGAAACTCTTCATTTTCCTGCCTTTATCCACCCCAGTGCTCTCTGAGTGCTCAGCCTGAATTTGAGTGGGAAGTGGCTGATGACTTTCTTGGTAGTTATCACTTTCCTTTTTATATATCATTTGTTCTGAACCGTTGCCGACTGAAAGACCCACCCCAGGGAGATTAGCGCCTGCGCACTGCTCATCATATCAGGATATGACCGATATCTCTGTACCAATTGAGGAGTTTAGGTAAGTGGATGAAGCCGTCAAGCTCTTTTCCGGCAGCCTCATCGCCGTGGGCCTAACTATTATTCTTAGAACGTCCTGCCATTTTGAATTCCGACTGCTTCCTTGTGGTCAGCCAAGAGTAAGACGGCGCTTATACAGAAGCATTATCCTTACATGAGCTATAAGCGCTGCCCGAACTATTTCATTGTCAGTGATTTTCGTCAAGCCACGGCTGGGTCCGTTTGTTTCGATGCCAGCCCGCCGCTCTTCGTAGTGGTTATATGTGTCTTCGCTTAGCGGGGAGAAGCCTCTTGCAGAGGTTTGGAAGCTAGTCAAAATGATTTGGGTCAAGTTCAGGTAGGACCCGCCTCCCGTTCTCTAGAAGAATGGGACCTCAATATCGGACTGGCGGAACCTTCGGAATCACGGTGTTTTTAGATATACGAGTATATACGCTATCATAGAGACTCTCCACATTATGGGGAAGAGGGGAGACCTTCCTTTCTTTATTTCTAAGCTTTTACGAGTGCTTCGATTCCGCATACGCCTGGGCGGATCTCTCTCCGGCTCAATGTAACAGGAAGAGGGTATCCCGCAGCGAAGTATCTTCACTGTCGTTCTTTGCCACGATCATCTCCTGTGTCACCCTGGTGCTGCCGAAAGATGTTTCCGCTACGCTCTATGTAAATGGATGACCCTCTGATCCTTTTTGGTGAGAACGAGATGGCCAACATTAGCGCGTCGAATTCCCCAGGAATTGAACAGAATCTCTCGCTATGCCGAAGTGCACAAGTTTCGGTTTTCCTTGGCCAAAACTGACTAACGTGGTGCACTTCTGCCACCATACCCGACTAAACCTCGACCGGACTTTTTCATTAACAAGGTACGCCTTGGAGTTGTTAACTCGCAACATTTCCTTTGTCTTGTTTTTGATCACCGCCTCACCTGGGAGGCTCATATTTGCATCCTTAGGGTCTATTGTACCCACGGCACAATAGACAATTGGGATGCTGAACATCTGAACTCAACTCCCTTATTTATCAAACGGATCCTTTATTCGTTCCAATCTTTACGACGAATGCGAGATTTAAGCTTCCGCAACCGAGCGTGTATTGCTGAAGCTGGACTCAATCCACCACACTGGTCTCCGACTGGCGACTGGTGCCTTCTGCACGTGCCTATTAAAAGGCTACTTGTCGATGACGGGAAGATTCTACTCTCTCTGCGTCGTACACAGTGCATAATACGCTTGTATACGTGAGCCCGTTGTCTCCCTCAGTCGAAAGTGGCTCTCACTGCATCTGCAGACGATCTTGACAGTGCATATGCCGCCTGGAGATGCCAGTCATACCCTAATCCCTTCGGGTTTAAGGCTAAGAAACTCCTTCGAGAGTTAGGTGTAGCTCTCATTCAGGTGATGCCACTGATTCTGCCCAAGATCCTACACTAGAGGGTACCTCCTCTCACTATTTACCGCCATAACTCTGCTCCCAAAGCTTTCAAAGCACTGGGAGCATTTCGTTCGACATTTTGGAACACACTTCATGCTACGCTGGATCCGTGCCAGTGTATAAGGATAGCTCCAAGTCCCAGAAGAGTGTCGTCTTCTAAGTTGTATCCCCTCTGTATGAAATCCGTGACTGTTTCCATGGACCTACCCCCCCCCCTTCCTCAGCCACGAATTGAGTACACTCGGTAAACCCCTCAGTAGATGGAGCGCTTTCCTGCATCTTCCTACCAAGACTGCGTTGTCCTTCAGATTTTTGGGCATATTCTTGTTGAATTTTACAATCTGGGTGATCTTCGCGCACGTTACCTGTCTCGTTATCGGGATGAGTACGTTAACTGTCCGGTTCTGGGACGAATTTGGGCACAAAGACTTGTGGACTATGTAATTCTATGGAAAAATCTAGCTTCCATTATATTTGACTTTTTGTGTTAATCGGATGTTCTTGTGTCAGGAAGAAGCAACCCTGTCTCCGACACCGGAGCCTGCTTCCTTTTTCTTGCTTTTTTGCTACTTGTTTTGTTTTTTATATTAGTTTTTTTTGTTGTTTCAGATTTGATTGGCTTTCGGTATCATTTGCATTTTTCTAATCTAGTCTAGCATAAAGCTATGGATGATTACGGCGACTTATGCCCCAGTAGGCACTCCCCAGATTAATGCTGTAAAAGTCTTTTAAGGGGTCTTCTGAACTCATTAGTTTCTTTCTTGGTCTATGTGAAACCCAACACAAGAAATAATCCCTCTCTGTGCTTAGTGTACAACAATAATTAACACCGTGCACCTATTCAGGCCTCCTGCGGGACGCTGCATGGAGTGTAAGAGGAGCGTCCCACAGGATGCCGGAAGCAGCGGACGGTTTTTATTGCTTTACACCAACTGCACTGAATTATTTTTTATTATATCCTTTGCTCTCAAACATAAACAATAAATGACAGAAAATTAATCACATGCTTTGATATTTTTAAGAATGATCATGATGACTGAGAAAACCTATTTATACTGAAAACCAACAGAAAGAAAAAGAAGCGATCATGATGACTGAAAAAAACTATTTATACTGACAACCAACAGAAAGAAAGAGAAGCGATCATGATGACTTAAAAAATCTATTTATACTGAAAACCAACAGAAAGAAAGAGAAGCAATGAACTCGAATTAGGTCCACCAAAATTCGAATAATCTCCCCGCAAAGAATATTAACCGCAATTCAGACATCTCTTTCAGGAGGTTCAACTACAAACGATTATTAACCAAGATAATAATTCCTCTTGAAAGAGTTGTCTGAACTGCCCTCAAAGGGCTGGCCATAGATGAGGTTCAGTCACGGAAAAATATCGAATCAGAATGAGCTCATTCGGCGCTTGACAGACGGAGATGAGGAAACGACATATTCCTCCGCAATGGAATATGCAATAACGTAAGAGAAGTGGGTGGGGTGGGGTTAATTGATACACGTAGCAGTTTGTCGAGGGAGGAGAGTATATGTATAATAAATAAAAAGTTTCAAATAATCAACTTCCACATCTACCTGGCCTTTAAATTGTGATCAGAGTATTAATAATTATTATTTTATTATTACTTGTAGTAGTAAGAAAATTAAGTTGAAGAAGAAGAAAACCAAGGTGTATATCCCCCAAATTTCATTTAAAATTGCTTTAAATGGAAGTGGTGAAGTATTTGTAAGTGAGAATTTATGGAAGTCCGTAGTAAGAGAGATAACTTGGAGTGTCTGGCCTGGGACCGTATGCAATACTATAGCGGAAATAGACACGGTAATTGGCACGAAACGCCTCATGATTAAGGAAACAAGAAAATAAATTGTTCGATGAAACCAAAGTAGATAAATCGAATAAAAATGACACACAAAGAAGGCGGTAACCTTTATGAATCCAAAACAGAAAAAGGGGGATGGCTGTTTGTGGGGGCGTTAGGGCAAGTTATGAAAAGTCAGGAGCTGCAGCCGCACGCTCCTGCCTTGTCTATTTAAGAAGCATTAGCTGATCGCAGATCGTCAGTAACAAATATTTCAACAATGGAGAAGGTTGAGCACCGAACAGTGCTAAAGTTTTGACCAAGGAAGGCAAGAATGCAAAAGAGATCCATGAACGCATGGTTGCAGTGTACACCGACACCGCCCCTTCCTATGCAACCATTGCTCGCTGGAATAGGGAGTTCCGCCATGGTCGTGAGTCCCTTGAATATGACGCCCGTCAGACGTGACCAACGACGACAATGTGGCCCGCGTGGAGAGGATGATCCTCAAAAATCGACGGGTGAAGGTCGAAGAAATCGAGCGAGAACTTGGAATATCACATGGAAGTGTTATCAACATTATCCACGACAATTTGGCCATGGCCAAGGTCTCTGCCCGTTGGGTTCCTAGAAACCTCACGCCCCATGATCGACTTCAACGTCGTCAAAGTCCACAAGGCCAGAGTTTCACAAGCTGCCCTGCGCGAGTTGGATCCGGGGAGCTCAACCATCCCCCCTACAGTCCAGATCTGGCCCCTAGCAACTACTTTTTATTCCGCCAGCTCAAGGCTGCGCTGCGTGCATGCCGGTTTAGGGACGATGAAGATGTCCAGCTCGCCGCCCAGGAGTGGATTGAACAGCAGTCGGGAGATTTTTGGTTGTGAGGAATTCGAAGCCTCAGGGACAAGTGGCGCAAGTGCATTGAAGTCGAGGGTAGTTATATTGAAAAATAATAAAACACTTTTCCTCATATCTCGTTTCCTTATATCCGAATTGCAAAACTTATTGACCGCCCCTCGTATCTAGGATCACAATAATAAAGTTTCACTCAGAATCGTTATTCCTTCATTTTTACCTCGGATCATAAATTATTTTTTTACGATGATAATAGTAAATCTTACAAATCCATTTATGCTCATAAATAATACAATTGGATCATGAATCATTCCTTAAAATTTACATCGGATCATAAATTTTAAAGTTACATCGAGGATCATAAATTAAACAGCTAGCTTCAGTGTCCTAATTCCTACACCTACGCGTCCGTACCATCATATTTTTATTATTTCCTTGAGGAATATAAATCCTAAGCTATCCTTTGTATCATAAATCTTACAGCTACTCTTCTGGTCATAAATCCAACCCCCCAAAACTTTGGATCATAATTCTTACAAATACACTCATGATCATAGTCCTATAGCTAACTTTAGGATCATAAATTCTACAGGTATCCTTAGGGTTGTGAACCCAAAAGTTATCTTTAAACATACATATATAGTACAGTTATCCTTAGGGTCCCATTTCGTGTAGGTATGTACCCTTGGGATCATAATCCTATTGCTACCCTTAGAATCATAAATCCTACATTTTATCTTCGGACCATAAATATTACAGCTATTCTTTAGGATTAAATCTTACAGGTACGCCTAGGATTATAAATCTTAGATCAAACCTAGTTCCTAAATCCTACAGTTAGCTCTATGGTCATAAAATATGTAGCCACACCTAAGAAAGCGAATCTAGAGATACTCCTTTAATAAAAATCATACAGCTCTCCCTTAGATCATTGATCTACAGCTTAAAAAATGGATAATAAATCAATTGATTCAGCTAGGATAAAAAAAACCTCTATCTTTGCTTAAAAATCCTAAATCGTCCAGCTACAAATAAGAACTTAAATTACACGGTAACACTCGGGATTGTAAATCTTATTATTTTCATCGAAAATTTTCAAACGAGTGTTATTATTTTTCTCGAAAATTTTCAAGTGGGTGTCATTTTTTGCCTTGAAAATTTTCAACCGAATGCCATTATATTCCATTATTTTACTCTAAAATTTTCAAACCGAGTGCCATTATTTTCCTCGAAAGTTTTCAACCTATTGCCATTATTTGCCTCGAAAATTTTCAACTGAGTGCCATTATTTTCTTCGAAAATTTTCAACCGACTGCCATTATTATCCTAGAAAACTTTCAACCGTGCCATTATTTTCCTCGAAAATTTTCAACCGAGTGTCATAATTTCCTCGAAAAGTTTCAACCAATTGCCATTATTTTCCTCAAAAATTTTCAACCGAGTGTCATTTTTTTCCTCGAAATTTTTTAACCCAGTGCCATTATTTTCGTCAAAAATTTTCAACCGAGTGCCATTATTTTCCTCGAAAAATTTCAACCGATTCCCATTATTTTCCTCGAAAAGTTTTACCAATTGCCATTATTTCCTCAAAAATTTCAACCGAGTGCCATTATTTTCCTCGAAAACTTTCCCCATGGGGCAATTTTCCGAGCCTCTGCCCGGGAGATTAAGAGTGAGGGAACCACCTCGAGTAAGGTAAATTGCAAGCTGGAGAACTATTCAGGTCGATTTCACGCCAGCTACCTTGTAGATGCCTATGGTTCGGATACCATGTTAATCAGTAGTTCCCCACTGAAAAATAAAAGGCCGTAACACCAGTACAGATTTTAATCAGCCCACAGTTCACCAAGGCTGAGAAAACATGGCTTAAATGAATTCTAGAAGATTATATTTATGTTAACCACCCCACAAGGTTAACAGACCTAAGTCGCGAGGTCAACAGACCTAAGTCGCGAGGTCAACAGCCCTAAGTCGTGAGGTCAACAGCCCTAAGTCGCGAGGTCAACAGCCCTAAGTCGCGAGGTCAACAGCCCTAAGTCACAAGGTCAACATACCTAAGTCGCGAGGTCAACAGACCTAAGTCGCGAGGTCAACAGACCTAAGTCGCGAGGTCAACAGACCTAAGTCGCGAGGTCAACGGCCCTAAGTCGCGAGGTCAACAGCCCTAAGTCACAAGGTCAACAGACCTAAGTCGCGAGGTCAACAGACCTTAGTCGCGAGGTCAACAGACCTAAGTCGCGAGGTCAACAGACCTAAGTCGCAAGGTCAACAGACCTAAGTCGCAAGGTCAACAGAACTAAGTCGCAAGGGCAACAGACCTAAGATCAATGTCAACAGACCTAAGTCGCAAAGTCAACATACCTCACGACCTTCAAAACATTCAACAAGTGCGGCAATCCGACCATAAGTAGATTTCCTTTAAAATTTCCACGACCAACCTTGGAAGGACTTTGACAATCAAATCCTTCGAAAGGGAATGTAAAACAACATACGGGTTTCAAATTTCGTTAGAATCGGCAGAGTAGTTATGATGTTATTACCAAAGAACTCATTGAAAAGTAAAATGGTTACCTTCCGACCGACATACTAAATCATAGAGTCGCGGACACACGACTAATGATTTAGCAAACGGCGTTAGTAAAAAAAATGATGAGACATCGCAAATATAAAATAGCAAACAAAGCTTAAATCAACATTTTTGAAAAGGAAACTTTTTTAGACCTAATATACATGTATATACGCGATGCTACTAAGTATGAGAGTGTGAAAGGTAGTGAGCAAACAGAAGTGCGTGCTGGAAGCTTCTAAGAATCTTAAGAATTAAGAGTGAGTGAAGTTATAACCGTAAATAAGTAAGCATTTGCAAAATTGTTCCAACATCATTTGTAGCATGACACCAAACACGAAAGCCAACCACATAATTAGACCTCACACAATACACGTTTGTATTGAAAGATCAGATAGTGTGATCTTTAGAGGGTAAGATTGAAAGTAGAAATTTAAAGTAGACAAAGCAATTTTATTATTTATTATAATCTAAGACTCTTGGGGGCGGGAAGAAGCAGTAGAGTAAACATGATGAATCAGTACTGATGCAGAGGAGAGACAATTAACCGTTGGTTAATCCTAACAGGTGCGATAATGAATGAATTTTCGCAAATTGATTCGAAGCGTGGCTTTAGTGACGTCATGTCATTGGGCGTGATTAGGTTCTCATCAGGATATTTAACTTTTGAACCTCCGTCCATATATCTCCATGCAAATAAGAATTAACGTATATATCTCCATGCAAATAAGAATTAACGTATATATATATGCATACAAATAAGAATTGACGTATATATCTCCATGCAAATAAGAATTGACGTATATATCTGCATATAAATAAGAATTGACGTATATATCTGCATACAAATAAGAATTGACGTATATATCTGCATACAAATTAGAATTGACGTATATATCTGCATACAAATAAGAATTAACGTATATATATGCATACAAATAAGAATTAACGGATATATCTGCATACAAATAAGAATTGACGTATATATCTGCATACAAATAAGAATTGACGTATATATCTGCATACAAATAAGAATTAACGTATATATCTGCATACAAATAAGAATTGACGTATATATCTGCATACAAATAAGAATTGACGTATATATCTCCATGCAAATAAGAATTGACGTATATATCTGCATATAAATAAGAATTGACGTATATATCTGCATACAAATAAGAATTGACGTATATATCTGCATACAAATTAGAATTGACGTATATATCTGCATACAAATAAGAATTAACGTATATATATGCATACAAATAAGAATTAACGGATATATCTGCATACAAATAAGAATTGACGTATATATCTGCATACAAATAAGAATTGACGTATATATCTGCATACAAATAAGAATTAACGTATATATCTGCATACAAATAAGAATTGACGTATATATCTGCATACAAATAAGAATTGACGTATATATCTGCATACAAATAAGAATTGACGTATATATCTGCATACAAATAAGAATTAACGTATATATCTGCATACAAATAAGAATTGACGTATATATCTGCATACAAATAAGAATTGACGTATATATCTGCATACAAATTAGAATTGACGTATATATCTGCATACAAATAAGAATTAACGTATATATATGCATACAAATAAGAATTGACGGATATATCTGCATACAAATAAGAATTGACGTATATATCTGCATACAAATAAGAATTGACGTATATATCTGCATACAAATAAGAATTAACGTATATATATGCATACAAATAAGAATTGACGGATATATCTGCATACAAATAAGAATTGACGTATATATCTCCATGCAAATAAGAATTGACGTATATATCTGCATACAAATAAGAATTGACGTATATATCTGCATACAAATAAGAATTGACGTATATATCTGCATACAAATAAGAATTGACGTATATATCTGCATACAAATAAGAATTGACGTATTAATCACTGATAACAAATTAAAAGAAGAATTATGCATTCCCTCCCATTCATTAAAATGGCAGATTTTGTGTACGCCACGAAAAAAGCTTACATGCTGCACCTAAGACAGATTACCGTTTATATTCTTTCATTACAACCAGAACCTTCTCGTAAAAATACAATATTGCGCACTGCAACAGATATCAAATGAGAGGAAGTTTTCTTTTGGCGTGAGTGAGGATGTAATTAATTTATGCCTTTGTTTTAACAGCTGTGAACATGAAGAGACAAATCGAAACAATGGCTCCAGAAGCCCACTTGGAAGGTGTCCAATGAATATGATACTAAAAGGAATTACAAATTATGAATTTAGCAAACCTTAAATTTGACAGTAAAATATTCATATAAAATTATTAAAGGTTTCAGTTTTATATGTTCTTCATATTTACAAATCATATTATTTACATGACTTGCATCATGGTTTCTATGGTATTAGAAAGGATCTCAAACTAGAAATTTGGGGGGGAAAGGGTCCTAATTCATTTCTCTTAATTTTCGCATATTCATGTTATAACATAAAACAACATAGTATTAATAAAATATCAATTAATTTTCTTTTAAATGATATGTAAAATGCTGCTGTGTCCTTACCAATGATTAAATTTTCTTTTAGATCCTCTATTTTATGAACACACTGTACACGGTGTCCAACAAAAATGGAACCTTAACTTAAATCAATAAATATTATAACTAAACAATTACAACTACATTTAAATAATTAGTCTTAATTTAAAGTTCGGTTTCATTTTATTGAACGTCGACCTTATCGGCGACGATGGTAAAAGATTCATCGGAACAAAAGTTGAGCCGCAAGTCACCACGAATGGGGATGCAGAAGAGATTTCGGGAGTAATCTGGATGTTGTAATCCAAAACCATATCTTGGATTTATTCTAGATACTCCAAAGAAGCAATCGGTTCACGTGGCCGAGCGAAGGGTCAGAAGTCGTTCAGACGTAAATTGAGATGTGAGAAATTGCCTGGATTGCTCCATATAAATAGGTAATCAATCTTAATTCTCTCTACTCCTTTTTGAGGGTCTCCAGTTATGAATCTATTCCAAACTAGAAAGCTAAACCTTTTTTTTTAATATTGTTAAATCCCTCGGCGTGGTAAGGAAGGTCAACCAAGATTTCTTTTCAGTATCCTAAACAAATCTTTTACCTACTCGTATTTCAACAATGATTTGCGTTCTGAGGAATTAAATACATTTTTCAACTTCAAAATTTTATTCTTTAGGTCAAAATCTATATTTTATAATTTTATATTTAAACCAAAATTTGATTGGTTTGAAGGAAAACCTATTTAACCTATTTTATTGATTAGCCCCAAAATATATTTTTCAATTTCAACAAAAGTTACTCTTAAAGGTTAGAAAATCTATTTGTCAACCACGATTTAACCACTGATTTTATTTATATTTTTTTAACCAGAAAATTGATTTCATTTAATTTTAAGAGAAAAGTTGCCAAAAGATTAATTACGGGTGGCATAGATTAGATGGATACATGACGTGTTTACTCTACGATTTATTTATTTAAATGAGGATTAATAAAATAGGTAGAAAAGGTAGTGAGGATGGTGGAATGAATGTATAAAAGGTGCATACGAAGCCTAAGTAGCTAAAATGCGAAGCAATTGGAGCATTGACGGTAGGACAAACAACTCTCCCATCACAAAATTTTCCCATCCATCGCTGAAGGCCAGATGTGCGCGTTATGATAGTATGTGTTTGACATGTATGTGGTGAATATGTATGGTGAAGGTGATAGATTAAGGGGGAAAAAAGTGTGCATGGTAAAGCAATCACAATCAGTTTTTGTGAGGCACATTTCAAGGCCTTTTGCCTTCACAGAACCCTCTTCTTGGTATTAGGGTAAAGATAGAGAGAGGAGGTGGGGCTTCAAGACGGACTTGAAGAGTTTCAGTAGTCCTGACCGGATGGGCAAGGCACAAATGGCAAACTCGAAGCTGTTGTGATCAAAACGTGAGCTGATGCGGCGGAGATTACTTGGATGATAGATACGATCGGAGCCATTAAGGGTAGTTCGAGAGCTACCCAGGATCTCACGAAGACGTTGGGGAATTCTCAAACAAGGAGGCTTCACGGTGCACTAAAGAGCGCAAAAGCACGACCCCTCCCCCCCTCTTTGCAACAAAGCCAAATCACCTTGTGAGACAACTAAAGGCAAGACTGTAACAATTAATAATACCACGAGTACGGACAAATTCTTTCCTTGGAAAGAACCAAATGACCATCGTTGGCTCAACAATGAGTTTAGGTTCCAAAGTTCCTATCTCAACAAGACATTTCCCTACACCTGATAGTGAAGCCTCGCACGAAGATTGCCTGGAAGATAACTCCATCCCTTTTGCATTATTATACAGGGTGTACCAAAAGTTTTAACATTAAGGAAAATAATTTTTAAAAAAATCAATTTTATCGCTTGAAAAAGGATGGTAAATCAGCTAACTTTGTTTATCTACTTTATATTAATCTTTATCTGGATAAAGAAGGTTAACAACTTAACCTACCTTTTTATTGTCGCACAAGATATTATTCTTTACAAGACCTGTTTTCAAAATGTTCCCGGAAATGTGATTTAACATTTCCCCTCAAAGGAGATAAAATCAAATAATCTGTATCTCAAAGACTCGATCTGTTCCTGCGGCCACAACGTTGTTCGCTCAAAACTAACGGTCATGCAAGCGCGCGCTTAAACTGCCGGGCGCGCCTGGTGAAATGTTTACTCATTGTAAGTATATTATATCATATTATCTGATAGGGAGAGTGCGCAACTCTCCTGAATCTGCCTTCACTGCACAAATAATAATAATCAGCAAGTAAAATATAATTTTATGCCACAATATATAAGAATTGCAAATATTATGCATATGTTTTATTTGCGACAGAACTTTATATCCCGGGCAATTCCGGGTACCTCTGCTAAGCATCATATAATATACTTATAACCAGGCAATGGCTTTGCCACTCCCCCCCTCCCCCCTACGGGGAGAGTTTGCGCTTCGTTACTAAGATTAAAATTTTAAATCTAAAAAAAAGCAGCCATGGTTAAATTTTTATAAATTTCCTGAATTTCGCCAATTATAATAATTTTAAAAAGGAAAAATAAACTAAATTTCCCCCCTTTCAAAATATCACGTTGCTAAAATATAGAGTTATATATAGAATATAGAAGAATAGAATATATATACAAATAAATTTTCTGAACTTCACCATTTGTAATTCTTTGGGTTTTAAAAAATTCACAAAATTTCGATATTTATGTTTATTTCTGAACTTCATCATTTTGTTTTTTGATATTTTAAAAGAATTATTAGAAATAACTTTGATAAAAAAACATAAGTCATAACCAAACTAAGATGAAATTATTATTCAAATACTCAAAAAAATTATAGAGTTAGTGATGATGATGAATAAACGATTCACATCGTGTGCCTGGCAGTTTACGCGCACGCGTGAATAACCGTTAGTTAAGAGCGAACAACTTTGTGGCCGCAGGAACAGATCCAGCGTCTTTGAGATACAGATACACCAAAGCATCGATATTGCTTCTCCTCTTTCATCACAACTTCCCAATGAATTCGTTGCTCGTTGTCGCTCTATACACATACCATAACATCCCTCAAATCAATTCCATTTTAAATACCTCAGGATTTCCATAACCACTTTTTATACACATTATAACATCCATCAAATCACTTCTCCTTTATACATATCATAAAATTTATCAAATCACTTCCTCCTATACACATCATAACACCTATCGCATCACTTTATTTTTATGTACACCATAACATCCATTAAATCACTTCCTTTTTCTGCACATCTTAACATTCATAAAATCAATTCCCCTTTATAAACATCATAACATCCATCAAATCCCTTTCTTCTTATACACATGATAACTATTTCCTTTTTATACACATCAATATATCATCATATTTTTCCCTTTTCTACACATCATCACATTTCTTTTTATCACACATTATAACATCCATCACATTTCTCCCATTTTATACAGAACATAACATCAAACGAATCACTTCTTTTATTTCCACCATAACATCCATCACATCGCTTTCTTTTATCCACATCATAACATGGTAGGACTTTATTGCTTTGGTAGAAAAGTTTTAATTTGATGTTTAATATTTAGTCAATTGTCATTTTCCGGGAACCTTTTGAAACATAGGTTTGGTAGTGTTCAATATCTTGGAATAAAACAAATCCCTCGTTTCCACAATCTCTAAACAATAAGATAACTAAGCAATCAAGATCTACTTAGTTGTTTCCTTTATAATGAAACACGGTCGGACCTAGCCCACTCATGCCAAAGAAACCCCCATTATAAGGCAAATCATTACTAGCCTTTGCGGTAATAATAATGATAATAATAATATGGATATTTTGCATGACACTTTTCAGGGCTCTCCTCCATCGACTAAGGAAATGCTTGAGAGGAGAGGCAGGTCGTCGAGGCACCTTTGGAGGCACTGAAGGAGGGGTATAAAACTAAGCATCTCATCCCACATTCTTGGAGCAAATATAGTGAAAGCACGATCCCCCATGCAGCAGAGCGGACTGTGTAGAACAATCTTTAACAGAGTTGATCCCTAGTGCAAGTTTCTCTGTAGCTGGAGTGGGGACAGTGAGGTGGAGGGGCCTATCGCGAAAGGCAGATCTTTCCGCATCCCTCATTTTTTATTAAAATGAAAATAGAAACAACTCACTCCGGCATCTTGATCCTTTTACTACTACTTTATATGTTGTAACAACATATCGCTCTCGTGTCGCCCAAAGTATAGGCTGCTATAAAGGGTATATATCTGTGCAATGACTACTTCATCTTTAATTTTTCCTCTCTATTTATTCTATGGGGTTAGGAGCGGATTTTGCATTCTCTAGACTCAAAAGAAAGGGGCGTTAATGTATATTGTGGTGAGTGGCAAAGAAGCGTTAGATTATAAATATGTTTATTAGTGAAATAGATATTTGAATAAGGTGAGATGTTAGTTTATGGGCAGGTAGTTAAGAGATAATGAGTGCTAGTGTAGGATAAATAGATTGAAGTCTGTGTGGTATTTTGTGTCGTTCCGCCTAAAATTTCGAAATTTTCAAAAATTGTTTTTTTTGCTCTAAAATATGTGTATAGAACATCTTGTTAAAGTTTTACGTCGTAATTTGCACAAGAAATGAGTCTGCTAAGCTTCCTTCAGTGTGACGCATTCAAAGCCCTCTGAAGAATAAAATCCACTGTCAATTATTTTCGTTCCTAATTTTTAGAAATTCTTTCGTTGGTTTAGTTTGTTTGTTTCTTCCATATTTTTAATGTAATCAATGTCTCAAATTTAATTTTCATGTTTCACAATTTTATTACATGTTTAACTTTTTATGTATACACTTAACTCTGTATTTTGTAT
Organism: Ceratothoa steindachneri; assembly: GCA_963969495.1. NCBI lineage: Eukaryota > Metazoa > Arthropoda > Malacostraca > Isopoda > Cymothoidae > Ceratothoa > Ceratothoa steindachneri. Next base: position 49,941,153 of record OZ018328.1, on the reverse strand, counting down.
TCTTTCTTTAGCACTGATGATGAGATTAGTTATAATCCTGAAACGTTTGAAATAAATGTTACGAGGCATCTACGGCTCTGTCCTGGTCATCCTGTATATATATATATATATATATATATATATATATATATATATATATATATATATATATATATATATTAGGTAGTAATGCAATATATATGTAAATCATATTCACTAAAACTGCTCTCCTGAAAATTTTGATTTTCTCAGATTTTTAACTTGAATAACCTTTTTGTTTATAGAGCTAGAGAGCAATGCGGTTTTCATCATTGGATCCAGCGTCTTCTCATAAAGAAATTGACAGCTGTTTTTTTCTTTTCTTTTATTTTTGTCATTTTATTATGATTACACAGGGGAACAATTTTAATCACATTTTCTGGTGACTTAGATTTATCTGCCAATTTTAATTCGTTTTTTTTATGCTGATTACAAATATATAATAAATTTTTACCTACATGCTATAGTTATTATGTAATTCTATTTTCTCGTTTCCCCGAAAATTGCCCTCCGGACGGACAGAGAGGGTGCTTGTAGAAAACAAATACTTCACAGTACATAGTAGTAAGATAATAATAAGTGTTATTGTGGAAAATATTGACATTATTGTTTCTGTTTTCATGTCTCATGTTAGAGTGATGGCTTCGTCAAGAGGAAATTGCGTTAATGATCCAGGCACCTTCTGCTACATATGTGTGTGTTACATGTTAGTTCGTCAAAGGCGCAATATATCAAACTTCGTGATCCGCACTTATAGGGCATATTTTGATGGTTTTTTTGGTGATCAAGATAAGAAGTAGGCCCCACATGTTGTTTGCCATAGTTGTGTGGAACATCTTCGGCACAAGATCGACTACCCTAACATTTCCTCGGCGATCCGGCCAGTACCTCATTCTGAGTCTTTACCAGTTCCGACTTTCAGTGGATATGCTTCCTCCGAGGATGGAAATGATGTACCTGATATGGACGTCCACGGAATGGATTCACAGTCTGCAGATTTATCATCAGATTCTGAACAGTCATTAGCTTCTCACTGTTTCAATCAAGAGGATTTGAATGACTTGATACGGGATTTGGTGCTCTCCAAAAAAGCTGCAGAACTTTTTGCTTCCAGGTTGAGCGAAAGACATATGTTTGACAGGTCAGTACGGGTATCATATTACCGAACAAGAGAGAGTACATTTGTTAAGTATTTCTCTGAGGACAAACAATTTGTATACTGCCACGATGTTCCTGGTCTGTTTACCGAGTTGGGACTTGGCACCTATAGTCCTGCTGATTGGAGACTGTTGTGGATAGCTCTAAGCGTAGCCTCAAGTGTGTCCTTTTGCATAATGGCAATGACTTTGATGCAGTTCATCTCGGTCACTCTGTTCATCTGCGAGATACTCACGATGACATAAGAATAGTCATGGATTTACTTAAGTACCATGAACACAATCGGATCATATACGTAGACCTTAAGATGGTGAACTTCCTCCTTGGCCAGCAGAAGGGATATACAAAGTTTCCATGCTATATCTGTATGTGGGAGAGTCGAACCCGTGACAAACACTGGTTTCATAAAGATTGGCCAGTTCGGGAAACTTTGGAAGCAGGAATGCCAAACATTGTTAATGAGCAAATCGTAAGTCGAGAGAATATCGTTTTTCCTCCACTTCATCTCAAACTGAGGTTGATGAAGCAGTATGTCAAGGTGTTCAGCACTGATAATTATTGCTTTTAGTACATAGTATCGGCGTTTCCTACTTTGTCATACGAAAAAATAAAAGCAGGAGTATTTGACGGCTCCAAATCCGAAGACTTCTGAGTGATTCTAGATTCGTGAACACCATGAATGAAAAAGAGAAGGCAGCCTGGCTTTCATTTTCTGCCGTTGTTCGTAACTTCTTGGGAAACAAAAGAGCGCATAACTACGAGGATCTGGTTACTAATATGCTTTTAGCATATCGTGACCTGGGATGCAACATGAGTGTGAAGCTGCATTTCCTAAATAGTCACCTCGACCGATTCCCAGAGAATCTGGGAGCCGTGAGCGACGAACAAGGGGAACGCTTCCATCAGGATTTGATGACAATGGAAGAGCGCTACCAAGGTCACTTGGGATAGACACATGATGGCGGACTACTCCTGGAACATTAGAAGAGATCAGCCAGAGAAGAATTACAAGAGAAAGAGTTACAATCGCAATTTTTTGCCCGATTCAAATCAAGAAGAGGTCCTCCAGCCTAATGTACGGTCATTAATAAATTAGCATCTATTTGATTACAGTATTTGTAATCCTAAAGTGTAATTCAAGTTTCTTCTCATATGCAATAAAATGTTTGTGCAAAAAAACCTACTTTACTATAAATAACTCAAAAGGATGAGTCAAAATTACCTAAGGGCATGATGATAGGCGTAATAAAATGAAAATTATTGTATAATAATCGTTATTCATATTACGAAAAATCTGTAGCATTTAGAAATTATCTGATTTCAGATTTGAATTCAGTATGCTCGAATTAGGTAGGAAAATGTATTTTTGTCAATTCATCAAATCCATTGTTCCCCAGTGTTATTTGAATCAGAAAAAAACCCGTCTAAATATCGATTTCTTTTTCAAATATTCCTAAAAAAAAAAAAAAAATAACAAAAACCAAAAATTGTTTAGAACGTTCTTTTTAGAAGAAGACGCCGAATCCAATGGTGAAAACCACATTGCTCTATCTCTAAGAACAAAAAAAGTAAAAGGTTCGTTTTAGCCAAGTGGGCCATTTTCCTTTAAATTCGCAATATCCCGTTTTCTATGCAACAAAACGTGATTTTGCCAAGAACAAAGTATTTTTATCTTTGCTTTTTCTATATATTTACCAAGTTTTAGGAATATAGTTGCAATAGCAAAAATCTTTTTAAAAAACACTATGATCCCCTTAAGGAGGCTGAGCATTTATTCAAATTGAGATGCTAAAAATTTTGAACAAATATAAAATACTAAATTTTTCGTTTAATAAAAATAGTAAATGAATTCAGCTTAAGTTGTGGGTAGAAAAATTCTCATTCTGCCTTAAACTCGAATTTTTGGTTTTATATAAATAAAAGAACTTAATTCCATCGGGCTAGGGCGGGTGCCTTATATTTTCCCTATTTTAAGTTTAATAAATAAAAAATGCCGTGGAACAGGACAACGTGCTTCACTCATTAATGATGAGTTGAGCTGTGTTCCATTTGTGTATCTCTGATTATCTCCGGTTCGATTCCGCTCTGAGATGGGCTACTTACATTGGTTTTCACCCGATAGGAATATCAGTTTTTCCATCTACTAACGGACCATTCGAATTATTAGGGATCCGTTTTGCCAAAACACCTACAGATGCTTGCATCAGTATAGGCAACGTCAAGCACTTAAGTCTAATGTAGGACTGCATTTGTAGTATATTCATTATGATTGAATACATTTATTGTGCTTATATTGTAGCAGGAACATTTTGTTCAGTAGAGGGTATATTTACAGAGGGATGTTTTGATATAAACCGCCACTCCGGAATTTTGTTTGTAAAACGTTTTTGAAACGATTATAGGATAGACTAGAACGTTTGAGAAGGATAAGTTAGGTGCTAATTTAAGGGCGAGATTGGTCATTCGTTGTCACGAATTCCCCGATGAAACATTTCCAAGAGTTCAATGGCGAAGACCGCTGAGCATTTAGATTCTGCAAAAAACATACCATATCATTAAACTCCAAAAGGCCGAGCATGGATATAAAAAAATTCCCTCCATTGTGAACATTCCAATTTTTTCTTCCAGGAACGTTATTTTGAAATCTAAATCTAATGGGAGTAACTGAGCCGGAGAGATGTTCGGTCTATGATGAAGACAGAAAGAATCCTAAGACTTCATCAAATGAGTTAGAAGCAAATCTTGCAGCGGGTGGCGATGTACACGCTTTAACAGAACAATGTTATTTACACTGGGAAAGATTTCATGAACGTGTTCCAAGAAGGTATCCTCTGTTGATGTCAGCTCATAAAAAGGCACCTTTGGTGTTGTCTAAATGGCATCTAGGAGAAACCAAGCTACATTTAGCTAAAATATTATTACCAGATGAGACAAAATCGAGCTGTTTGATAGAGACCACGAACGGTACGTTTGGCGAGGATCTGGCGAAGTCCTCATCGAAAAGAACTTCGTCCCTACTGTCAAACATGGAGGAAGTTCAATTATGATGTGGGGATGTTTCAGTATTGCTGGCACTGGCGCATCAAAATTGCGAGACATGGACCATGAATTTTGAAAACGATCAGCACATACTTGATGAAGATGTGAAGCGATCTGCAAGGAAACTGAGATTTAGACGCCATTTTACCTCTCTAAAAAATAACAATCCCAAATATACCAGTAAATCTACTTAGAAATACCTATCACAAAACAACATTACTGTACTCAAGTGGCCTCAATGCGAGATTTGACCACCATGATACATCTGCGGAAGGAGTTGAAGAAACGTTGCACAAGAGAGGCTCTCCAACATTGTTAAATTGGCAAGGTTTTCTCAAGAAAAGTGAAATAAAATCCCTCCAGAAATGTAAATGATGGTTAGCTCAGTCGATGATCGTCGTAGTTATGATAGCGATGAGTGCTTGATGACACTGGTTTAAATCCAACTCCGTTATTCACTTTCTTATTGCGGTTAAAATAGTTTTCCCTATTTTATCCGTTTTTATATCTCCCATTTTCTCTCTTAAGCTTTTAATGATTGACGTAATATATTTCTCAGCGCCTTACCGGGCTATGGCACCACTTTTCCTTTCCTTGATCTGTTAATATATATATATATATATATATATATATATATATATATATATATATATATATATATATATATATATATATATTTAATGAGATGGAGTTGACCGCCGATTGACGCAGATACGTACCACTCAGAGAAGCTGGCTGGAATTAGGGCAGAGAAGGAGAAATGGGGGCAGGAGAGTGAGAGGAGGACGCAAGCGAGACTGTCAGAGGAAGGAGACGGGTGGAAGTGAGGAAGAAAAAAAAGTTATTTACGAAGACTCGGGGACCTTCGGCCATGATCTGACGTAAATGTTCAGATTGGCGGTACAATATAAGAAAAGGAAAGAAGTGGTGAAGGGGGGCTAGAGTATAGGGGGGCACTGAATAACTATGTGGGATCGTGTGCGGACAGAGTATCGAAAGACAAAGTATCGAAGGACAAAGTATCTAATGGACAAAGTATCGAATGGACAAATTATCGAATGGACAAATTATCGAATGGACAAAGTATCGAATAGACAAAGTATCGAATAGACGGGGTATCGAATGGACAAAGTATAAAATGGACAAAATATCGAATAAACAAAGTATCGAATGGACAAAGTATTGAATGGCCAATGTATTGGAATGGATAAAAATTCTATAATTTCGAACCCCTCTACCCCAAACAATAACTTCTCCATCCCAGAAAATAGGAAATGCTTGCGAGGGGGAATTGAAATTGGGAGGGAAAACCTCTGAAGCTTGGGATAATCGCATTGGACATTTATGCTGTGAGGTCTTGGCTAAGAAAATCAGCAAATTCATACACCTTCGTTGAAAGCGCTAATCAGTTTGAGAATTCTACCTCGAGTAATAAACATTCTAAATCATTAATAGGTGAAGCGTGGCAGATAAGATTAGATCAGATCACAAACTTGTCAGATAAAGTTCTTAAGGATATAAAAGTTTTCGCTCCAAAGTGGTAGAATCCGTTTATTACACTAAAATGCCGTGCCTCCAATACGGATTAAAAGGCAATAATGAGCTTGCAGTAGGCTCCATGTGAATGAGTTTGATTTCAAAATGATAATTATTCTCCAGGAATTTTCCTAGGTCCTTCTGGATTACAGCCATGTAATTTTCCCTCAGATTTACCATACCCCCAAATTTGCTCTAATCACTTTACAAAACTTGAATCTCCCTTGAATTCGTTTGACTATAAATATTAGCCTTAACAATGATTCACTTCATTCTCCCTCTCTAACCTCATATCGCCAGTCACCAGGCACTTCATTCCCTAATATCTCATCTATTCCTTCAAGCTTTATGTTTATAATTTCATTATATCCTTCATAAGGGAAATTATCAAGACGCAAATGGGAGGAAAGAAATTCTTACATGAAGCCTACACATACCACGTCGACAAAGCGATGAATAGCTAAATGTATTGGAAATGTGAATAACAACGTTTTGAAAAGGTAGAGCAATAACCGAAGAATACAGCATCAACATATGTAACTAAAGAACATTGCCATCTGCCTGATGACTCTCAAAATGAAGCCATAAAAATTAAGGACAAAATTAAAGACAATGCTCTGAAGCATTTCCTTCCCCTTTAATAAGTCATTGCACAAATGATATTCCAGTTGACATCGTTGGAAAGCTTCCAAAAAAGGAATCTCTGTCCGGGCCAATAAAAGAAGAATTCGCAATTTTAATTTATCGGAAGAAGATTTGACTCCAGGAGGTGAGCCTTTTTTATTGTTAAATAAACAGGAAATGAAAGTATATTCGAAGGTCAAAAACATCAACATTTTGAAGTCATATACATAGAAGATGATTTTGTGATGGAATATTTAATTCAGCCCCTATTGGAAAACAACTGTATACCATTCTTGGTCTGGTTGCTGAAATTAAGCCTTTACCGTTTGCATATTGCATTACCGAGAAGAAAGATGAAAAAACTTATTCCACTATTTTTAATTTCTTGCATACATATCAATTAAATCTTCTTTCAATAACCGTTGATTTTGAACACTCAGCCATCAATCAAATAAAGAGAGTTATTTCTGAAGCTTCAATCTATGGTTGTTTCTTTCATTTTGGGCAGTGTTTGTGGAGAAAAATAAAAACCTTGGGCTTGCAAGCCTGGTATAGCGACCGAAATAATGCAAAAAGAATAAAACATCTGCTGCAAGCGCTGGCTTCTGCTCCTCCTATTGACGTTTACGATGCGTTCAATAAATTACTGGAATCTTTTGATGAAGAAACTGATGAAATCTTGGGGGAGTTTTTACCTTTTTTGTAGTTACATGGTTAAGTATTATTCAGAGAGGAAAGAGAAAAAAGCCAGTATTTGATATTGACTTGTGGTCAATCTACGAAAGAGTTACATATGATTTGGCAAGAATGGACAATTAAGTTGAAGAGGGAAATAAAATATTTCACAAAAAAATAATGATTTGTCACTCTAGAGAAGATAAACTTTTGAGAAAACTACGCCTGGAGCAAGCCGACACTGAAATGATTTTAGAGAAACTGCAGCTAGGTAGAGATGTCCAAAAGAAAAAAGAAAAAATATTCTATCGTAAACGAACGACTGAAATGCATTTTTGATAGATACAACGTCACTACTGAAATAAAGTATCCAATATTGACTTTAATTGGAAGCATTGTAATCCTCATATCTATGTAAAAATATTTATATTTTTTTTCTTTGCAACTGTATTATTTTTTTTTTTAAATATTTTAACTCTTTACTTTGTTTAATTCATACGTTCCTTAATTTCCATAAGATTATCATTTATGTCGAAATTCCTTCAAAGTTATTTAATTTTTTAAAATCACTTATTACAACAATGTTCCACAATCATTCTATATTTTGTCCATTTGAAAAATTTGTTCATTCGATACTTTGTACATTCAATACTGTGTCCTTCTATACTTTGTCCTTCGATAATCTGTCCTTAGAGACTCTGTCCTACAACTATGTGGAGACAGAGGTTGCAGGTCGGGGGAAGATCATGGCACATAAAAGTATCTGTGGATTAACTTGGTATGACCTAGACGGAGTCGGGTCACCATCACTTGTTTATGGCGGGAGCGGTGGAAGGAGGAGGGCCAGTAGACGAGGGTTGGCTTCATGCGGTTGAGGTTGGTAAGGGGCGGAGATTTCTAGGTGGCAAGCCATTGTGAATAATGATCTTCACGTTTGGAAGAAGATCATTAAAGTTTGCGGTGATTTGGCGTGCTGAGGCGGGAGCTGACCAATCAGCTGCTTCGTTGCCAAGCACCCAAACATGGAAAGGCACCTCGCAGAAGGTATCCATCTTGTTGAAGGAGACCGAGAGCTCGTATAAGAGATGTCGCATCAAAATGCAGTGAGATAGGGAAGATATTTCACTTCGGGAATCCGTGAATAAAACGAATTCGGTGGAAGGGAGTAGGTAGGGGATACGGAGGGCCTCCCAGATGGTTACAACTCGGACGAATATGAAGAGTAGCCGGGATGAAGGAAGAGGAGCAACCAGATACCGTCTCAAACACGATAGCAGCAAAGGAGCATTAAGGGGGGCTGGAGCCATCTGTGAAGATGGTCATGCTCTCAGCGTGATCGGTTGCATGGCTAAGGAACTCAGACATGAGAACCCTATCTGGTTTTCGGGACTTACCAGTTAAGAGGTAGTGGTTGCAGACTCTTGCGGGGGTCATCATCCACGGAGGGTTTGGCTATGAAAGTAAGAAACCTCCGAGTGGGGGGCACACTGTAGATTTACTTTGGGTGTGACGTTTAGCAGCTTGAAAGGTTGAGTTCGAATGAATTGTGTAGTAGCGAAACTGCGCGGGTTGTGATACTAAAGTTATCCTTAAGTACCAAAAAAGATGTAGTGGGGGGCAATAGAAATTGACGGGCCAGCTTAGCCCGTGGCACGAGAGATTTTTTGGTGAGGTCAGGACGCGAGAGAACGTTGGCATAAAAGCTTAAGAGCCGTGGTGCACATGAACCTGCTTTTGCGCCTCTTGAACACTCAAAAAATCAGAGTACCGGCGGGATTTCACCTCTTACTCGAATTTGTATTCGAGCAGTCGCGTGAAGAGGCTCTGTTCCCGAAAGCAAATTAAGAGGAGGAGATTTGCTTAGAATTGGAGAGGATGGGACGAAGCGCCACAGTTCGGACCCATAGATACTGTCGCTCGTGCTAAATGTTGCATTTAGAGTAACTTTTGGAGTGGCCCGTATGCGTGGACACCGAATCTACAGCTCCTATGTTCACCTATTCCCCAGTAAATGTAGGTGAGTGGAACCAAGGATCTGAAGGTGAGTAGCAGCCGACCTTCTGTTGCAAGCAATGGATCTTCGGGATTCTATAAGGAAAGAGGTTATTTGTGCCAAGAGGGTCTTTGCCAAAAAAAGGTACCTTATCAGCATTTATGGCATGGGTGTGGGGTCACGGAGAATACACATCCTATTAATTCTTTGAGTGCAAGGAGGGAGTTCATGCAGTCAGCCGAGTGTAATTATAGGAGTAAGAACTCATCTGATTTTGGCTAGACATCAAACCTCTCTATTGAAATTTTTTCTGGAGCGCGTGATAAAGACGCTCCAAGAATAGAGGGTGCTGTGGAAGATGGTACCAGAACCAGAAAGTGGCTTATGGAGGAGTGCGATATCGAGGCTGAACTCTGAAATAAGCGGGGAATATTAAATGGACGTTTCGAGGTGCACGTTCTTTTCAGTTTACTTGGAGAGGTTTGTGAAGGACGGTGGTTTATGGGAGGGATTCTCAAGGTTGCGGATTTTGAGGGAGAGTAAGGGAAAGGGGTGAGAGTTAGGGGCAGCAGGGTACCTGGTTGATGACCTTAGTGTCCCATGCACAGAGGCTAGCTACACTACCGCATTAAATTGTGCAGGAATAGCAGCTAGTCGGTTGATTGGCGCAACATTGTACAGAGAGAAGTTTAGGACTTTGCTACGTTCACAAAGAGAAAATCCTCCATGAGTCCGGGCGTCACGCTCACATATCCAAATTGCGCATAGACCATGCAACAATTCCAGTCCCGTATACACCATCAGATGACATCAGCATGATACTACTATATCAACGTTTCTCATCCAAGTAAAGATCTTGATACGCAGGGATCTGCCCAGGTCCGACTGGACGACTACAAAGCTGGCCACATGGACGGTTCCTTGCTCGAAGTCATCGCCGAGCACTTTAGCCACATAACAGCAATAATAGCGAAAGATAGGTCGGCCATTCTCAAAGTGGAATTTAAAACACTTCTGATTCCACGGTGAGACAGAAATATTTAAGAAAAAATGGACCAGCTGAAGGCGCTAATTACTTAAATCAACAACTATGGAAACACGGCGGACAGATATAGAGAGTTGCGAAACATACGGATGGAAATTAAGCACCTAAGTAGTGGGAAAGCATGTGAAACCTGGAAGATCATAAGAAATATAGACACCGAATGTGATCCCCAAAATTCTGGAGCCAGATAAAAATGCTAAGAGTAAACCTTCCCAAGAACGGCATTACCATCAAAATTGGTGGAAGAGAAGTCACGTACGACTGGCTAATAGAACGCTACTTCAAGACGCAGTGGGAGAATAAATTCAGGATAGGAATTGAGAGGAATGATTATTTGATATTGATTATGAACAAGAAATACTAACGTAGCTGAAAGAGTTGGAGTAGAATTCTCAACTCCATGACGTTGACAGCACCCGACAGGCTAGGGAAGAAAGAAGGCTGTTTACGCATGGTGAGTTTGAGGCAGCTCTAATGAGCCTTTAACAGAAGGCCCCTGGTATTTCTGGCATCACCAAATTGCATCAATGAAGCAATACTGCGTCTCTGCACTGCCTGCCTATATGAGGGATATTTTTATGACCTATTTACAAAGTCCAAATTATCTTTTTCCTAAAATCCGAAAAGTCCAAGAAAGACATTAGCAGGTACAGACCCATCTCCCTCTTAGAGTTCATTAAGTTCATTGAAAAGCAGCTGAAAAACTCCTAAATATAACAGACTAAGGAATTACCTAGAAGTTGAGAACCTGCATATTACACAACCACATGATTTCCAAAGTAATTTCGGCACCAATTTTGCGTTGGCTTTTATTACAGAACGAATTGCCACTGCCAAGGACGGAAGCAACAACAAGGTTTGGACGCCAGGCACGAAAAAGAAGTTAAGTGTCCTCGGACTGCAAGTTAGCGTTATGACAATCCTCTGCAATTATCTGGCAGATCGTCAGGCAGTTCAGAAGATCAACGATTTCGAAGGGCGACCCTTAACCATAAAAGCAAGTGTGCCACAAGGCGGCTGTCTGATCGACAACATTTACGCACTATACACTTGCGACCTCTCTCCATCTACCCACGATTAAGACAAATATATACGATTGAGATACGATATCACACAGGCGATAACAGTGATTACTCGAACTCGAATGATATAGCCAACATGACAGGTGGAGAGGTCGCCAACCTGAATAGCTACCAGAGAAAGCACAAAATCCGTACTAACGCTAACAAGTTCAAAGGAAAGCTTGTTGCAAGGGGATTATTATTACCTATACTCTCAAGAAGGCCGAGTTCTTGGCCTAAAACTCAACTCAAGAGGGTATACTGATCATCTTAACGAGAAAGTTGCACACGCCACGATAAGTCTACAGTCCTTATATCGTTTTAGTGCACTGCCACCCGTCACTGAATGACCTTGGTAAGACCGATACTCCTACACCGCAAGCAAAACGCAACAAAGAAAGGTGCAAGTGTTGCCGGTTCATTTCTAATCTAACCCCGCTGGGAATGCGTTCCTTAAAAGATCCCGCATAATGGTATTGATAACGCCGTTCAATGTAACTATGCATAAGCGAGGTACCCAAATATGGCGAAAAATAAACGTACATATGTAATCTTCCAGATGTGCTACAACAAATTAGACTACCAGATAATGAATTCTCGGACGAACATTTCCGACCTGGATACTAATTGCGAGTGTGGTTGGCTGTTGAACCATTACATAAATAAAAAGATACCGGCAAAACATGAAAGAAACAAAAAACTACTCATTTCGATAAAATTATGAACGACCGAAAAATGACTTCTCGACGTTGACAAATAATATATAACTTAATAAAGTTCGAAAGTACTTGGAAACACCATTTCATTTTTACCTGCGGGACATTGCATTCATTTGCTACCCTCACGTGATACTTTGTGAGTTTTTCATTTCATATATATATATATATATATATATATATATATATATATATATATGAAGACACTTTTCCCCAATAGCGATTAAATTAATGTACAATGAAACCACTTTTTGAGCACAAAGATATTGAACCGGAACTAGTCTCGGTATGAAGTTTTCTATACCATCATCGGCCGCTAACTGAGAGAAATTGACAAAGAAAACAGAAATGTTTAATAAAAGAAAAAAAACCCGAACTATATTAATCAAAGACCTCATTTAAAAAAATACTGTTATCACCTAAAACTAACGCCTCCTGATTAATGTCAGTTGCCGGTTTCTGTATATTTTAGTATTTCTGTTTTCTTTGACAAATTCTGTCAGTTAACGGCCGATGATGGTATGGAAAACTTCATACCGAGACTAGTTCCGGTTCAATAAACTTTGTGCTCAAAAAGTGGTTTCATTGTAAAAATATATATATATATATATATATATATATATATATATATATATATATATATATATATATATATATATATATATATATATATATATATAAATATTAAAGGAAAAAAAGATCCGAAGTAGAAAAAACAAAACAAAGAGATCCGAAATGGACCAATAAAAACAAAAACATATTAAACAAATAAACAACAGCGAGCAAATCAAAACAAAGAATAATAAAGACAATAAATAAAAATAAACTATATGTATACAAAATGAATGTAAGCTCTAAAGAAAAAAAAATAGTCTCAAGTTTACAAGAAAGGCTTGAATACTTTTTGAAATAAAAGAAAGTAAAAAAGGCTAAAAAAAAGGCAGGGAAGCAGCAGTTGCCGGAAGTCCCGACACAGCAATTCTAATAGTAAAATACTCTTTTTCTATCTATATCTTCTTCTACTATTTTTATATAATTTTTCTATCTGTAAATGTCCTTGATCTTTTTTTTTCTTGAAGGAATTATTCTAATTTAATAAAAGAGATCGGTGATAAAAGAATTACGAAGAAAGAAGAAAGTTTTGCGTTCCCTGGGCTGATTGGAGAGAACTAATGTTTCCTTGGAGGAAACTAATACCTCAAAGTGGTATTATTTTTCCTTATTTTGACATGAATTCTGTAACCAAGCATAATCTCCCACAATACTTCACCTACTAGCACAACATAACTCTACTACCGGCAAAATCTGAGTGTGGAGAAATGGCTACTTTAAGCATCCTGGAGGAGTATAGGTACATTCAAGCCCCCCCCCCCCTTCATGAGGAGAAGCGTGGGAAAGGTAGCCGGCGAAAATGCTTACCATGTGTGATCTCCCCGCCGCTGTGGGCAGTTGGAGCTAACGTATGTTTGAAGGCGACCATCTAAGGTCCTTAAACGACGCTCTAACGATCGCATGACCTACGAGATCCATAAACCCGTGGTTAGGAAAAAAAAACGGTGCGAGTCAGAAGGCAGGCCAAGTAGCGGTGCGGTTGCGAGCCTATAATTTGCGAGCTGACTTGGGCCCCCCAGTGCCACCTCAGGAATTCTCGCTCTCCCCAGATGCTAACTCACCATTCGCTCCCCCCCCCCCCTTTGCATCTGTGGCCTGGTCACTTCCCCCTTTAGATGGGGCGGCAATCCGCCTATAAATAAGCCCCGCAAAGAAAGAGAAAGGGATTATCTGAAGTCGATACGCCAGAATAGGATTAGGTCGTGAAGATCGATCCATCGGCCAGACAAGAAGATTATTAGAAGTCGATTCGCCAGAAGAAAGATTAGTTCGTAAAGATCGATCCTTCAGCCATACAAGACTATTTCCGTGAGGAACGATAGGATGAGATTGAGAAAATCGATCCCCCCTTTCAGGGCCGTATTAACCTAAATAGTCAAGTTTTATATCGGTGCCATACCGAAGAAGCCTTTTCCGTCTGCAAAGAAGTCCGACTGAAGAAAAGTAAAGCCGCTCACACTCGAGTGATTCTCACATCTCAAGCACCGTAAGAGTGAGAGGAGAAGAACCCTGCCCCAACGAGCTCCCGTTCTTTAATTAAGTTGAAGAATCAGCCCCCGTCACAGGCGACAAGCAATCCCTCCTCGAAAATTTCAACCAGCGGCCACACCCCTTCAAAGCGAGAGATAAGTCCTCCAGCGACATCCGGCAATCCCTAATACCTACCTGTAAGTTAACAATAACATTTATATCTCTATTGCGATAGTAGAAGTTTAGTACGTCCCACGTTTTAAAGGAGAGTAGAAACCATTATTCTTGAACCTAGGTCATACGTGTTTGTAGATGACAGTACGTTAATTTAATGTTTTATGCTAATCAAATAGGGTCGTGATAAAAATACTAATTGGCAATTGGTATGTTTTCTGGGAGCCTACTTGTTTATGTTTTGTCATTGAAAAATCTTTGAGGCCAAATATAGAAATGTATTTACTGTTGGTTCGTAATATTTAATTTAAAATACATGTTTATTTTGGTAGATTCTGGTGTTTCCTCTTATCTTTATGTGTTTAAAAATAGCTCTTCCTTAAGGACTAAACCACTAAAATAGCACTCTTAGAACAAAGCCTACTTCGTCATAGAAGTAACTCACGCCCCTTAAAGCATACCGCTAATAAAAGGGTGTCAAAGAGTAGAGGGATCAAAACCAAGGGTCATTCTACGACATATAATAAAAGTGGTGTCAGGTGTGGGGTTTTATATTAGAAAGAACCCATCAGTGTCTATTTAAGGAAGAGCTAACACATAAAAGGAACACCAGGAACAATAGAATATTTGACGAGTGGGAAATTGGTAAAGTTAGAGGTGGATACCATCTAAAGGAAATTGTTAGGCCAAGTGGTAAGTTTCGGTGGTGGAATAGGTCAGGCTTGATTAAAAACAAAGTAGATGACTGACATAAGCGTGATGGCATTGTTTGACCTTTATCGGAAGCAAGGTCAAAGCCTCGGACTGGAAGGAACCGATCTGAGTTCGTTTATTCAGGAGAAAGAGAGAAACGAAAGAGAAGAAAGAAGAGAGGAACGTAAAATGAAAATGGAAGCTGATGAAAGAAGAGAAAAGGCGAAAATGGAAGCTGATGAAAGAGACAAGATAAGGGCCCACGAAAGAGCTCTTAGCAAAGATGAGTTAGAGGTGCAGTCAGTGTCATCTAGAACAGGAGTGTCACCAGCGGCCAGCATGAAACTCCCGGAGTACAAGGACGAAGAAGATTTATGCTCATATCTCTCCCATTTTGAGAAAATATTTGAAGTCAATAATTGGGACCTAGAAGAAGATGGGGTCGTCAGA
This sequence comes from Ceratothoa steindachneri, assembly GCA_963969495.1. Classification (NCBI taxonomy): domain Eukaryota; kingdom Metazoa; phylum Arthropoda; class Malacostraca; order Isopoda; family Cymothoidae; genus Ceratothoa; species Ceratothoa steindachneri. The sequence continues at coordinate 49,925,889 of OZ018328.1, read as the reverse complement.
CTGTTACCGCTACTCAATCGTAGGATGAGAGAGATATTCGTATCTTTACCCTCAGAAGCGACTGTGGACTATTCCACTCTCAAAGCCGAACTTCTCTCAGCAACAAACCTTAACCCGGAAGAATATAGGATGAAGTTCAGGCATTCTCCTATAAGACCTGGACAAACATACAAACATTTTGGCTTCGAGCTTCGTCGAAGCCTACAGTTTTGGATGGAGTCAAAAGGGGTAGAGAACGAAGTCGCTGCGGTCGTCGACTTCATGCTTAGAGATCAGTTACTAAGTACACTACCCCAGGAAATCCATGCATTCGTTAAGGACCGAAAAGCTTCTACCTTCAACGAGTGTCTGGACGAGGCTGACCTCCACGCGGTAAATCATCGGTTATATCCTAGGGAGTACAAGAAAGAGAAGGCTCCCTCTCCAAAGAAAAATGGGCCGCCACCCAGGCATTTGCAGAAGAAGCCCTTTAAGTTCTCAGTAGCAAAAGGAACTTATAAGCCAAATTTTGGGGGAGACAAAAATCAAAAAGAAGTTAGGATTCCACAAGGATCATACCCTAATACCGGCACGTATCCCAGGAAGCCCGTCACTTGTTATACCTGCGGGATAATAGGTCACCTGAGTTTCCAGTGCCCACAGAACTCCCGACTGAGGGAGACCTCGAGACAACAGGTGCAAAACCTGACTGCCGCGATCCCAGCAGGACAAGCTGATTCGTCCTACGTCCCCGCGCCAACATCCGAAGGGCCCCAGCAACAGGTAAACTTTCTATTCAACAAAAGTTCGCCAGGCGGCCTACAATTTGAAGAGGGCACTGTTAATGGGTGCCGAGTATCCACTTTAGTCAGAGACACCGGATGTACGTGCATAGTGGTATCCGACAAGTTGCTGCCCCCAGTAAACCCTGACCATAAGAAATTCGCAATCGTCCACGACTTTTTAGGACGCGACAATCGATTCCCCGTCGTGAGATGTCATATACAATGCAGATATTTCACCGGTTGGACGGACGTGGTAGTAGCCCCGATTAAGTTCTGCGCAGTACTAATCGGACAAAACCCCCTAATTCCCCAGCAAGAAGTGGCTCAACAAGTAGTCACCCGGGCACAAGAAGCCCAGAGGAAAGAGCAACCTTCTAAGTTGACCCCGAGGATTACCCTCGAAGACAATGGGTTCAAATTGACTTCCTTCGCCAGTGCTCAGAAGGAATGCCCCACTCTTAAACCTCTATGGGAGAAAGCTATTAAAGGTGAGATTCTCCAAGTGAAAGGAAAGAAGCCTATCCAGTATATCGTAGAAGACTCACTTCTCTACCGTACTATCAGCGAGGAGGATAAGGAGAACGAGAAATCACTGTGTGTACCTCAAGAATACACGCAAAGAATTTTGAATACCGCGCATGATGGAATATTAGCCGGACACTTTGGGCACAACAAAACGGCGCAGCAGATATTCCGACACTTTTATTGGCCCCAGGCCGCCAGGGAAATTGTGGCCTATTGCCGATCATGCGACGTGTGTCAGAAGGATCCCTCCAGAGGACGGGTACCTCCTGCTCCCTTACAAAAGGTGCCCGTTATTACCGAACCTTTCTTTCGAGTGGCAATTGATTTGGTGGGAGCAATTCACCCCCCTTCAAGTGGAGGAAACTCCTACATCCTCACCCTAGTGGATTGTGCCACCCGGTTCCCAGATGCCGTGGCCCTAAGGAAGATTGACACTATTTCCTGCACGGAAGCATTAATTTCAATTTTTGCACGAGTAGGCCTGCCTAAAAAAATTCTTTCGGATAGAGGACGCCAATTCACCTCAGAACTGATGGATGCCGTTTACCCGGGTACGCCCCTGCAAGTCATACACACCGTGTGTGTGGAACAAGACGAGGAATACGAACTTCCCTCGCTCTCTCCTACCCCGGAAGGCCCTCGGGTGGATCTAAAGATAAATCCCCACTTAGAAATTCAACAAAAAGCGGAAATGTTGAACTTGCTCATGGAATTCGCAGAAGTCATTTCTGAAAACCCCGGATGTGCCAAGGATTTTATCCATGAAATAAAACTAAAAACTAATTCAGTGGTTCGGAGCAAACCATATCCGTTACCGATCCACCTACGAGAAGCCTTCAATAAGGAAGTCCGGAATTTACTAAAATTGGGAATTTTAGAGCCATCGGAGTCCGATTATTGCTCCCCCATAGTAATGGTTAAGAAACCGGATCAATCATTTCGGATGTGCGTGGACTTCCGAAAATTGAATTCAGTTACCGTTTTCGACGCCGAGCCCATCCCACTAATAGATCAAAATCTCCATTTATTTGAAGACGCTAAATTCATCACCGAATTGGATTTGTGTAAAGCGTACTATCAAATACCTCTCGCTAAGGAGTCCAAAAAACTGACGGCGTTTGCGACCGAGAGAGGTCTGTTACAGTTTACCAGGCTACCCTTCGGACTACTTACAGCCGGTAGCAATTATAATAGGATGATGAGCCGAATTATCGCTGGACTAAGTGACGTGTCGTTTTACTTCGACAACGTGTACGTAGCTACCCGTACATGGGAGTCACACTTACACGCCTTACGCTCATTGCTGGAGAAATTGAAGGAGCAAGGTCTAACCGCCGGGCCGACCAAGTGTTATTTTGCTTACGAATCCATTGACTACCTGGGATTCAAAATAGGACAAAAACACTTGACTACCCAGCAAGAAAAAGTGGACGCCTTAGTCAAGATGCCCCGGCCGAAAACAAAGAAACAACTCCGATCGTTTATGGGAGCGGCCTCGTTCTATAGGCGTTTTGTACCACACTTCGCTTCCATTGCCGCCCCACTTAATGATTTGTTAAAAAAGAGAGCGTCAGACCCTGTCACGTGGAACTCCCATGCAATAACTCAGTTGGAGGTTCTAAAAGGAAAACTCGTAACTGCGCCCATTCTTCGCTTACCAAATCCCAACAAGATCTTCGGCCTTCGCACGGACGCTAGTCGGGACGGGTTAGGCGGAGTATTGCTTCAATACGAAGATGACGAAACAGCCTACCCCATAGCTTATGTCAGTAGGAAACTGTTGAGTAGAGAAAAAGCCTACGCTACTATCGAAATCGAAGCTTTGGCCATAATATGGTCCATAGGTAAATTCAAATATTATCTAATAGGGCGCGAGTTTAAGTTGGAATGCGACCATAAACCGTTGTCATACTTAGGTAAAAATAAGTGTAAGAATGGAAGACTCCTGAGATGGAGTTTACTCTTGATGGAGTACCAGTACTCCATTCACTATATAAAAGGGTCCAACTATTGTATGGCCGACTCGTTAAGTCGGAACCCTGTCGACGATTAAGGAGCAGCCCAACTATTGTATTATAGCAAAGTTAAGTGTAAATCAGTAGAATTGTAAGTAAGTAGGGGCAAGTAACCCCCTAGTGGTAGGTAAGAAAATCCTAAGTTGGCACAGTAATATAGGAATTAATGTAAGGTCAGGTGAAATGTTATCGAGGCATTCCCGAGTGAACTAGAATTTATTGTATAATATAATGTTCCGTAAGTTACCAACTATATTATTGTAAGCGTCGGATTGGAACCCCCCCCCCTCCCGTTATTTTCTTAAGAATGGAGGTAGATGTGGAGAAATTGCTACATTAAGCCTCCTGGAGGAGTATAGGTACATTCAAGCCCCCCTCCCTTCATGAGGAGAAGCGTGGGAAAGGTAGCCGGCGAAAATGCTTACCATGTGTGATCTCCCCGCCGCTGTGGGCAGTTGGAGCTAACATATGTTTGAAGGCGACCACCTAAGGTCCTTTAACGACGCTCTAACGATCGAATTACCTACGAGACCCATAAACCCGTGGTTATTGAAAAAAAAAGCGGTGCGAGTCAGAAGGCACGCCAAGTAGCGGTGCGGTTGCGAGCCTCTAATTTGCGAGCTGACTTGGGCCCCCCAGTGCCACCTCAGGAATTCTCGCTCTCCCCAGATGCTAACTCACCATTCGCTCCCCCCCCCCTTTGCATCTGTGGCCTGGTCACTTCCCCCTTTAGATGGGGCGGCAATCCGCCTATAAATAAGCCCCGCAAAGAAAGAGAAAGGGATTATCTGAAGTCGATACGCCAGAATAGGATTAGGTCGTGAAGATCGATCCATCGGCCAGACAAGAAGATTATTAGAAGTCGATTCGCCAGAAGAAAGATTAGTTCGTAAAGATCGATCCTTCAGCCATACAAGACTATTTCCGTGAGGAACGATAGGATGAGATTGAGAAAATCGATCCCCCCTTTCAGGGCCGTATTAACCTAAATAGTCAAGTTTTATATCGGTGCCATACCGAAGAAGCCTTTTCCGTCTGCAAAGAAGTCCGACTGAAGAAAAGTAAAGCCGCTCACACTCGAGTGAATCTCACATCTCAAGCACCGTAAGAGTGAGATGAGAAGAACCCTGCCCCAACGAGCTCCCGTTCTTTAATTAAGTTGAAGAATCAGCCCCCGTCACAGGCGACAAGCAATCCCTCCTCGAAAATTTCAACCAGCGGCCACACCCCTTCAAAGCGAGAGATAAGTCCTCCAGCGACATCCGGCAATCCCTAATACCGACCTGTAAGTTAACAATAACATTTATATCTCTATTGCGATAGTAGAAGTTTAGTACGTCCCACGTTTTAAAGGAGAGTAGAAACCATTATTCTTGAACCTAGGTCATACGTGTTTGTAGATGACAGTACGTTAATTTAATGTTTTATGCTAATCAAATAGGGTCGTGATAAAAATACTAATTGGCAATTGGTATGTTTTCTGGAAGCCTACTTGTTTATGTTTTGTCATTGAAAAATCTTTGAGGCCAAATATAGAAATGTGTTTACTGTTGGTTCGTAATATTTAATTTAAAATACATGTTTATTTTGGTAGATTCTGGTGTTTCCTCTTATCTTTATGTGTTTAAAAATAGCTCTTCCTTAAGGACTAAACCACTAAAATAGCACTCTTAGAACAAAGCCTACTTCGTCATAGAAGTAACTCACGCCCCTTAAAGCATACCGCTACTAAAAGGGTGTCAAAGAGTAGAGGGATCAAAACCAAGGGTCATTCTACGACACTAAGATACAGTTGTTATTAGGGTATCTTGAACCCCTGCAGAAGATCCCGTTAGGGGGTCAGAAATGGGGGGGAGGGATCGCTTACCAACTACGAGTCCGAACCCTAATATGAACTACTGGTAGGAATAGGCCTTTCTCGGTATAGTGTTTGAGTGTGCGAAAAACAGAGGCAGGAAAGATAGAAATAGGAACAAATAGGGTAAGCTTCCCACGTGAGAAATCCGCCCCAAATAAATAGGACACTCTTTTTGCAGAGAAGAAGAAACATATTAAGGAGAGGAAGAAAAAAAGTGGGCACCTTAAGCGCTCAAAGAAAATGGAGAGGGGATTGCAAACGCATTGGCCTCCGAGGAACGGAGGAAGCCACAAACCTGGACAGAGGAAAGGTGGTCCAAACGACTACGAAAAGATGAAATATACCATCATAAGAAAGACGCGGAAAGGATGGTTTATCAAGAGGAAATAGAGGCTAAGAGAAGCGTAATTTACAGGAGACTAGGCATATGGGCGGGAACTCATACGGCCGTAGAACTGATAAGGTAAATAAAAAAGAATAATCAAGGGGTTAAAGTACACCAAATTATAAAATTCGGACAATCTATATACTTATTTACGGTAGTGTGCACGAAAACCGAAACGGCGAACATGATTGCCTCGAACGGACTGCTGACATTCATTATGAAGATTCCAGTAGAGAATATTGAAAACGAGAAGTACACAAAAGTACAGATGTGCTACAGTTGCTACGTTCTTGAGGATCATATGACAAGGAATTGTCTAGTAACGCAAAAGAAATGCTCGGAATGCTCCGGAGATCACGGATGGAGGGAGGGAATCTCTACCTCGAAAAAGGGCCCTAACTACAAAGACTCACATCGAACATTAGCAACCAACGGTCCGAAAAAGAAATAGATTATAAAAAGAAAAGAAAAAGAAAAAATAGGCAAATCAAAGAGCTAAAAATACTACTTATACATGGGTGACAAAGGCAACAATCAATGAGATAAAGACAGCAAAGACAAATATAACCATCACACAAGGAATAGGATCAGACCTACTCGTATCCATCTCATATGTTAACTTGGCAAACGTTTAAAAATCAGATACTTTTCGGAAACATTAAACCAACTATTAGAGAAAAATAGCATCAAATAAATGTGGTTCCCAGAGAACCCCGAATCTTCCGACATCCTAAGAATGGATTTATTAAAAAAGAAAGAAAATAACCTGATAATGGAGTTAAAGAAGAAACAACGGTAAAAACAAATGAACAGAAAAAAACAGTCATCAAAAAACAAAAAAGGAAGAACAGCTAAAAATAAACCTAAACAATAAAGAATGAATGGTATGTGAAGTAGAAGATCTCAACACGAAGACTACGCAAGCGACGCCATGCCACTACCAAAAAAAAGTGAAGCAAAAAGAATTTCATCTCATCATTCGTGAAAGAGAAGTGCAAATGGCCCTACAAAGGTAATCAAGGCGAAAAGCAAGTAGAAAAAGTATTAAAGGAGGATAGAATCAAAATCTACTCATGGGATGTGGTGACGATCTCACACGACATTTGACCAACCCAAGATTGGGAAATTCAACCGCAAGGTCAAAACAGGACAAACGTAACCCCTAAAGAAAACTAAGATCCTATAAAATAATTCTTACGGAAGTAAACTATGTAAAATGGGAAACGAAAGATATAAAAAACTGGAGATTTAACAAATAAATACTAATGGATGGATTGGAAAACGAACAATTATTCAAAAAATCATCAAAAAGATCAATCCAGACATTGTACCCATCTCGGAACATGGAATAATAAACGAAGAGAACAAAGTAAAAATATTTAACTATACCCTCATAGCAAACCATCCAACACGCGAAAGATTTGATGGAACGGCTATGGCAGTAAAAAGAAGCCTCAAGTACAGAGAAAAACCAATCACCGATGAAGAAAATATAGCCATCAAGATAAAATTAGAAATAACATCAATAATAATAGCAACTAGATACCAACCGCCAAGAAGAAATATTTGTCAGTAGACATTTCCATTACGATATTCGGACAAGAGCACCTAACCATATTCATGGTTGACCTAAACGGTAGTGAACAACAAATAACGTTGGACTTAATTTACAGTAAACACTGCTACAACAAAAACAGATATAGTATTAAGCAGCTATAATATGCCACTAAATTTGCACAATTGGGAGTAGTGATCACATTTTAACGCTACTCCAGTTGAGTTCAAATCAGATAAAGGTACCTGCGATTATTAGGAAGTAGTACCACAGAGCTAATTTTAGGAAATGTATTCAAAAACTAAATGAATATTGGCAGACGCTTTACTCGAAGAGATCGTCGAAGAGATGAAGCGATTGACGGAGGCCCTAAGGGCTGCTGGCTGACTCGAATAACGTCCCTAAGACAAGCTACCGTATACACTAACAACACAAGTGGACCGCCGAAATAAAAAATAAGAACAAAATGATAAATAGGGCATATCGTTTGATATGGTTAGGAAGTTAGGAAAAGCTAACGCAAAAAAAACAAACCAACTAAGAAAATTGAAATCATAAATAATACACTTATAAGTGAGAAGCAGGAAAACAAGGTCTGCTGACCAAAGTCGCCTGCTCTCACTTATTCTAATATATGACCTTACGACCTTCAAAACTTTCAATAATTCTAGGACTAACCTTATGATAACTTTGGCAATTATATCATTCGAAATATAATGTAAAACAACATAAGGGTTTCAGGTTTCGTTAGAATCGGCCGAGTAGTTAGAATGTTATTACCAAAACAAAAAAAAAGCAAAACTAGCACCCACCGACATAGTGAGATATAGAGTCGCACGTGACTAAAAAACTGGAATTACCTTATGAAGAAAAAAGATGAGAATAGAACGCCCAAGGAAAACTGGTGAATTATAAACAGAGCAAGATGGTCAAAATCAATAACAAAACTAAAAATAAAAGATGAAAACGGTAACCTAATACAAGACGATCAAGAAATTTAAAAAAATTTGGACGCCACTCAAAGTCATTTTTCACAATTTTAACCCAAGAAAATGAGGACTTTTATGCTGAAGCGGAAGCAATGGTGTACGAGTTCCTAAGGAACAACATTAATAGAAATGATCCTGCCCATTCAGTTGATCTCAACAGGGAAGAACAAATAGGACCGAAGTCAATGACAACGGTAGAATAAATAATGAGCACAATTCACTCTTTTAAACAAAAGGCGCCAGGACCATCAGGACTAACAAAGTCCAACCTCAACAATGCCTTGAACATTATCATCACAACCATCAAAAATATTTTTAATTCAAGCTTAAACAACGGCTACTTCCATGGCGCACAAAAAATAGCAAAAATATTGCTCTTCCCAAAACAACAGGCAAACCTCCAAGCCTCCTAAATAATTATAGTTCTATATCGTTGCTGTTAGATTTCACCGGCAAAGTATTTGATTATATAGAGGATAACAATCTTTATAACAATTTCCAGTTTGGATTCCGAAAGAACAGGGATACCACCATGGCCCTCGGAATCACAACATAAAAAATAGCACAAGCGAAAGCAGACATAAGACACATTGACTTCGTGCTACGCGACGTAGAGAAAGCCATTGAGAAAGTCTGAGATCAGAGACTTATAGTATAACATCCTTCAGCTCCAAATGAACAGCAATATAGGGAGAATTCTGTATGACTACATCACGGAAAGAAAAGCAAAGGTCGTGATTAACGAGTACGAGGGACCAGAATTTGAAATGAAAGCCTTAGGGCAACAGAGGGGGCGGGAGATGGAGACTGAGTATACATTACATTCAGGATATCAAGTGGATATGACTTTAACAGTGAGTCGAGAGACGTTGAACATCCAGATCGCGGATGATATCAGTCAATGCACAATATCCCTAAGCAGAAATTAACGAAGGCAAGCAAGATTACGACAATGGAAATAGGTAAGATAAAGAGATTTGAAAGAAATTGGAAAATACGAACTAACATCCCCCAAATTCACTGTAATACGAGTACCAATCGTAAAGGAAAAAATAGCTGATATCTTAAAAGAAAGGGAAATATACAATTTTAAACCTGATGATAAAGTCTTAGGTCTAATAATAGCATCGAAAGGATATAAAGTATGGCACCAAAGAGAGAGGATAGGAAGAACAACTCCAACTATACAATTACTATATTCACTCGGAAGTTTTTCTATCAAAATCAAAAGAAAAATATATATGGCATCGGGCATGGCAATACTAATATATCCCAATATCATTGCATACAATATCGAAAATAAGAACAAAAGAAATGCAGAATACAAAATAATGCCCTAAGATTAATAACAAACACGAGAAAAGGAGAAATGAAAAAAAATGAGTGACCTACATAAGGAGGCCCAATTACAAGTAATCAATAATGTCCTCAGGAAAAGAGCAGAAGATACTCGTATATGAAAGAAAATAAACAACTTCCCCCAAGTATTCGTGGAACAGATCTCTATCGCTAAAAAAACAACGCACTCGACTTCAATTCTGAAGCTCAAGAGGAGAGAAAAGGAACCCAAATTCACGTAAAAAACTCGGGAAGAATATGAAAATAGATGAAATAAAACCCACTCAAATCTGAGAATAAAATACCAAACTGGGAAAAATACCACGAAATTGACAAACTAAATGAAAACCGAATTAAGAGAACCAAAAATGAAACCAAATAAGGACACGAGAGAACAGGTAAAGTAACACATAACACAAAGCTACAGAAATATAGTTCTAAGAGATGAATGTCATTATACATGGAATAAATAATAAACAATAAAGATAGGTGTAAGAAAATAGCCGGACCTCCCAAACACTAATAGCCAGAGGAACTTGGTATTCTGAGTATCAAAATTAAACGAAGGAATGAAGTGTAAGAAATATGGTGGTCCCCATGTCATTTGGGAATAGGAATTATTCCATCTTCACCTATGATTACCGAGTTTTCCCACTCTGGCTCCTCTCTATATTTTCATTTTTTATTTTCATATTATTATCCTTTCCTAAGCCTCGCTCCGGGTTCCATTACCAAGCAAATCGCCCTAGGTACACATTGAGCTGAGAACCAGAAGTGTGGAGAGACTCGCTAGGAATGAATCGGCCGCAGGAACCCCACTCTTCGACCCCCTCCCCCCGAACGAGGGCAGTCTTTAGATATTTGGGCCTTCCTGGTATTAATGAGTTTATTTAGTATTCACCTTTCATTTTTTTGGTCACTTCAGCACCTCCTATTTTTAATTTAAATGCCTCTAATTCATTTTATGAGTGGTTAAATTCAATGTTTGGGGGGGTTATTCTCCTCACCCTCATGGTAATAGATTACATTTTCTATATATAACTAGGAACCCCACCAATGAAGTTAAAACAAAGTTAAACCATCTAATTATAACCCCTTACAGCCGTACCGAAATCAATGAACTCTCAGTGATCGAAGGGGTCTTTAAACCTAGATATGCATATGACACTGTCAAAACCCACAAACAGGGCAACTCCCTTCATCCCATCAGCATCCAGACACCAAATGTCATCTGAAAACTAGCTAAGGAACTCAACGTACCCATAAAGCCCAATGCGCCCACAGCTTCAAGTTCACCACATTATTCGTCGACATCCTTAATGTTTCTCAACCATCCACTGTTATGACATCATTTAGCTTCGAGTCACTATACACCATTGGCCCTGTAGACGAAACCATATCTCTCTTCTGTCAGCCCATCTACGATTGTCCCGACTACAACCCCCTCGATATCCGTGAAAATACCTTCAAGCAATTTCTTCAAATATGGACCAGGGAAGCTCCATTTTACGCGCCTGATCGCAATATGTACGTCCAGGCGAACGGTGTTGCTATAGGTTATCTTTCGAGAGTCCATTTTGATAACTTTTACATTGTCATATTGGAGTAAAAAACTTCAAAGGCAATTCCTATCTTACGCCAGCTACGATGACGCCATCTTCATACGACTCCAAGTTTTGAGACTCTCCCACAACTCATTAAAAACATCTTCCTGGATGCAGAGACGGCTCAGAATGCTAAACAGCAAAGCCTTCTGGTGTTCATTCTGAGGATTACTTCTCTCACAGATTGTCTATGAGATTGCTATGGGATAGAGGATCACGCTACTTGAGAAAGCAGGAAGGAGAGGAAGTACTCGGAGGGCAACCAGGTAGGGCACTATTTTAGAGAGTGTAAGAGTGAGATAAAGAAATATCTGATTTGTCAAGGACCGCACGGTGCTATGGCGATTAGTTGCGCGACAAAAAGTCAAATAATAAGAAATAAGAAAGTGAAATCATTATCAGAGAACAAAAGGAAAGAGAATTTGTCCTACGCATGGGAGGTAAAAGCGGTCCCCCAAGCAGTATCAGTACCAGCAGAGAACCAGGTGTTATATCTCATGGTGTAAAATCAGAGCATGGAGATAATGGCGATAATTATGATGCTCATAGGGCTCATATAGAGAACTAAGGTTGCTTCTCGAAGGAGTTAAATACCTTATTGGAGAGGAACGGTATGAAGAGAACTCTGTGGTTCCCGGACAATCCCCCATCTAGACATATAATTATTTTTTTTTAATAAAGGAGACAAGACAACGATAGTGGCCAATGAGGTGGATTCCGATAGCGAGGAGAGTCAAAATAATGTTAACCCAAGTGAGGAGAAGAATAGCAAAGTCAAAAAAATAAGGGAAGTGAAGAAAATGGCCAAGTCAAGCTAAGGACGTAATGGCCAAGAGAGGGAAACTGAAGAAGCTCTCACGTGTAAGGAGGTAGATCTACACCACATTTCGTAAAGAGTTTACGAAGGACTTTGATGTAGTTAGAATAATAGACGTTATATCGACGGGAAATTCAAGTGGTCAGACCAATCCGAATTCTCGTCGTACCTGGTACAGAGCTCGCTCCTGGTGGTGGGATTCCAAATCACTTCGGATAGATGCCACCTCCTAGGACTAAGAACGTTAGAAAATTAAGGAATCTTCCTCCGAAGAGGTTTAGGGTGTAATTTAAAGATTGGTACTAAACTTAATAAGCTGTATATAGTTGAGGTTACTATAAACAGGCTATATGGGAAGAAACTCCATTTCTGCAACGTGCTAGTCAGGAAGGACCCTGATATAGTAGTGGTATGCGAACATGACTTGAGGATAGGGAACTATGAACAGAAACTGCAGAATCATTATACGTACTCGAAGAGTCACTCCCCTGAGAGATTCGACGGTGTAATAATTGTTGTTAAGAAAATTATTCAGCACAAAGAGTTGGAAGAGCTACTAGATGAAAGTTATTTAGCCATAGAGTTGAATATCCAGACAGACCCAGTGGTTACGAATGGTGGTACCAATCCCCAATGAGAAATTATTTGTTCTTCTATAACTTCTTTAGGGTACTCGAAAGGAACACTCCAGTGATTTTCTGTGGCAACATGAATGATGAGGAAATATCTGTATCTCTTCATCTGATACGAGCTGGACCGGAGTTCCCCACATACGTAACGGAAGAATCATCAAACGAGTCGGACATAATACTGACCAGTAAGGATTTCTACTGGAACATGTATGTACGACCGGACCTTGTGTTCCTGACGTATCACAATTCCATAACGGTTTTGCTGGCACTTAGCCGAATCCAAGTGTAAAGACCGATGAGGAAAAAATAATCGAAGGCTGATTGAGGCGAAATTCCAGATGTACTTGGGAATCACCTGTCGCCAGTGCTAGAAGGTAAAGGAGTAGAGTACATTGAACGGGAAATAGAAAAAAAATAAATGTAAAGATAGGGGATGCGTAAGATAAAAGTATACCTAAAGTAGCGTTGCAAAACCTCTTGGCTCCAAGATTGTTACCCGAGACAAGAATCGCTATGAGAAAGATTGAATTCATTAACTAGTTAACGTGAGAAATAGGTTCAACAGCCGAGTTGTATCTAAGTAAAAGAGAGCTTCAAAGTGACCTAAAGAAAATGATAAGAGTGAGAAAAGAGATGTTGTGGGCAGGATTGATTGACAGGCTAGACAGTGAGGAGAACCCAAGACTGTTCTGCCAATAAATAGAGAAAAAGCAAAGTAACAATTGAAGTAGTAATAGAGAAGATATTGAGACACTATTGGAGCCAGGTATTTAACATCACTAGGGAGGAAAATGTCAACTTCGACTCAGAACACGAAACCAGGTTCATGCATGAGCTGAGCCTTCAACTGGGAGAAACTATCGACTAGATAAGATCAGGAGTTATAAAGCTCTATAGGAAGATTAAAAAAGGCGGCGATAAGATAAGTATGTAACAACTAAGAACGGTAATTCAAGCCTTCAAACCGAAAGCCTCAGAGCCATCAAGACTGAGGAGAGCTATTCTAATCCTTCTCCCAGAGAAAGTATTGGAGCGGAGCAGTTCCTGGAAATTTACAACACAAGTTGGAACATCGGCTACTTCATAGATATATTTAAAATGACCAGGTTGTTATGCATCTTCATAAGCGACAAGAAGCCCTATATGGTAGTCAGTTGTTATAAAGACCCAACCTTCAACACCAAGAGAGGCTCCTTCGTGGGAGCTGCCTCAACACAGTCATCTACTTCATGTATACAAATTATTTACCATTCGCTCTAAGCCAAGAAACAGGCTATGTGCAATTTGCAGACGACGTCATCCAAATGATCGTGACCTCGACGAGAATAGCAAGGAAGGCGGCCAAAAATATAGCTAAGGAGATCCTGAACCGAAAAAGGTACGAAAGGAAGTGAAATATAAAATGAATAGCGATAAGTTCGTGGTGATACTCATCAACAGAAGAAAGGGAAAGAACATTAGGGTTAAGAGAAAGAGATATGAATATACGAAAGAAGCGAAAGTGCCAATTAGCCCTTAAAATATCTAAAACCGGACCCAATCACATGAAGCGGAAAGGATAAGAATAGCTAAGGTAAAGTTTGCTTAATTTTGGAGGTTCTTAGGTCTGTCACCCAGGCATAAAGGAAACCGTACTTGGCGATAGTTAGAGCTACCCTAGTGTACTCGACTCTTCCGCTTGGCTAGGACTTCTAAGAATGTCCTAGCCAAACTCTAGAGGGTGCAAACTCTAAGTACCCGATGGATTACAGAGACTAAGAGGTTGGATAGGAGAATACAGGAAGAAATACGTAAGTAGGTCAAAATTAAACCGGCCCATATATTGTTACATGAAAGGACGAAGAAACTCTGGAGGAAGAATGAGGAGGAACTGAGGAGTGGTTGAGAGGAGAGACTGAGAGTAAGAGAGAGAATTGTAATAAAATCTCAATTTTCAAGCATACTGAGTAATAAATTTAGCAACGTGGATCCGCAGTTTGTGTAAACCTAAAACTAGTAAATAGATGAAAGACTACAGGTTGCGTAAGCTAAAACTAGAAAAAAAAGGCGAAATCGATTGAGTAGATATAAACTAAAAGCTGATAGTAAGTTGTGAAGTTTGTGGCAAGATCGTTCCTGAATCATGAAAGGAGAGGACAATCCAGTTACCTGGAAACTAAATACACATTTTATACTTTCCAACACGCTTCACTACACATATTCCGATTTCAACACTATCCTATAACACCTACAACTAATTTCCATCTTCATACACCTTAAGAATGTTAAGTCGTCTCGAACAAGTAAACAATCGCACTTTTAGACCGTTCCAATTTCCTTTTTCCCCACCAGAAAAAGCTCTTCAGGAAATTTGAGAAATTTAAGCTAAAAATCAACAACGCAACTAACACTGTTGACCTCAACAAATATATATATATATATATATATATATATATATATATATATATATATATATATATATATATATATTTGGTTGTACCACGTAGGGAAAAAGAGAGATTGATTGGAGATAGTACTTTCGTTAACTTAATAACATTTTTAATCTCACAATGGTTTATGAAATAGAGAGACACTGTATTTATACAAAGCAATGCTCTCCCTAAAAGGTCAGATTTCTTTTAGGACCTCTGATATGTTTTGTATAAATACAGTGTCTCTCTATTTCATAAACCATTGTGAGATTGAAAAAGTTATTAAGATAATGAAAGTACAAGCTCCAATCAATTTTTCTTTTTCCCGACTTTTACCCATATATATATATATATATATATATATATATATATATATATATATATATATATATATATATATATATATATATATATATATATATATATATATATATAAAACAAATATTTGAAGCACCAAGTTAGTGTGACCTGTGGGAGTGGCAGCAGGCAGGAATGTCATTTTGGTAGCCGCTAGATTCAAGCCCGAAACGACATTAAATCTCCCCCAAAGCTGACGGGTCAATATCTAATATGGAATTTTGATGTTGCGGAGAAATTATGATACATTTGGCAGAGTAGTTTGGTTGAGGTAGGGTTATATTATTTCCCTTGTCTAAAAAGAAGAAGTAGAACAAGAAAGAGGAAGAATAGGACAAAGAAAGAAAGAATAAGATGCGGAAAGACGACGATGAAGGAGAAAAATAAAAACAGCCAAACATGAAGAATATGTATGATCGTTGGATTCGGCCGAGGTCAGCCCCACAAAGATTCGATAAGTAGAAAGCTGAATCAAAGCAAAACCATATCAATAAATTAACTATCTTAGTTATCCTGATTTAATGGATACCAAATTACATGGTAACTCTAATGTTATGTTAATAAATAATGATACCAACTCTCCTTTTCCATTCCTTGACTACTACACTTAGGTGGTCAACGACCCTTGCTCATATCCACATTTATAAATCGTAATATTATATTTCCTCACATTTCTTGTTCCGTGATCATCTCTTATCAGAGGATGTAGTAAGTGGAAAGTCGCATTAAAATTCTTATTTCTTTTTATTTACTTCACAGTATTAGATATAATATTTGCTGCTGCAATTTCATCTAAAACGTCTTCCTAAAAGCTCTAAACCCATTCCGCAAAATTAAACTAATGCTTATTTCCGAAATCTTTCCTCCTCCGGCATAATAACCGCCCAAAGCTAATAGCAACCCTAATAATTCTCAGGGAAGCTGATTGCTAAAACTTCGTAAATTTCAGCGCTTAATATAGTTTGGGAGCATTAGAGTCAGCCGTTAGTGCTTGTTAATTAGATACAATCAAATTAAATATTTTATTTAGGGGTACACAATCATGATATTAAGTGACTACTTGCTTGTTCAGAGTCGAGACATTGCAGATGAAGTACTTTTAGTGTTAACTTTTCGTTATACAAAAGCTTCTCAAGAGTACTTGTATCTTATTTCTTGAACAATTGTCATTTGAAGAGTTTTTCCCCAAACATGATTATATATATATATATATATATATATATATATATATATATATATATATATATATATATATATATATATATATATATATATATATATAATGTGTATATCTCTCAAAGTAGCACGGGAGATTGATGAAAATGAATCCATTAAACCACATTTAAAGAGAAAACGGAATATTTTTTCCTTGCAGTAATATTTTTATTACCTTTTTTCGAAAAAATCCGTGCAGGGAAGCGATTCGAACCATGGACACTGAGGCAGCGAGCACCGCTTTGATCACAGTTAAAAGTAGACCGTTAGTACACTACGCTTCCCTGCACGGATTTTTTCGAAAAAAGGTAATAAAAATATTACTGCAAGGAAAAATTATTCCGTTTTCTATTTCAATATGGTTTAATGGATTCATATATATATATATATATATATATATATATATATATATATATATATATATATATAATGTCGTAGTATAGCAAGGACCGAGTGATGGTGTAGTTACGTATAGGTTTGGTACGTACTTTAAAACTCCGTGATTAAGTTTTCTCTCTAAGAGTGCTATATTTGTTTATTATTATTTTATTTTAATCTTTGAGGGTTAATAGTGCCATACTCAGCGTTTCGAGGATTGAGTTAAATGCTTCTAAGAAAATAGAATTTAATTGCTACATGAACCAAAATTAAAATTTAACAAACAAACTACACTGTAATGAATTAAACAAATTTAAGTGAGGCTCACTAAATTTCACAATTGAATATACAGTAATGGTTGACCCAAAGCTTACTTTAATATTTAACGCAAATTAACCTTCAACGAAACAGATAATGGGATTTAAATACCTTTAAAGATTCTCACGAGAATCGGTTTTGAGACTGACCTTGGCCTCAATTTTTATGTCGCCTCAAGAATGTTGTTTTCGGGCAGGCACGTGGACTGCTGTTCCAGATGTTGTCTGAAGGAAGAATGCTTTAAAGCTGCAGAGGAGTTCGGTGCGTGTGGCGGATGGAGTTAAGCACGTATTCTTGGTGAGATGATTTCACAACGGGACAGGGAAAGTATGTTTCTTCCAATCTTCGGGTTACTCTGGGAATAATTCGCACTGATGAGCGATGAGACAAAGAGTGAATCCTTTGACGAACGGGAGTGGTTGAGGGAAATCACTTTTGGGTATTCCTCAAAGGCGAGGACTAGCTCTGTGTTTAGGGGTACACCAGGATAGGGGGGCTTCTCTGACGAGAGTTAGTTGAACTTGCTTTTCAATCCAAGTTACCTAAAAGTTCGGTGTGACCACCAGGAACTGGCTCGAGGATGAGCTTCTTCTAAGTCCCTCTTGTTGGTTTGCCGGGCACTTATGCCGGACTTCGCTGTCTCGATGACTCTTACGGTCTACCTCTTTCACGAAGGGAAGTACTTGAAGGAGTTCACTTTGGGGTATTCCTCAATATCGAGGAATATCTCTAGGTTTTAGGGTACACCAGGATAGGGGCTTCTCCGACGAGAGATAGTTAAACTTGTTTCGTAAATCAAGTTAACTTAAAGTTCGCTGTGACCACCAGAAACTGGCTTGAGGATGAGCTTCTTCTGTGTCCCTTTCGTTAGTTTGCCAGGCACTTATGCCAGACTTCGCTGTCTAGATCTCTCTTACGATCTACCTCGTTCTTTTGCAGTTATTTGATTATATACTTCGCCCCTCCCTCACTGGGGGTATTGGAAGGAGGTGGGAGAGATAAAGACGGTGGCATTAAGCCTCTTCCTCTAACGGTTTTTCTCAGAGCGTCTTTCAGCTAGCCCTAAAGGGCACCTTCATGCTTTAGGCCGACGCTCCTCTAATTTCGCATATGAGGTGAAATTAAATATAAACTCTTGGGGGAAATATGGCCGGTTTTACCATTGTTAGGCTCACCGGGGTCTGAAATGTGATGATTAGTGCATTATGTAGTTTTGGGCGGCCTTTCTGTTTCTTTTCGAGGCGAGGGGAGAGAGGGGGGAGGTTAAGTTGTGTTTAGGAACAGGGCCTCAGTTGTGAGGGTGGGGTATCGATTCCTCTCTCTCTCTCTCTCTCTCTCTCTCTCTCTCTCTCTCTCTCTCTCTCTCTCTATATATATATATATATATATATATATATATATATATATATATATATATATATATATATATATATATATATGAAGAAATACCCACAAACGAAAAGTGAAAATACGATTCCGAGCACTTAAGTCTTTATTCTCAAAGAATAACAAAAGGCAGGACATACGTTGGCTTAAATAGTATAGAGGGGGGATTAGACTACCTTTCTCTGTTTGTTTGTATGCATAAAAGGATTAAATTAAATTAATGTTGGAAAGCAATATTCTGCCGTAATCACCTTAGTGTTTCGGACATTATGGCCAGAAAGTTAAAGAACCGCGTTGAGTGCCGGAATTATTTTTGTTTCAAGTCTTTTAAATCACTTCTCTAAAATTTTAATTTGAATCCTAAACCAGGAAAAATCATAGTTTAAATGTACAATTTACATGTTAAGCACTAAGTTAACCATATAGGGTGCAGCATCGGTTTAAAACTGTTTACTATCACACTCAATTATTGACAGTGTTACGTTATAAAGAACAAAATGTTGAGTCTTCGTTGAAAAATAATGTCCTTCAAACATAGAAATTAGGTGGAAACGTGAAGATTAGTATTGCCCATCGTTACCCGAAGACCAGAGGGCATGTCCGGACACAAAGTATACAATGTTTATCTTTTACAGCCATATGAGACTCATAGAGAAATGCTGAGTGGTCCTATTCTCAGCATGAAGCAAAAGCAGATTTGCGCTGATTTATCGTCATTCAAGGTATTATAATATATAACTTTTCCCTCTGATAATCGGAAATTTTCTTTTTCTTATAAAATCGACTTTCCTTTAATTTCTCCCCTGACACCATTGTAGAAGACTGAAGGAAGCTCCCAATTAACCCTATTATATAGAGTGACGTCGCCTTCGCTTGATTAGAAGCTTACCACCCTTTATTAAAGATTACTCATTGGGAAATCTGAACTATTTATCTCCCTCTGACTGGCATTTACCGTCATCAATTCCGTCCAGTTGGCGATCCTTGCCACCTTTACTTGTTTTAGAAGACCGTCCCGATAGTCCAACGTCGAATCGACTCGCCAGGTGCCCGTCGTCCACTTACATCACAGCTTTTTTTCTCAAATGTCCTTTTCTAAGTGTCTTTCTCTCTCTCTCTCTCCTCTCTTTCTCTCTATGTCTCTCTCTTTTTCTCTCTCCCCTTGTTCCTCTCTTTATCTCTCTTATTCTCTATCTCTCTCTATCTTTCTCTCTTTGTCTCTGTCTTTCTCTCTCTCTCTCTCAGTTCCATCGATTTCACTCTCTATTCATCGGCCATCATTTCCTCTTCTCTTAACGATGTTATTTGCATCAAAAACACATTTCTGCTCCGTGTGCCGTATTTCTACTGCCATCATTGATATTACCATGATGTCTCTTCTAAAACTAAATTTGGGCCACAGCATTACCTCATATTTATCGTCCATCCCACTTCTGCCTTTTAACATGTGAGAATTTTTGCCTCTCACTTTTGATCTCGAATTTTCACTGCTCTCCTGTAAGTTTCACCAACTTCACGGTCGATGGTAACCTTCCACGCGATCTTTCACATAACTCAATGCAATCAATACCCAACTTAAAGCAATCAATCATATTTATTTATCGTCCGGTTCATTACACGTCGTCCACGGACATTTTGTCACATTTGTTTACTTTTGAACCTCGAAATTTTGGGGGGGTTCAGTATGATGATATTCCAAGGCACTCCTGGCCAATTTATCCTATACCATCGTGGTCTATCGGCCTTTGTTTGTGCCCATCTTAGCGACTGTAGTAATTTATTAATCACCTTTTGTGTTTATTCGTTGTGGTAATTAAGTTCTCTCATTCATCCATGTATACGTTATTTTCAGTTAAAGAACTAAAGATTCTTGATAGCAGTGCAACAGTATTTGAACGATGGTTAAAAAACTATTGCCTAATGAATCAGACAAAATGACATAATGGAGCGGACAGGATAGCACAATGAAGCAGACAAGATAGTGCAATCAATCAGGCAAATGACACTGATGAAAGTGGAAACGAGGCGATGGAATAAAAAGACGACAAGAAAATTATAGTGAGAACGAGAGAGAGACAAGGACCATCTTGGCTTAGTTCATGCTATCGTAGATATATAAGATATAAGAAGATAGGATGGACAGATTGATATATGCAAAGATTTCTAAAATGAATAGATAAATAGATGGTTTTATGGATTAATGGAATGATAGACAGAGATATAAATAGATGCAATAATCGAGGCATGGGAAATACCACAATGCACAGACGAATTGAGAGGCAGACATACATACATACAAAGATAGAAAGAGAGATATACAGACAGACAAATTGAGCGAAATAAGGTGAAATGATCTATTGGTTAGTTAGTTCTATCGATGATTATTGACAACCTGCATTGACCAAGGGCACAGCCCACTTCGTCCTTTTATTCCGATCCAATGGTTAAAAAACGTCAGAATAATCTGAATTTATAAACAAAATCTTCCAGGCGTCGAAAGTTAAAAACCTAACAAGTTCACTTTGCTTGGCTTCAGTCGAGAATATATGGCTTGATGTTGTTATTTACCTAAAAAACGAAAACCAACGTGCATTCTTCACCCCACAAAGTGTGAGATAATTCGAAGTGAAGACGATTGGAAAAGGCTTAATGTGTGGAAGGATTAGGTGTTGTAAAGAAGAGACTTCTCGGTGCTCTCAGACTTCAAATCTCTTCACCCCTATCTCTATTCTAGGAAAGATCACCCTTAAGGATTTAATGTAAGAGCGCACGCAATCCTGTAGATATTACCTGCAGTAGGGATTATGATTCTATGTCCGACTCCCATTTAGGGAGGCAAAGAAATAAAGTAATTTCATCTCCTTCTAAAATCCTATAATGTAAATCCTTTGTGACCTATAAAATAATTTATTAACACCAGCGAGGCTTTATGCAAACAATAAGAGCACCAGTGTGTTGTAAACAAGAGAATTCAATGCACATTTCAGCTGGACTACTCCAAAACCCTTTCCTAAATGTTAATTAGTTTTGCTACATAAAATAATAGAATGAACAAATTTAGAACTAAATTTCCTTATATTTAAAAGTCTAATTTAATACATCGTTATGCACTAATTATTATAAAGATTTACAATACTGTAAATACATATATTTACATATCTTAAATTTAAATCATTTCAGAACAAGATACATGTAAGCAGCCTTCTATTTACATGTTTACTTTTACTCTTCGATGTGTACATCTTTTAAAACTCCTATTTTATATTCAATTACCTATAAACCCTTTTAGAAATATAAAACCTATTTAGTACATTTTAAATAGGAAATTTAAGACTAAAAGTTCCTACAAATATTTTCCCATTCTCTTACACGCATATATTTGATGGTCAAAAACGCTGGAATTGAACTATCTTAGCAATTAATGTTTAATGAATTTTTAATCTCACTCTATGTGACTTCAACATATAAACGAAAGACAACACCACTCTCACCATTAACAGAGTTAAACCTGCCTACTTGTGTTTAGTAGTCGGATAAGGGGAGATTAAGTTTAAAGTTGCAAGATCTACCAACTAGGGCTCTGATGTTTGGGTCCGACATTAAAACTAGGCATCAAATAAGATTTGTATCTAGTAATGCGAATTAATGTCAAAAATCTTAGAAAACAATTTAAATGTATTTTACCTAACCTAACTTGACGAAATATAGTAGAAACCTACCTGCAATGAAAACGCTTTAGTAGGGAAATGTCATCGGTTGTTTATTCCTGAAATTCTCTAAATATTAACACACTAAGATCTAAACTTGTGATTAATTTTATTACATTGTTTCATGCATTAGTACAATACTATCTAAAAGTAAAAAAAACAAAATACTATAAACTACATTTTCTTGAAAATAGTCGTTTTAATTTCTATGGAATTTGCTGAGATATTAATTAAAATTAACCTCTGATCAAGTCAAATTTTAATTCAGAGAACGAAGGATGATGTGTATTGTAAGAAAGGATACGTCCAAAACTAGAGAACGATGAGTATAAATGCAACTACAATGAGGAAACAACATAATTATCTCATAAAAATTGAAAAAAACATTCATAAGAAGTCTGCAAACGCTTGTTCTGAATAGCTTGAACGTTCTTCGCCTGCAGGACTCCCCCGATTTGTCGCATTGTTCGGGCCTGATTTGATTCCATTCTTCCAATTTTTTACGAAGATCTTCAACATTTGTCGGGTTCCAAACCATAACATTCTCACCAAGAATCTTTCATGTCAGATTTAAATCATGGCTCTGAGAAAGTAAGTTGATCACGTCATATTTTCAGGATCCTAGGACCGCTTCACTGTCTTTGCAGTGTGGCAGGGAACGCAGTCGTGCATGCGAACTGGCTCACGTAATCTCGATGTTCGTTGTATCGTGCGATCTTCCCTTGGAGGTTTTTTGAGAGCCTCCCCCCGCCCCCCTTTCTTCAAGTCGCCTGCTCCAGAATTCTCAAAGAGCATTTATTAGGCGAGAAATCGCACATCTTTGACCGATTAAAATGCCTCGGGTTGTCAAACAGTGATTCCTTCGTCTACTGACTCGGAATCCTACTTTCTGAAGGATTTATCGCCCTTAATTCAACTCGCCATCCTGATAAATAAGTAATACTATCTTTAGGACTCTACAATACACGTGGGAAAGTTTTATCATACATATTACAAGTTTTTTACTTGTAAACCGAAAGTTATAAGCTATCGTTCTCTTGTTATGGACGCATCCTTTTTTCAAATATTGTACATTATTTCCTTGTTTCTTGACTTGATTATTACATACTTCAGAACACATTTAGTACCCTGTCTTATCCTATTATATTGACTTTTTTTAATAAATACTTATAAGCAGAACCAAATTCTTATGCCCCTTATTAAGCTATTCCAAAAAGATAAACTCATAATACGAACTCAAGAGTGTCTCCATTTTAGGTTTTTGTTCTGTCGATGCCGGTTTAGTCAACCTTATTAATTCCTCATGTTGTACTTTGTTTATTACATCCTTTGGCACATTGTTACCTTCTTTTCTTATATAACTCCATTAAAATAAATGGAAAGATCGCGAATGTTATCACCGGCCTCCAAAAGAAATAGGAATAATGTAGGTCTGAGAAAGCCCCAATCTTGGCTCTCTTGATGCCGATGGAGTCAAAATTATTGATTTCAAAGTTATGTTGTACTATTTTTTATACTATATCGTTTATTAGATTGCTACATTTTTAAATTATGCCTCTTTAAATATGAGAAAAAGTAACGTACTCTATTACGACCTAGGACCTCTCAAAGCACTAGCATATATTGCCTGTTACTCTGAGTCAAGTGACACCCAAAAGACACAAACGCCTTATGCGTAACGTAAGAAACCCCCAATTCCTGACTATTTTAATGCCAATGGAGCCACAATCATTGATTTCCAACTTTTCTTTTGAGAATGTCTGGCGGCATTGTTTTACAGGTCGTCCGCACGAAGTTGATATCAGGGGGTTTCTTATAGGAATTGAGGTTATTTTATGGCGCCGTATTTCAGAGCTCAAGTATGTGGATGCGTTTGCGTCAAAATTGTTTGAGTGTATCTTTTGCTGTTACTAAGTCAGATTGAGTTTATATACCATTTGAAAAGTATTCTATGGTAAGTGGAGCTTTACCGAGTACTGATGTCGAGTAATTTTGTATTTTGTTAATTGATCCCTGATTTCATTCGCGCGTGTGTCATCACTTCCCAAGAAAAGAATAGGAATTGTCTCTGGTTCAAGGCTTTGTCATATGAATAGAGGTTTTGTTTATTTTTCATTTTAATAGAGGCAAAAGTCACCATGGGGATAGTAAAAAGGACTCACTAAAAACGATGATGTATTGGCAAGGAGGAAATACTTAAAAATTACACAACCAGAGTAACAGAAAGAAGCTACTACTTAGGCTGCTCGACGGCAAAAATTGTCTCACAAGTGCAACTTTCTTTTCTACGAGTTTACATTCTGCACCAGAAGTTCAAAATACGTATATCATCCACACTCTATCTCAATCAGCTTAATTGATTAAAGCACATCCTCAAAATATTCAACGACCATTAGCTCATACAGACAATTCCTGAAGAATGGTATCAAGCAATAATTTTACCTTCTTAAAATCCAAAACGATTCGTCTCAATCACTAAATTATAGATCAATTAACAATTAATTGCCCATGCGTCTTGCATTTTCAAAATCCTAAAAGGTTTGGTCAATGAATGGCATCTTCAGTAAAAAAAATCCTCTTAACCAATAAATATTGCTATCTTTAAAAAAGATCGACTCTTGATCATCTGATATTACTAGAAACAGACATCAGAAGCGCCTTCTCAGAAGGCCGTTTTGTCACGACAATATTTTTTGATTTACCCAAATCCTACGACACCCTCTGGTGACGCCGTACCCTCGACCAACTTAATCAAATGGTACTCCGTGGATCTTTGCCGCTTTTCATGAAGAATTTCCTCTTCAACAGCCGCTTCTCAGTGGAACTCCGGGAAACTCGCTCCCAAACTTCTCAACAGTAGGAAGAAGTCCCACAGGGAAGTGTACTGAGCACGAATCAATTCATATTCTTTGTTAAAAACCTCACACTGAATGTTCCACCACCAATCTAAAGTCTCTTATATGTAGATGACTTTGTCATTTGGCATAGTGAGACAGATGAAATAGAGGTGACCCAATAATTCCAATGTATAATGTAAAATCAGCTCCATATTCATCTACACGGATCAAAAGGGTTTTAACCTCTCGAAGGAAAACAAGGGGCAAAGTCCCTCCGACAACCTGCTGCGTTTTGTGATCAGATGATAAATGGTTATTGCATTTATGGTTTCCCATGGTTCAAATCACTTACAAGTGCCTTTGAATGGCTAAATGAGTCTTCTGCCACTTAATGGCGTCACCAAGCGCCAAATTCGATGGCAGATTTTAAATCTCCAAGGTGAATAACCATATGTCCCATGGTCATATGGGTCATCTCATGGCTCTAAATGGGTAGTCTTGAACTTTACTCCTTCTGAAAGAAAAAAGCGACGCCTTGACCTGGCGCTTCACTACGGGTGAAAACAGTTCAAGGACTTTTCTCAAAATGAGAAGTATGCACCAAATATGGCAGGCACTCGAATCCCAACCCTCAACCATGTTAAATTTCTCGATCTGATCCTAGAACACAGAATGAATTGGAAAACCCACAGATGGTACAGCTGCTTTATATATCAAATTTTCTTTAATTTTATTCTCTCACTTTATTCGATTTGGTTCCTTTTATGCTCTCTATTGGTAGTCGCCACCGATGGCACAGCACATGTATGTATATATCGAAAATTCTCTCATTTTATTCGATCCTTTAGCGGCCGCAATCGACGGAAGAGCAACTTAATTAACAAGATTTGTTTGATTTCATTCTCTCTTCTGGCGGCCACTATTGAGAGGAAATATCCGCTGTTTATACCAAAATATGTTACATTTTATGTTCTCGTCTAGCGGTTCCTACCAAGGGGAAAACTGCCCTATATATTGCAATTTCTCTTAATTTATTCGATCATCTGGGAGTCGGAATTGAAGGAATAGCCGCTTTATACACCAAAATTTGTTTCCTATCATGCTTTTTCCTTGCTGTCTCAACTGACAGTAAATCCGCTCTATAGAACGGGATTTCTCTAATTTTATTTGATCATCTGGCAGCCAGTATTGAAGGAAAAGCCATTCTATACACTAAGAATTGTTTCCTTTTATGCTCTTCTGTGGCAGCGTCCATCAAGACCAGAGCCTCTTAATATATTTATACATCAAAATTCCTCTCATTTAATTTGATCTTCTGGCGGCCACTATAGAGGAAATAGCCCTCTAAATGTATAGCAAGATTTGTTTGCTTTTGGCGGTCGTTACCGATGGCAGAGGACATTTGAATATCGAAATTTCTTTCAATATATTCGATCTTCTGCCATCCGTAAACGACAGAACAACAGCTCAATTAAACAAGCTTTGTTCGATTTCATTCTCTCCCATGGCTACCGCTATCGGGGGAATAAACGCTCCATACACCAATATTTGTTACATTTTATGCTCCGTTCGACTGGATCCAACCGAAGGCAGAGACCTTCCAATATTGAGAAAATAGCCGCTTCCTTTTATATTTTTTTCTTGCTGTCCTCACGATCGTCGGTATTGAAGGAATAGCCGCTCTATACGCACAGATTTGTTCCTTTGTGCTCTCCTTTGGCAGCGGCCACTGACGCCACAACCTCTCTATATATCGAAATTTCTCTTATTTTATTCGATCTTCAGGCATGTGCTATAGAAAGAATAGTACTCTGTACACCAAGATTTGTTTCTTTTCATGCTCTCTGTTAGTGGCCGCCACCGATGGCAGAGGAAATTTGGATATCGAAATTTCTCTCATTTTATTCGATCTTCTGGTGGTCGCAATCGATGTAATAGCAGCCCATTTAAACGAGATTTGTTTGATTTCATTCCCTCTTAAGGCGACCGCTATCAAAGGAATGACCACTTTATAAACAAGATTTGTTTCATTTTATGCTCTCTTCTGGCGGCCACAATCGAGGGCAGAGGTGCTTTATATATCTAAAATGTTCTCATTGTGTGCGATCATCTGGCGGCCGGTATTGAAAGAAGAGCCCCTATATACATCAAAGTTTGTTTCATTTTATACTTTCTTCTCTCAGCCGCCATCAATCTCAACACATATATCGAAATTTCTCACATTTTATTGGATCTTCTGGCGACCGCTATCGAGGGAATAGCCGTTATTTAGACCGAGATTTGGTTTCTGTTATGCTCTCTATTGGCGGCTGCCACCGATGGCACTGGACATTTATATATCAAAATTTCTCTTATTTTATTCTATCTTCTTATGTCTACCGATATCGAAGTAATAACCACTATACTCCAATTTTGATTTGATTTTATTCGATCTTCTTGCGGCTCTAATCCATAGAATGTCAGCTTTATACCCAAGATTTGTTTCATTTTATGCTCTCTTCTATTGAGGGAATAACCACTCTATACATCAAGATTAGTTTTTTTATGATCTCCTGGGGTGTCCGCCACCGAGGGAACATCTGTCTATGAAAGGAGAGTTCTCTTATCTCATTCGATCAACTTGCAGTCGGTATTAGAGGAATAGGCGCTCTGCACAACAAAACCTGTTTCTTCTTATGATCTCTTCTGGTAGGCCACCACCGAGGCCACAGTCTCTCTATTTAATGAATTTTCTCCTATTCTATTTGATTTTCTCACGGCCGCTAAAAAGAAAATAGCCCGATATACACCAAGGTTAGTTTATTTTACGCTGTCTTCTGGCTTTCGCTACCGATTGCGCAGGCCATTTAAATATCTAAATTTCTATCTTTCCTTGAATCGTCTAGCGGCAGTAATCGATGATATACTGGGTTTTGCAAAGGTTATGTTAACTCGGGTTTTTTAACTTTCAAGATGTTTATGTGTGACATAGAAAAGTTCCGTCCAATAAACTTAAAGTTCTACGCTTCCAGCACTTATCATTAAAACGTCTTTTCCATTGTGTGCAGATGTGTAGAGATGAAAGTGAAAGAATTCGAGATCTCTGCTGCTGCCCTGCGCATGGGCCACAACAAGTCCGACATCGTCAGGTAGCTCAACGTCAGCTGGATGACCGTCCAGAGTCATGGGGAGGCTCAGAAACAGGTAAGACCTCAAAGATCGACCTCATTCAGCCAGACCTCAAGTCGCCAACCGTTTGGTTGTGAGAAAGGGCTTCGAAAGTGCTCTGAAGCTCAAAATGACTGCGCTTGCGAAGAAGAGGAACATATAGGTGGCCAGGGTGTCCAAGGCTGTCAAGGAGTAGGGCGGCAATAGCTTGTGGTACTTGGAAAGGCCTCTGCTCACCGACCATATGCCAGAAGAACTTCGGAAGTGTTGTCCTCGCCTTCTCAGCGACTTTAAGACTCAAAGCAAATTGAAGTCTCATTTTTTCTGATGAAAAAGAACTTCATGGTTGATTCGGTCATCAAGACACACAACGACCGCATGCTAAGCTTCGGTCAGGACGTCTTCGAGGTCTGCTACGTGTCTCCGACCAAGTACTCAGCCTCCCTGATGAGGATCAGCATCGTGGCTTCGAATGGCAAGAAGATGCCGCCGATGTGGTTCGCGGCCGGTTACAAGGACACCTTGGCCTCGAAAGTCCTGCCCTGGGTGAGAAAGATCGCGAAGAAAGAGGGCTAAGTCTATCCAAAAGGAGGGTGATCCAGCCCACATGGCCAAGACCGTGTAAGAGTGATTTGAGTCAAAGAACTTCTAGTCGAAGTAACAGCGTATGGGTGCATGTCGAGGACAAGGACTGCAATGTCCGCCACAGCAACGTCGATGAGCTGAAGTCTTCCGTCAACCACGTGTGGGACAACAGGAGGAAGGGCTTCGTCTGCAACGTGGGTGCGGCCTCCAGGTCTCGTCTGCAGCGGGTACTCGCCACCCAGGGCGGCCACATTGATTAATATTGCAATGCTAACACATATTTAGATGTGAAAACGATAAAAATGTGTCTAAATACATCAAAACTATCAATGTATCTTTTATTGGAAGTGTCATAACGAGTGTACTAGGACTTTTGCAATACCCGATATATCTTCTAAATTTTTCCTTCTTCTATCTTCACATTCTCTAAAGACTTCTCCTACGTCTTTCTGCGGGAGAGGCCCTCCATGGTTTTGGTCTTAGTTTATTAAAAAACCTTCCATACCATTGCTAGAATTTTAGTCGCAAGAGATTTCCGACATCTACTCATTAAATGGGGCAAAGAAGACTATCACAAGAAACTCCACCTGACATAACCCCCAATTAAAACAGTACACAAATTAAGTAAAAGGCAAGGGGACCCAGCAGGCATGGCTGTTTTTTTTCAACTCTAGCTAACCTGTAGGAAAAGAGAAAAGAGTTGTAAAGGTGGTCAGTCATTCCCAAGTGGTTATGACACTACCACGCCAACTGGAGGCAATTATTGAGTTTATACCACCACAACTGGATAATAATAATAATAATAATAATAATAATAATAATAAGTCTTTTGTAATGCGCTCTTCAAGGCCTGAGGCCTTCCCAGAGCGCACGTTGTGCTGAGATGAGAATGGAAATTCAAGAGGGGGGAGAAGGCAATTCTGAAAAGATGCGTTTTCAGGAGACGCTTAAATGTGGTAAGAGAGGGAGAAGACCTGATTTCAGCAGGAAGAGCATTCCACAACTTAGGGGCGCAGATTGAGAAGGAGCAGTCCCCCATTGAGCAGAGGGATGAACGAGGAATATTCAAAAGAGGCGCATGTGATGACCAAAGGGCCCGAGGGACATGGCGTGGCGAGAGGGCAGACGAGAGGTAAGACGGGGCCTTGTTGTTTAGGGCCTTAAATGTGAAGAGAAGTATCTTGAAGTGAGTACGGGATCTGACAGGGAGCCAGTGGAGTTCATGCAGCAAGGGTTTCGAGGGAGAGAAGTGAGGGCGACGGAGGAGAATCCGGGCGGCATAGTTCTGTACAAGTTGAAGGGGGATGCAATTATTGAGGTTATACCACCACACATGGATGCAATCATTGAGTTTATAACACCACACCTGGAGGCAATCATTGAGTTTATACCACTGCACCTGGATGCTGCAATCATTGAGTTTATACCACTCAACCTGGATGCATTCATTGAGATTATACCACCACGCCTGGATGCAATCATTGAGTTTATACCACCCTACCTGGAGGCAAGCAGTGAGTTTATACCATCACACATGGATGCAATTATTGAGGTTATACCACCACACATGGATGCAATTATTGAGTTTATACCACCACACCTGGAGGCAATCATTGAGTTTATACCACTACACTTGGAGGCTGCAATCATTGAGTTTATACCACTCAACCTGGATGCAATTATTGAGTTTATAACACCACACCTGAATGCAGTCATTTAGTTATACCACCACACATGATTACAATCATTGAGTTTATACCACCTCACCTGAATGCATTCATTGAGATTTATGCCACCACGCCTGGATGCAATCATGGTGTTTATACCACCACACATGGATGCAATTATTGAGTTTATACCACCACACCTGGATGCAATCAGTGAGTTTGTACCACCACACATGGATGCAATCATTTAGTTTATACCACCACACCTGGATGCAATTATTGAGTTTATACCACCACACCTGGATGCAATAATTTAGTTTATACCACTCTACAAGGATGCAATCATTGTGTTTATACCACTTCACCTGGATGAAATTATTGAGTTTATACCACCACACCTGGATGCAATCATTGAGTTTATACCACCACATCTGGATGATGCAATCATTGAGTTTATACCACCACACCTGGATTCAATGATTGGGTTTATACCACCACACCCAGATGCAATCATTGAGTTTATACCACCACACCTGGATGCAATCATTGAGTTTACCACCCCACTTGGTAACAATCATTGAGTTTATACCAACACATCTGGATGATGCAATCATTGAGTTTATACCACCACACCTGGATGCAATCATTGAGTTTATACCACCACACCTGGAGGAAATCATTGAGTTTATACCACCACACATGGATTCTATTAGTGAGTTTATACCACCACACCTGGATGCAATCATTTAGTTTATACCACCACACCTGGATGCAATCATTGAGTTCATACCACCCAACTTGGAAGCAATCATTGAGTTTATCGCACCACGCATGGATGCAATCATTGAATTTATACCACCACACCTGGATTCAATCATTGAGTTTTTACCACCACTCATGGATGCAATTATTGAGTTTATACCACCACACCTGGATGCAATTATTGAGTTTATACCACCACACCTAGATGTAATCATTGAGTTTATATCACCACACATTGATGTATTCCACGTGAGGTTAAATTTCAATAAAACCTCCGCTTTCTAGCTTTTTCATGGACTACTACCACAGGTGAGGTGCTATAAAATTCCCCCAGCATGCAACAGCCTCCCTCCACTAAACTCTGGTCCCTCAGGTCATCCCCCAGAAGATAGGGCCCCATCCAATTGTTGTAGCGTTGACGGATCCTACAGCGCAGCCTGTAGGATCAAAGTTTTTTACCTTAATCCCCCAAGTGGTCGGTGGAATCTCTAAACAACTCCAACAGCTAAAGGTAAATAGTTACCATTTTCAGATTAGTTGGTCCATATTCGACTCCAAAATTCATATATGTCCGCGCTGAATTAAGCGTCGTACGGTGCGAAATCTTTACTAAAAACTTACTAAAACTCATTTTCTTTTATTTTCACTTCCATTCTAAATCAGTTTTTTAAATTAGCAAAAACTATTACCTCACTACCATCATCTCACTCTTTTATGTCTTTTTTTATTTTTCCAAATCTTTTTTTTTCCCTACGAAACAATTATTCGTGTCAACATCTAATCCTTAATGTCACATTAGCGAGTTAATTCGGACAAAAACGTTCTCTCCTTGGAAAATAGGACAAGCTTCCCTCATCCCATTACTCTGACGATAGCTGTTACCAAGGAAATAGGGATAAAAGCCCGCATCTATTGCCAATAATTCATTTCCCACTTGAATGAAAGCCGCCATTTATAATCCGAGGATCAATTGCGCTCAAAATGACATCATCCATTGTTTGGCATCAAAGAACCGGATTTGCGCTTCTTAAATTCCCGATCCGATTCGAGGGAGGATAAATAAAGGGCATTCGAGGCCAAAAAGGGCGCTTACACCACACACACACACACACATTTGCAGTCTAGATAGTTAAATCGATACTATAAAGGAGCTGGTACGTGAGTACATATGTCCTTTAGGGAAATAAAAATCTACTGGACCAATCTTGATCAAACTTTCACTAGGGAATAGGTTTGGACCCAGAGTAGGTTTTAGGGTATGGTACACTGCCTAAGGGTCAAAAGGTTCATCTGTATGTACTAAATCTTTTTTAATATAGACTTGTTTTTTAAAATTTGAATGCAATTTTTTGTAGAGAATCAAAATGTATTTGAAGTAAGATGCCCATAGGGGTAAAGAATAGATTCTGTAATAGTCAAGTTAAGTTAACAAGTTCAAACTTGCATCTAACCTGACCTCTATATTACACAATAGTATGCAATACTTTGACCATAATATATAAAAACATGAGCATGCTTCAGCCCTTGCATTTGTTTTACAGGGTCACCCCCCCAAAACGGGCCCCAACTTTCGATAGGCCTCATTTCTTAATTTTCTGCAAGGATTGAATGAAACTTTGGTGATAACTAGCTTATTGTATTTAAAAACATCATATCAAAACATGAGAGTCTTTGGACTTTTCTTCTTTATTGTAGAGCGCGTGTTCGAGATGACCTCCATTTAGCTCTGTGCATTTCTTGAGGCGCAACACAAAGTTGTTCATGACGTCCTTACAAACCGACCGACTTATGGCTCTGATTTCCTCCCTGATGGCTTCCTTGAGTTCCGTAATGGTCATGGGTCTCACTACGTACACTCTATCTTCAAGGTAGCCCCAGAGAAAGAAATCTGGGGGCCTAAGGTCTGGGCTGTGAGGTGCCCACTCAAAATCAGTCTTGACACTGATCACACGGCAACCAAAGTTCTCTTCCAGCCAAGCTCGGGACAGGTTTTCCGTCGCCATAAGCGACGGAAAAATGGTTTACAGCTCCTTCTTGAAGGTTTTGAAGACCTCAACATCACGCTCCTGGTCACTGTCACTGTCGCGCCAGATTCCTCGAATAAGAATGGTCCGATGATGCCTCTGGCTGAGATTGCAGTCCATATCGTACACTAAGGTGAGTGTAGGGGCTTGGGGATACCTTCTTTGGTCTGTAGGTCCTCCAGAAGACATTTTTCTTCGAGTTTATCCTTCATTCAAGATGGAAGTGAGCTCCATCTGAGGTTCAAAGGAGGTTAAGGAAAGTTGAGGTCTCCTGAATCTTCTCCAGTATCTTGATTGCCATAGCCTTTCTCTGCTCCTTATCTGAGGCTGTAAGGGTCTGCTTCGTCTGTATTCTGTATGGGTAGGCCTTTACATCCATTACTAGCAATCTCCCGCAAGTCTCTTCGGATATACCAAATACCGAGGAAGAGATGAGAGCAAGAAATCAGCAGGAAAGACAAAATGAAACTGAAATGTAAAGATCTGAAAGACTCTCTCTTGCTAGGTCAAGAATTTCACAATCACGAAACAGGCCATTTTTCCAATGGGACTCAGAGGATATGAATCATGATTCAAAGAGTGATTATGAATCTCATCCCAAAATGCAGATTAGTGCAAAGACAAAATTTTGTATCTACTGTGAAGCAAACAAAAAAGAGAAAATGAAAAAGAACCTTAATGTATGTGCTTGCGCAGGTGGTAAGGTCAGTTGAAGCTTCTACAAGATCCTTCATAACCACTGGTGGGACCTTTTTAACTGGTGCTACTCATGATTCAAAGGACTTTCTTTAAAAGATTCAGAATTATAATAATGCATTTCAGATGACATTTTTAGTGCTAAGATTATTCGTGAGAGAGGATTTATGCCTACATTTAAAGCCCAAGGGTAAGTGTATCACCGTATTGGATCTTCATTGACACTGCCAAATAAAGAGCTTTACTCTCTTCACCTTTCTCTTGTGTATGATTTGGTTCATCAGGGACAAAAGAGAGTTGATGTAACTAGAGTGACAAAAATTAACACAATCAAAAGGCTGCAAGATCTGCTTCATGAGAGGAACAGTTAAGGGGTTTAAATTTGATCTAGAATTATCACCATCCCCTCAATGCAAGATTGTTATAGATGACGACAAAATACCCCCAGGTGAGCATTCTCTACCCTTCAATACACCTCAATGCAATAAAGTAGCTGTAATAACCACAAGAGAAGAATTTGGAAAACGTGATATTGTTCTTCAAGGTCGTGATAATAAGCTATAAAGAATATGCGAGCCTCGTCGTTCATATGATGCCTTACAATACCCCCTGTTTTTTATCAACGGTGAAGATGGGTATCATTTTGGAATCTATCAATATGGAGGAAACTTAATTAAGACTTTCATGCTAGACTTTTATGCTTTTTTCTTTATGATAGGAAAAAAATGATTTTAATCACCTTCACAGAGCCTAAAACCTGTTCCACCAAGATGGAGGGAGAAAGATTAGCATACATCAAGTTTCACCAATCAGATTTAAGAGCATCATTGTATATCCATCTACGAGATGGCATTAACAATGATGTTGTCATAGGTGAAATTGGTCAACCAGTCATTTTTATATCAAGTTTTGTTGGCAGTCGAAGTTATATGCCTGGAAGAACTCAAGATACAATGCTATACGTTAAACTATGGGTGTGTAGATTTGTTTATAACATTCAACTGTAATGCCAATTGGAAAGAAATTAATGCTTAACTTCTCCCTGAACAAAAGCCACAGAAAAGACATGACCTAATTGCAAGAGTTTTCAGGTTAAAAGTGATTGAATTCATGGAAATTATTACAGCAGCGAAAACTTTCGGTCATGTAAGATGCTACATGTAGTCTTTTAGGTAGCAAAAACGAGCTCTTCCTCATGTTCACATCTTAATATGGATGATGGTGAAAATTTACACCGGTCAGGTGGATTATATAATATCTGAAGAACTGCCAGATCTTATTGAAACAAAAAGCTTTATGATACCTTGTAACAAACTTTATCCAAGAAGTTTCTTAAAGGAAACACCAATGGGAGAAGATGGTTATCCTTCCTTTAGAAGAAAAATGTAGGATGATGGAGAATTTGAGGCAGTAATTGGATCAGAAAAAAATCCACTTGTAATTGACAACAGATGGATAGTTCCATACAGTCCCCTATTATTGAAAAGCTTTTATGCTCATATCAATGTTGAGTTCTGTAACTCAGTAAAGTCAATTAAATATGTCAGCAAATATGTCAACAAAGGGCCAGATACAGCAATGTTTGCTTTACAAGAAACAAACACTGCAAACGAAAATAGGCAAAACAAACATTGAATAGAAGAGATGAAGTAAAGTAAATATGTATGTACAAGCAAGGTCGATAAATTAGCACCAATGAAACATTTTGGAGGATACTTAGATTTTCCTTTCATGATCGATATCCAACAGTGCAGCCACGAGATGTTCATTCAGAAAATGGGCAAATAATTTACTTTTCCGAGGTAAATGAAGCTCAGAAAATCTTAACTCACTTACAGCCATAAAATAAGCATGGCTATAAATTGTAGATGCACATTGTACATAAAGGATGGATGAAACTGCAAGTTACGTGCAAAAGAGCATTTTCTTATTCCAGCAATAGAGTGGTCAAAACTATCCGGACAGAAACACAACAGACGTAGATGAGAAGGTAAAATGATATAAGTTACTCAATAAATAATTTTCGGTTGTTATAAAATATTAGTACTTGGTATGTAGGCCTTGACTATGGATCACGCACTGACATCTTCTGCCACAGGAGCGGACTAACGGAAGGCATTCTTCTGGTTTTTATTTCCACTCCTCCTGTAATATTTCCCAAAGTTCTTTGACGGCGCTTGGGTTTCTCCCCTTACTTCTCTTTCCTATCTTCTTCCACAAATTCTCAATCGCATTGAGGTCCGAGCTCTGAGCAAGCCAGTCCATGACACTTATTTCCTACTGATCCAGGAAATTCTTCACCAACTTTGCCGTGTGGCAAGGTGCATTGCCCTGCATTAAATGGCAGGTTGGGCAGAGGCGGCTCTCATATAGGGCACAACATGTGCTTGCAGTTCTTTATATATTTGAGCTTACACTCTGCCCTGCAAGCGTACATGTGTGCCAGTGCCTTCCACCGAAATTATGCCTCACACCATAACGCTTTCTGCACCAAACTTGAGGCTGCTCTTAACGCAGTTCACGGATAATATTTTGCCAGCTCTTTGACGGACGAATCTCTTGCCATCTGAATCAAACAAATTGTACTTCGATTCATTGATGAATTGTACTTTGTACCATTGTTCTCCTGTCCATAGAACCTGCTCAGTAGCAAAGGATAATCTAGCTCTCTTGTTCTTAGGTTTGATCAATGGCTTGACTACTGGTGTGCAAGATTTAAAGATCTTTACGTCATGCGGTGCGATACTGTCTTCTTGAAGACACTAATGCCTATAGTTTCATTTACTTCTCGGGAAATCCTGACTCCTCTCTGGTATTGGCCATTTTTTTTAGATACGAATGAAGGCTTTGTCATCTCTCTTTGAGGTTTTCCTAGGCCTACCAATCGAAATTTCACTGATACATGAGCCTGTAGTATAGATAGGTGATATACGACACTTATGGGGAGTTTATCCTTTTTAGGTATTGCTCTGATGGAGAGGTTATCCTGTAGGCGGATCTTTTCAATTTCATCTAGATATAGGCAGGTGTAGTGGGTCTCCTAAGCATGTTTGTTGCTTGGGTAATGACTGAAAGTCCTAAGAATTCATGGAAGTAAGTTACTACCCAAATTCAGTTGGTTTTCTAAACGATAGAAGTAATAGACTTAAGCTGTCCGAATCTTTTTCACCAGCATATTTTTGGGAATAAAATGCTCTTTTGCACGTAATTTGCAGTTCCATGCATCCTGTATATGTACACCTTATAGCCATGTTTAGTTTATATAATGTAATTTACGTGAGGATTTTACCTTTTTGCGCCCTCATTGACCAATTACACTAACATTTCTTTTTCCTGGTTTAAAAGTATTATTTCTATTTTGAGTCCAAAACTTTGCTTTTGCAAGCGCTGAATTTCTAAATTTGCCAATTTGGAAAAAAGGCTTGGGTGTTATTAATTTCGGGGAAAAATGCGAATATATAAAAGTGTAGGCTTTATATTTTTCTGTATCTGGGCTGTTTGGTGCAATTGGAATTACATTTAATCCAGATGATTAGAGGCTCTTCATATACAGGTCCTCATGAAGCATTGAAGCTGTACTTGGCCCTAAATGGAATAAGCATCCAAGGATTAGAATAGCGTCAAGCTCATTTTACAAGCTTTGAATTATAAGGAGTATGGCTGAGAAGTGTTTGGAGACTTCAAAATGGTAGGATTTTCGAAGGCTCTCCAGGGAGGTTTTACCAAGTTTCCATGACGTCTCTTTCTTTGTGACAGTAGAGATATCACAAGCACATTGCCACAAGAAGCGCTGCCCACAAAGGACTAAGTTCTCTGTTGGCAGGCATAATGTCAAAGATGAGCAATTAATAGACCTTCAAATGGTGTTGTTCGCTCCATTGCATTTGAAACTTGGTCTCACGAAGAGATTTGTTAGAGCTTTTAACAAAACGTCCGCAGCCTTCAAGTACCTTCAAGATTTCTTTCCCAAATTCTCTGAGGCGAGGTGAAATCTGGTGTCTTTGTTGCATCGCAAATCAGGAAAATCATAGAGGTTAGAATTTGCTCAAAATCTTAATAAAAAAAGAGAAAGAATCCTGGAAGAGTTTGTTTCGCTGTGTCAGGGCTTTTTTGGGGGCAACTAAAGGGTTGACAATTATGTGAAACTCGTTGAAAACTTATTGAAAAGCTATGGTTAAATGGGCTGCATGATATCTCTAAAGCTGCATATCTTTGATGCCCATCTTGACCATTTCAAAAAGAATGTGGGACCATATTCAGAGAAACAAGGGGAGCTCTTCCATCAAGATTTACTGAACTTTGAACATAGATACCAAGGAATATGCAATGAAAACATGATGGGAGACTACATCTGTGGACTTGTAGGGGAAAGTGATTTGCATTCCAAACGGAAATCGAAGAAAACTGTTTACTTTTCATTTTTTTTAATAATTTTCCTATATTTCTTGTGGAAGTTAGTTTCAATATAATTTTATAAATTTTTGTGCGTTTTTTGTTTTTACCCCTAAAATGGATGAACAAAATTGCCTATTTTTAATAAATATTTCATCATACAAGCCACAAAAACAAAGTTTAAAACAAATAAAGGCTATTATTTCCCATTGTTTTGCAATAAAATGAGTTGGAAAATAACGCTTACTAGCGCAGACGCATTAGGACAACTTCCTCTCTTCGGGATTCCGTTGAAGAAGTATTCCACTGTTTTACTTCGTTCTTAATTTGTCGCAGAGGCTAATGTCGTTATTCCTGTCATTCTGTCGTCATGCTTTTGAGTACTCTTCGAAACTGTCCTCTTGGCCAGGTTTGGAGTTAGCGCTAGGAATGTGTTTTCTGGTTGGTTTTTAGAGTTCTTCCGTGTAAGAGCAGATACCCATTTTCCCATAGGCTTCTGTGAGGGAGGTTTGAGTTTGGTTCTCGTTGATGCAAAGGCAGACCAGTTTGCTCGGTGGTACTTCCATCGCTGTTTGCGTGTAGGAACGGCTTGAGCTAAGATTTCTGTAACTATCGATCAGGTAGTCATCACTACCCCTTAGATCGGGATAAACACTCCACTAAGTTTTTATAATGAGTGTGGGGGAGTTGAGGCTATATTGGAAAATGTTTTAGTTTGTTAGTGGTAATGGGTTGGACTATGTGTGTTTAAGATTTTGATATAGTTTTTCCAACAGGATGATCCTTATGTTATTATCTGAGTGTGCTGTAATCTTGGTTTCGCGGTGCGCAAGGTGCTTGGTAGATGGATTCTCGCTGAGAGTGCCTGTTGTGAGCTCAATCTTGTCTGGGAGTTTTTATATCGATGCTAGGTACCTTAGTTTTGCCTAATTCATCTAAAGACGTACATATCCTTGGTGCTTTTGGTGGAGAATTGGGTAGAGCCTTTCGTTCTGGTGAGCTTTCACACAGGAAGGATGGTATCTTGTTGAGCGTTTGTACCCTTATCTTTCGATGCAGTGCTCAACTCTCGGTGTGTTGTCTCCTTGTGCATATGAGCGAAGTCATGAGTATCTCATACCATTGGTTCCGGGGATTTAGATTCTACGAGTGGGGGTGCGAGTAACTTGTTCTCTAACATACCATTTCTATGCTAGATAGCTATCGCTATCCCTTCAAGTTGCTTTGAGTTCTAAACTTAGAGTTTTAGAGGAGGAGGAGGTGATAGATTTGGGCGATTCTTGGCGGCTTCTTTCCTGTGATGTCATCTTAGGCAGTTCTGTTTATGAGTGTTTGATGATTAGGGATTCAGTAGTTTGGGCATGAAGTGCTCTTACTTTGGGAGATTCAGTATTCTGGGCATAATGAGGTCTTAGCTTTGAGCTTTCTAAGGGGCGTGAGCTGGTTTGCTTGTGTTTGAGGGTTGTGTTGTATTCCGTCAGTTGTGATGTTCATTGAGAATTAAATTCGGTGGTTTGGGTTATAAGGGGCGTAAGCAACGTTGGCATAATTCCTTGTATTCAACGTTCTTCCCTCTTCCATGATGTCATTAAATGGTTGGTCTCTTCTAATCACGAAACGAACCATTCTAATGCGTACTTCATGGTGGAAAATAAAATGTTAACACGTACGCCTGAATGCGTAGTGGTTATCTCCACTGTTAATGCACATTTATTCCGCTTGTATTGTTCGTTGTTATGACTACTTGCGGCACATTTAAAGCATAGTTCTGTGTCGCTTTTGCAATATTTGGCTGGATGTCCAAATAATAGGCAGAATCTGCAATGAATTGGAGAGAGACGTTCTTCTTGGATGGGAATTATTGTTCCTGCGAATCAAATTGTTTGTGGGATGGTTTGCCATTTAAAAGTAATTTTAACAATTTTCAGTGGAGTTGAACGGATAGGTGATTTTTTCTCGAAAATGGAAACCGGGTCTATTAGATTACCGTCCGGGCATAAATCTGTTGAATAGGACCGTACCTACCCTTGTGTTATTTTTTTTATTTTTAGTCGCGGGCAACTCTACATCTCACTATATCGGTCAGTCCCAGTTTTACTTCTTTTATTTTTTAATAACATTGTAACTATTTGGCCGATTCTAACGAAATTTGAAACCCTTATGTTGTTTTACATTCTCTTTCGAATGATATAATTTTCAAGGTGCTCTCAAGGTGTCCGGTGATTAATTTGAAAGCCTTATGTTGTTTTACATCCTTTTTCGAATGATATGATTGCCAAAGTCCTCCTAAGGTTAGCCGGCGAATTATTTAGCCGAATTATTTGCGAGTCGACAAAATGTTGGTTATTTCTCGTTTCAAAAATAGGCTCGAAAGGACAATTTGTCCGGAAGCGGCTAAATCTGCTAACTCTGCCTGTGTGTCGTCCCATTCAATCACGCGAAATTAACACTCAGGCTCTTAAATCAAGCATGCATCTATTTTTTATATATAATTTCCATTGACGATTAATTTCATCAGCTATGACCACCTGGCCATCTGTTCCTTATAATTTTAAAGACTAAACAATTTTATTTCCAATAATCTTCTTAAATCTTTCGCAGCTGATAAAGCTGACAAAGGTAATGGTGTAGAACACTGGTAGGCAAACTGTGGCCTGCGTAGGCTTTTCATGTGGTTTGCGCTCCATTTCAGAAGTCGACAAAATATTGAAAATTAAGTATTAAACATTTTGCCAAAATCTCACCTTAAACGCGAATTCTCTCAATTTTTGGAGCGCCTTTAAAATTTTAACGGTTTACGTTCCCCCAAATACTCACTTCATGTAGGCTTAGTTTTATATTTTCTGCCATTATTGAAATTTGGCAATATTGCGTCAATTCTAATTAATTGTAAATTGTGGTTCGGATTCCATGCGAAGCTGGAATTATCCACTGTGATATAAAGTCTGTAAACAATAAAAAAGGGTGGCAAAATTGCCCTTAGTTATTAATGTGTATCTATATATCTATGACTGTGTAGTATATGCGAACAAATGCTCAAAAGTAATTGCAATTAACTTATACATACAGGAAATTAACATCTAACTGTTTAAGTGTGGCCCACAGAGCTTTACATAAGCTTCAATGTAGCCCGCTGCTCAAAATTATTGCCCATTCCTGGTGTAGCCTTTATGGATCGAGAATAGTACGTGAAAAAAGTATGTTATTCTTTCTTACAAGGAACTAAAAATTTAAATTGTGACTGGACCAGAACACCGGATTAATAGGTTTCTATCAAAGCTAAAGAGTGGCAAAAACAAGACAATAATTATATGCCCAGTTATATGCATCAGGTTCCTTACCAAGATATTATATTGTAAATCTAAAACCAATAGTGTAGGCGTTCCGCTACGTACCGTACATCTTTTCCCCTTCAACACCTTTTTTTTTAGGGAATATAAAAAAAATGGTATCTGTACTTTCTCAACTCAGATGTAATAACCTTACTATATTTAACTCCTATAAATTTGTTGAAAATCCTCTCACCCGTTCGGATGCTAATGACGTCATGATGGTAAGTTATGGGCCTATGACCTATTTACAAAATTCCACTGGAAGAAACGATCGGTGTTTGATAAACTCCGTTCTTAACTCACGGTGCAATGTATTAGGAATTACTAAGCAACTTTTCAACTTATTTTGAGAACTTGCTGTCCTAAATTTTTATTTCACTTTTAATCAAAAAATTTATGTACAAAAGGGGCTGAGATCGTCGGTAATTGGGCTTAACTTTGGCAAATATTTTTCGGTTTTACAACGAACAAATTTGGCTCCAAAACTTACCAACTGAGTTTAAACACATTTACCATATAAAATTAGTTGATGGTACATTTGTTCTAATGCAACCACGCAAATGTGCCTAAGCATTTCTTCAATGCTTAAATTGTTACCAACTAAGCATAAAATAGACCATGGACATAGAGAAAGATGGTAGGCTCATTTTTATGGCTATCGATATAAATCAAGCTAGAGAACATTTCGAAGCCTCAGTTTAGAGGAATTAACATTTATAGGCCTACGCACTAGATTTTCACCTTTATCCCAGTAAACTTTAAATTCATTATTTTAATTATTCTTATCTATCGAGCCTACCACATTTGTTCCAGAGTATATGTGGAACAAATTGGTAGGCTGGATAGATAAGAATAAAAAAATTGCTAATTTGACTCAATAATGGACAAACACATTAATAGGTTCCTTAATCAAATTTACAGGAAAAATCAAACATCATTACATCACCAAAATTAACTATATTAGTCTTCCATACTTTGGCAATAAAACAATAGTCTTAGTAAATGATCTTAAAAAAAAGGAATCAGAAAGTTTTATTCATAACTAGAGCCAAAGTTTATATTTAAGAATTCGCATACCATTGGATCTTCAATGATAAGGATAAAATCGCTTTTCAATGTCGCCCTTCTATTATTTATTTATAAATGCCGTTGTGAGTCGTGACTCATCGTATGTTGGATTGCCTATAAGATCGATTCAGAATTTCAGTGTCGCATAGAGCAGCGTCGAGGTTGGTTCGGCCGTACGGGATTGTTCCTGAGCAAACAGAACGCATCGCCTATTAGTGATTATGCGCACATATGTACCTAAGTCCAATATTTCCATCTACTTCTTCAAAATACTAAAAGGTGTCGTCCCGAATGACAATGATGTAAGAAGTTTAGAATCCTGGTTCATTTTAAAACAAAAACCAACCTTAAATTACAAACAAACGGCTGCCTCCTTTAAAATTAAATCATAGAGGCGTACCCAGTAAGGGGCACAGCGATTTGCTTTTCTGGCCGCCGTGCTGAAGGGATCCAGCGCACCGTTCGGCCCCAGCTTAGCCTCTTCTCCTTCTTTCTGACATCCTGTTTTCTTATCCTGCTTCCTCACTTTCCCTACAACTTCTCTCACAACTTTCTCTTATTGGCCTCTAATTTAACAGGGTAAACGCCGACCAGCATCCTCTCACCCAAACATCCCGGATCGGTGCTGAGGGCGGAGGGGACAATGCCCTCTCACCCCTGAGCTCCGATTCGGTGGGGGGGTACCTGCTTCATCCCCACCCAAACATTCCTCACATTCCCTTTCTTTCTCTTTTCAATGTCTATCGATTTTACGCTGAGCCTAAGTTAGCGCGCCATGCCGATGTGCTCCCAGGCCACTAGGCGGAAGGAATGGCCTCAAATGGCAGCAGCTCGTTCTGCCGGTCCCGTGTTCACTCCTTGCAGAGCGGGCTACTGCGAGGGGTGATTAGCGGTTGCGTCCCGTGTCACTAATAGCGTCACCATGCAAATGTATGAAAATCCAAAAACAAATAAAAATATCCCCCCTGCACCAGCGACGCAGCCGCCTTCGGGGAGCTCCACGGAAGAAATGGAGGTCCCCCTCCCCCCGTATTTTCTCATGGGACCTTCCAAATTTCTTCAACCGGAGAGAAAGCTTCCTCCTCTCCTAGACCTACGGATGCCGGGGACTCCCCTTCACCACATTCTCTGGAGGCGCCCTTGTACGCCTCCCTCTTTCCAGCGGCACTCCCTCCTTTTCTTTCACATGGGATTGCTAAGAAAGCATGCAGGCAGCCCAATATTGACCACTCTGGCTGGGAGCTACTCGATAAGGCAGACCCTGTTAGGGAGACCGGAGTACCTGCCCCCCTCTCATCCCTGACGGATGCGGGTTCGCTAGGCCAAAACGAGACGACCAAAGGTACCTCGAATGGGATCCGTGATGTGATGTCTTGGGGGAGGGGGGGGCACATGGAGGCCCCCCTTGAGATAGACATGGTCTATGAAGTAACCCAGCCCCATACGCTAAGATCTTCCATGGAGTCGAACCTGGGCTTGGTGCCAATCACGGAACCCGAGTCCGCCCCTGTGCAAGCTCCTTTTCAGGCGGCTCGGGTCCACGAGGCCTCAAAAGAAGGGGAGGGATCTACACCCCTGCCTGTTGTCCCTGTGACAGCAGGGACCTTCTCCCTCTCGGAGAAGGATCTTGCT
Source organism: Ceratothoa steindachneri (assembly GCA_963969495.1). Classification (NCBI taxonomy): domain Eukaryota; kingdom Metazoa; phylum Arthropoda; class Malacostraca; order Isopoda; family Cymothoidae; genus Ceratothoa; species Ceratothoa steindachneri. The sequence continues at coordinate 49,881,493 of OZ018328.1, read as the reverse complement.
GAGACAGGTCCATCTGGCCTAGGGGTTCCTTCCGGCAGAAGAGAAACGGGTTCATTCCCGACTCTCCTCTCCTAAAAAGAAAAGACAGAGGAACGAGACTAAAAAGACTAAGGGCTTCTCTCCCTCCGCGGTAGCCACGGAGACCAATGGGTGCGCTGGCAAGTAACTAAGCGAAGATCGGCACGTCCAGCCCCGGTGCTCCCGCGGGTGGGGAGTCCCTGACCAAGACCAAAAGTGTAAGTGCGCAGAGCGGAGTGTGGAATACGTGGGGGTCCCACATTCAGAGGTTACATGGCGTTTTCGAGCCCGCTGTCTTCAAGCGCTTCTTTGTTTTTCACTCCACTATTAGCTAGGAGAATGTTGGCCAGGAGAAACATGATCCATCAGAGAAGAGATCTAGCTAGCGTGATTGGTAGAGAGCAGAAAGTGACCCGTTTCTCGGACGGGAGCCTTCTGGCGAATGCGTCGAATCCCTCCGAGGCGGCCATGATTAGTGCCCTTCAGACACTTGATGGCACGCTCGTGAGTGTGACGCCGCACTCTACCATGAACTTCGTGAAAGGAATGGTTTATGGGAGGGAACTCGTGAACTACTCCACAAATGACATCACCTTAGAGCTGGCCGAGCATGGAGCTGTCAAAGTCGAATGTGTGATGAGAAAACAGGGAGGGGGGGGGGGCTTGAGACCTACCCCTGCACTCTTTATCACGTTCGACTGTGACAAGCTACGGGGTTCGGTGCGTGACGGTTGCTATCGTGACCGCGTAAAGGCATTCGTGCCACTGCCACAGAGGTGCTACTACTGCCACTGCTTCGGCGATACAAATCGATCATGTAGACGGGCAAAGTCGTGCTTACCCGAAGTCTGTGTAAGTTGCTCCAAGGCCGCACGCGATAAGTCCAAATGGTGTGTGGCCAAGTGCGCCAATTGCGCAGAGCAGCACCCAGCTTCTTCGAAACAATGCGGTGCGTGTCTCCTTAAAAATGAAATCCTGGTCGTTCAGGCCCAGGATCGTCTCTGATTTCGTGAGGCTAGGGACTTGGTCTTGGCGTGCCCGACGCTGCCTTGGACGTCTTATGCCTCAATGATAAGAAAATCACCCTCTGATCCTGGCCCATCCAAGCCCACGAGAACGGTCGTTTCCGCGCCCATTCGGAACCCTTCTGCGGCTCTACCTACCTTGGGCGCTGCCCTGGTAGAGCTGACGGCATAAAGGGTTCACACCCAGCCCCGGCTAACTCCAGGGCTTCCCTTCCTCCCCCCAGCGTGACTGTTTCCCGTAAGGCGAAACAGACGCGCACCTCCGCCGAGTCGTTAGACTCTCAGGAGACAACACCCCTTATATTGGTCCTGAGGCCATCTTCCCGGGTTTCTAAAGCTGCGTCCCAAAGGAGGACAACACTAAAGGAATTTCGGCTCCAACGCCTACACCTAGTGCTAGGCTGGGTGACTCGAAAGCGGTAGATCCTCCAAAGGAGAGACCCCCACCTTCAAAGCCTGCCTAAGGTTTCGAGGAGGAGGGAGGAAAATACTCGCATGGCGAGCCCAACTTTCCCCGTTAAGTCCTCGAAGGCGACAGCGCATTAACGGCAAATAGCACCCGGAGTTATGCCTCCAGGAAGGGTACGGTCATTCCCGTGAGGGTCTTCTCTTCGAATAGAGTCCTCGCATTTCCTCCGAGCTAGGGCTGGAGGGCATATTCTTTCAATATAATTGCCGCGGACTCTGAACAAACTGGGAGGAGGTGCTGTGGCTCGTCTCGAGCCTTTTTCACTTAGCTTTCATTTTGCATGAGAGCATGCTGGGCGCGTGCCCCCTAGCCACACTCCTGGTTTTTAAGGATTTTGTGACCCCACCAGCAAGGCATGTGGGCCAGTCAGGAGGATGCGCCATTTACACCCGCATGATATATCCTTTCTTCCCTTCGCTTCAGACATCTCTTTTCAGGCAGTAGCTGTGTAGCTGCCACTGGATAGGAGATATACTGTTATTTCTGCCTATGCCTTCATTCCACTGTCAAGTGACTTCGACGCGGGGGACTTCCGCCGCGTCGTGGCACCGTTGGGAAATTGAATGGGAGAGACCCTCTTGTGGAAGACTACTATATCAATACCAGTGGTCAAGTCCTTGCCGAGCTGATCGACGAGATGGAGATAGGCGTCCTAAATGTGGGCGAGTTTAAGCATCACTGCCCGAGAACCACTTCTTTTTCCTGTCGCGATCTATATCTGTGCTTTCCGGATGCACAGCATGATTTTGAGAAGGGGTAGTCGTTGACCTCATGATAGTGATCACTTTCCCATTCAAATATCATTTTCTGGGCCGCTTCTGCCTGAGAGCTCGCCCCGGTCGTGCTTTTCGCGGGCGCGGATGTGCGCATTTCAGGAAATGACTGATTTCTTTGTCTCAGTCGAAGAGCTTAGGTCGGTAGATGAGGCCATTGAGTTCTTCTCCGGCAACCTCATCGTTGTGGGCCTAACCACTATTTATAGAACTTCTACCCGTTTTCCACGCCGCCGGCTCCCGTGGTGGTCATCCGGGTGTGGGGCAGCCCTCAAACAGAACCGTTATACTTACATGAGCTATAAGCGCCGCCCGAACGATTTCACTGTCGGTGAATTTTGTCATGCTAAGCTACGTTCCAATATATTTAGAAGCACGCCCACCGCTCTTCTTTGCGGGCAAACGTGTCTTCCCTTAACGGGAAGGGCCCTCTAGCAGAGGTGTGGACGCGAGTCAAAAGAATTCGGGGCAAGTTCTCGCAGAACCCCTCTCGGACCACGGATCGTAATCTCGGACCCCGCGTCCGCTTTCTCCGCATTCTCTGGCTAGGATGCTGCTCCGCCAGCATTCAATGCGCGTCGTGATGTCGCGGAAGGCCGCCGAGTGTACTTAACCTCCTGAGGCGCAGAACCCTCCAAGACAGGTTTACTTTGAGTGTATTGCGTTCTGCTCTCGCTTCGTGGGCGGACACCGCCCCTGGTTCGGTCAATGTCCCGTACGCCATACTTCGACACCTGGGTGAGGAGGCATGGCCTTTCTTTTAGATTAGTTCAACGGAATCTGTGCTCGCTTTTCGCAAACTTGGAATCACTCTACCCCGGCCGGTTTCCGCCCAATCTAACTTCCGACATGATCAAGTTGATGGAGTAATTGGTAACTGTTATATTAGCCTTTTTTCTGGATAGCAGAGGCCATCTGTCAGTGCACAGTGTGGTTTCCGCAAGTTCTCCTCCATCTCAGATGCTCTTCTCTGATTGAAAGAGGCTGTCTGCGAGGCCTTCCTTCTTAGAGAGCACTACGCCACGGTGTTTTTCGATCTGGAGAAGGCCTATTATACCACATGGCGATACGGTATCATGGAGAAAGGGGACGCCTCCTAATCTTTATATCTGATTTTTTTTGCGAGATCGTCGATACCGCGTACGTGTGTGTGTGAGGGGGTACCCTCTCCAGCCCAATGGAGCAGGAAGAGGGTGTCCCGCAGGAAAGTGACCTCAGTGTCACACTCTTTGCCCTGAGCACCAACGGCATCACCTCGGTGCTGCCGGAAGATTTTTTCGCTACGCTCTACGTGGATGACCTTTCGATCTCTTTTGGCGCGGCCCAGATGCAAACTCCTGAGCGTCGACTCCAACAGGTATTGTTATTGGGCCGCATCTTTCGCTATGTCGAAGCGCACAGGCTTCGGTTTTCCTTGGCCAAAACTAAGTTGGTGCACGTCTGCCGCCATCCACGGTTCCACCCTGAACCAGACTTATTTCTAAATGGGGTTCGCCTGGAAGTGGTTGACTAGGATCGTTTCCTTAGTTTTGTATTTGACCGACGCCTCACTTGGGAGGCTCCTATTCGCAGCCTTAGGGTCTCTTGTACTCGCTTCATGGATATGCTTCGTTCCGTAACGTTTAGCGCTTGGGGCGCTGATAGGGCTAGCTCCTTACTTTTTTATCGATCCTTTGTTCGTTCCAAGCTCGCTTCGGATGCAAGTTTTATGCATCCACAGCTGGGCATGTATTGCGGAAGGTGTACTCGATCCACCACACCGGCCTTTGGCTGGCGACCGGTGCCTTCCGCACGTCCTCTATTGAGAGCTTACTTCTACTTGCATGGGAGATGCCATTCGCTCTGCGCCATGCACAGTGCATTATTCGCCTGTGCGTTCGAGTTCGGCGCCTCCCTCAGTCACCAACATTTCATACAGCATCTGTTGGTGATCTCGATGGTGCCTATGCCGCCGAAAGACGCCAGTCATACCCTTTGCCCTTTGGGGTTCGGGATAGGAAACTCTTTGAAGAGCTAGGTAGAGCTCTCGGTCCGGTGGTGCCCCTAGTTCTTCACAGGACGCCGCCCTGGAAGGTACTACTTTTGACTATTTGTCGTCACGCCTCTGCTCCAATGCTTCTACAGCACCGGGAGTATTGCGTTCGGCCTTTTTGGAGCACACTCCATGTTCCGCTGGAACCATGCCAGTGTATAAGGATGGCTCCAAGTCCCAAGAGAGGGTCGGTTTCCACTCCGCGTCCCCTCTGTTTGAAGACAGCTGAGGTATGTCAGGCGCTGCCTCTGTCTTCACAGCCGAGCTGGTTGCAATACACCGCTTGGTATGGGAGATAACGCAACGTGCCGGTTCGGAGAACGGATTGTGATTTATAGCAACTCACAAAGCACCCTGGGTGCTCTCGGGGCATTGGAATCTCTACATCCTCCTGGTTCGCGATATCCGTGACGCCACGGATTTGGCGAGCCAGGCGGATATCTAGATTATCATCTGTTGGGTTCCTGGACATGTAGGAATTACGAAGAATGAGCACACCGATGAGGGCACCAAAGAGTCCGTGATGACTGGGCGACGAGACCAGCGATTTGCTCTTCCTCACGGGAGATAACCAACGTGCACGGTTCGGAGAACGGATTGTGATTTATGGCGACTCACAAAGCGCCCTGGGTGCTCTCAGGGCATTGGAATCTCCACATCCCCCTGGTTCGCGATATCCATGACACCACGGATTTGGCGAGCCGGGCGGATATCTAGATTATCATCTGCTGGGTTCCTAGGAACATGTAGGAATTGCGGGGAATGAGCGCGCCGATGAGGGCGCCAAAGAGTCCGTGATGACTGAGCAACCAGACCAGCGTTTTGCTCTTTCTCACACCGAATACATGGCAGGAGTACGGGCTGCCCTCCGGGCGGCTTGGCAAATAAGATGTGAGACGGAGAGGGGAACTTAAAGTCACGGGCTATTGCCCCGCGACTGTTCCCATGGACCTCCCCTCCAATGCCGCAACGGCTTCAGGTTGCTTTCTGTCTTCTCCGAATTGAACACACTAGCGGGACGGACCGCCATTTGATGGAGCGCTCGCCTGCGTTTTTTTGCGCCCACTGTTTTGTCCCACAAACTGTTCGGCACATTCTTGTTGAATGTCCCAGTCTGGGTGATCTTCGGGCACGTTACCTATTCCGGTACCTGGACGAGCGGGATCGCTACCACTTGTTCCTTGTACTCTGGACGGATTCGTGCACACAGACTTGTGGTCTATACAAATTTTTGGAGGAGTCTGGCTCCTCCACTTTATTTGACTGTTTTTTTTATGGGGTGGGGTTAGGTCGCATGTTCCTTCGCCGGGAAAGACGGGCCTAACCCCACGCCAGAGCGCGCTTCCCACTTGTTGCCATATTGCTCTTTTTCTTTCGATTTTTTCTTATTTTTTTAGGGGGGGGGAGTTGCTTATTATTTGTTTTTTTTAATATAGCTGGGGTGAGTACGGCGATTTATACCTAAGTAGGCAGTCGCCAGATGGGCTCCTAAAATTATAAAAAAAATCATAGAGGCGTAGCATTTTCCTGGAGCAAATTAACTTACTCCGATTATCTAACTTTTCTCTTTTTATTACAATCGTCTGGCGGCAACAAACGTTGTTAAACTCGTATTTTTAAAAGTTGTTCTGTCGTTGAATTTTTTTAAGAAATTAAGTCCGTTGCAAGGAGGTTTTCTCTCGACCTGTGTGAAAAGGAAACTGACATTCTACAAACTGAATTATAGAAAGACACAAGCAAAATGAAAGAAAGGTCTGTTGCCCAGATTGACCCTGTCGTCGGATATATATATATATATATATATATATATATATATATATATATATATATATATATATATATATATATATATATATTATATATATGATAAATAACACCCACAAGGAAAATGGAAAAACGATTCCAAGCGCTTTCGTCTTTATTCTAAAAGACCTCTTCATGGAATCATTTTTCCATTTTTTTTGTGGGTGTTATTTATCATAATTTGGACTCACGTGCAAGTTGTGAGTTTCTTTTCATATATTATATATATATATATATATATATATATATATATATATATATATATATATATATATATATATATATATACACACACATATTGTCGTAGGGTGACCCCACACATGACACCAGAATTATATAATGTTTGTCGTAGAGTTGCACGTCGATGCTAGCCGAGGATTGACTCTGCGGTGGCACGGGAAGGGAACACGCCAGAAATTGACATAGATCCCAGTGCGAGGGTTAAATAATCAAAATCGAGTGCGTTGGCCTAAACCGCTAAATTTTCACAAATACAAAAGGGATGGTACCGGGTACTCTGCACAAAAATAAGTCAAATAAAGGGACTCGGGAAATGCTCGGTAGGGTGACCCCACACATGACACCAGAATTATATAATGTTTTTCGTAGAGTCGAACGTCGATGCTAGCCGAGGATTGACTCTGCGGTGGCACGGGAAGGAAACACGCCAGAAATTGAGATAGATCCCAGTGCGAGGGTTAAATAATCAAAATCGAGTGCGTTGGCCTAAACCGCTAAATTTTCACAGGTACAAAAGGGATGGTACCGGGTACTCTGCACAAAAATAAGTCAAATAAAGGGACTCGGGAAATGCTCGGTATTCCTATTACCGAACAACATCAAGTAATAAAAAAATAATAACAGTAATAATACAATAAGACAGACAAGAATAGTTATCAATAGCCGGGGCCAACATAGGTTCGATAACCAGGGGCTTACATACAAGGATATTAAAAAAAAAGAAAGGTCCCACAATATCCCCCCAAAGTTACATACCAACAGGTGAACACATCAAAAATATATACACAATAATAATAAAAAATAATGGCACATATTCTTATAAGGCATTTCACAAAACTACAAGAATTATTCAGGAATATATACAAAGTAATCCATTTAACGTTATAATTAATTAATGCGAAATTACTCTGGAGACAAATCCAAGGGATTTCTGCTTAAGCTCTCTGCCAGGCAATTCTAGGAACCTTTAATTCATACAGTTTTAAATTGGAATTCTTGGAGAGAGGGGCTCCACCTCATGAGGCGCCTATTATTTTTCTTAACCTTCCGTAGGTAAGAGAGGGGTTTATGATCAGTCTCAAACATGTGCAAATTCTGATCGATGAGGGGAATCAGAATACCCATTTTCAATAGCTTGTCTAACTCCTCATTGAACGCTTTTCTTAAGTGAATGGAGATGGGGTACGGCTTCGAACGAACGGGTTCCTAAGTGGTGAGCCAAATATTGTGCTCGAACTGGGCAGGACAAACAGGGGTATCCGAATTACATCGGTGAATTGGGTCAGTAGCGCTTGTAACTGGGTCTTCTGGGGGATCGGAAGCTGAGGGTTTATAGTAAACTCGGGGATATCTGGCAAGACGTGAAAAGGATATTCCGCGACTTGTTTCACGCAGACGACTTGTATCACGCTCAAAGTGTCAAGCGGGTAGCTGGACTTCAAGGCGGTTTCTTCGTCCAAGGCCACAAGTTGGTTGGCACAAGCGCTTTGATGGTACATTTTAAGCATGTTCATGTGGAATGGCCTAGTGCCACACGGGATTTTGATCAAGGAGTTGACGGGGCCGCGTCTCTTGATCACTGGGAAGAAGCCCTTCCATTGGCTCAAAAGTTTGTTGTTCTCGGTGGGGAGTAGTAAAAGGTCTTCGTCACCGGGTTTAAATTTTTTTTCTTGGGACTTACAGTCGAAGTAGGTTTTATACTTGCACAAGTTTGTCTCGGCGTTCTGATGCGCGATCTCTGCCTACTCTTTTAACCTCTGCCTCAGGTGTAGGAGGTAAGCGTTGGAGGATTGAATCTCCTGGTCTAATTTAGAATTGGAGAAGAGCTCCTTTAGAGTGCTGAGGGACCATCTACATTACATCCATACAGAAGCTCAAATGGGGCAAAACCTAAGGCGCGATGGGGAGTTTCCCTGTATGCGAAAAGGGCTACCATCAAAAAATGGTGCCATTCTCGCAGTTGTTCGGTGCACAATTTCTTGAGGAATGGATTTGAGGGACCAGTTCAGCCTCTCACACATCCCGTTACCAGCTGGGTGAAAAGGGGTGAGAAAAAGGTATTTTATCATCAGGAGCATGCCAACGTACTCCATCAGTTGCGACGTGAATTGGTTGCGACTATCAGACAGGATTTCCTTGGGTAACACAACGCGGGAGAAAATAGAGATTAGTGCTTCCGCGCAGGAGATGCTGTCTATATTCTCCAACGACACGGCCTCGGGGACCTGGTGGCAAAATCCAGTAAAGTTAGCACGTAACTGTCACTTTCACTCGACAGGGGCTGTATCGGACCGATGAGATCAATTGCGACACGGAAAAACGGCTCTGAGATTAGGGGGTCTTCCCGGCAACAGTGCGGGCTTAACTCTCCCTTTGTCGGCAGTCTTTTGACAGATGTCCCAAGACCTGCAGTAGCGAAGATTTCTTCATGACTGCCTGGCTAATAAAATGATTTGAAGATCTTCTGGGTGGTCTTCGTGTGGCTAAAATGGCCTGAAAATAGGCTGTCATGGGCAGTGAGTAAAATGTGACTAACGTGAGAACAAGGAACACACAATACTCGCGTCTGGGATTTACCGTTTTCTGAGCACGCACGGTAAAGTAAGCCGTCCGTAACTTGGTAGGAGATCACCTTGTCTCCTCGGTTGGGTTCTTGCTCTTTTGACTGGGCTTAGCTCACAGGGGTAGGAGGGAATTGCAGTTCTTCTAGTTCCTTGCGAATTTTTCAGTCATGACCTCCTCGAATTCTGAAGAACGTGAGGTTTCTAGGGGCGAAGGCATCTTCGAATCTTTTACCACTTTCGAACGGGTAACCACGGGTTGAGCAACGGAGCTGGGGACGACCCGTGAGCACTGGCCAATGAGGACGGAACAGAATTTAATAGGAACTGCTACTACTTCTCCCCAGCCAGTGAATTATGCACAATCGATGAATCGCTTAACGATGAGGAACCAATTGGCGCGCCCCAAGTAATCGTGCATGACGGCCAATTTATTATGGCTCGGGACTACTGGGGGAAGCAGCTTTTCCGACACCACTATGCATGTGCACCCTATATCTCTCACAAGAGTGGATACACGGCAGCCATTAATCGTTCCAGATTCGAACTTAAGACCTCGAGGGGTATTCTTATAAAACAAGAAGTTTACCTGGTGGCTGCTGGGACTTGAGGTGCTTGGGGGAGGAAATGATTCCGATGGTGTTGACAGAGGTGCAGAAGTCGCAGAGATCTGGTGTACCTGGTGAGAAAAGTTATTCCTAAACTGAAAGTTCTAGGGGCAGTTCGTTTTCACGTCGTTCTCCACACCGTAGGAAAAACAAATGATGGGTCTCCTGGGGAAAGATGACGTAGAGGGTATATAGAGAACGGTTTTACATCTCCGTGTTCGGACGAAAAAAGTGGTTTCGGCTTCGACGGCCCAATTACTTTGGCAAAATTGTTTCCATTTTGCAGGATGAATTTACCTTTGTTTGGCTTATGTTTTGGGGAAAGGGGGCCATTTTCTTCCCTTCTTTCGGATAAAAGTTGTGACTTGCTGAATAAATGTCGGCCTCTTTTGTGCACTCATTGAATGTTAGGAACCGCCGGTCTTTTACGAAAGATCTGATTTCAACCGGGAGTGCAGCCAACAACTAGTCTCTCAGGAAGAAGTCAACGAGGGCGTCATAGTCATGCGTGATTTTCGAAGCGTCGAGCCAAAAGTTGAGGTGACGCTGGAGGGTGTACCCAACCTGACGGTATGTTTGGCCTAGCTGAGGTTGGCATGTCTGAATTTTCATCGGTAAAATTCTGGGGTCATGTTATATGGCGCCAGTAACTCCAATTTTAAGGTCGAATAATCAATTGTTGCCTCAGAGGGAAGTGATATGAATACATCTCGCAGTTGAGAATTTAGCAAGGACAATAATTGAGCCACGATGTCCCAATGGTTGATTTCAAAGATTTTCTCGCAGTGGATTAAGAAGGCTCCGAAATCCTCGCCTTCCTTGAAAAGCGGAAGCTTAACAGACATGGTAGGGGAGCTTCGTACCTCGAGCTGATGGACAGCGTCTCCTTTCTGGTCCTACTCATTTCAAGTTCATGAAGGCGGATTCTTTCCTTTTCTTTCTGTTCTTCTAGTTCCTTCTCTTCTCTTAGTCTTCTTTCTTCTCTTTCGGTCTTTTCCTCCTCTTGAATATAAGCTAGGAAGTCCTTGCCACTGAGCCCAAGCGACTCTCCTTGCAACTTAAACGTGTTAAATAATGAGGACATTTTATCGTGTTCGACCATCTTCAGGAAAAGCACCCCAAAAGGACGGGGGGAATTATTTAGACGCACAGCGAGAGTGATAATAGGTTTTGGCGGACCTACGATTCTTTACTTAAAAAAAAACTGCGATAATTATTTCGTACGTCGCGAATTCTTAATTATATTCGAAATATTCACTCCGGAATTTAGCGATAGCCTGTGTTGCCCAATACCTAACGAAGAAAACGACAAACACAATACAAAAAAAAGAAATAAGATTAACTCCTTTACAATACGGCAGATGTTTTATGAGGCCTAAAAAGGGTTCAAGTTTCACACGGTCACAAAATTCAATACAAAATACGCACACAAAAGGGAAAATGGGAAATGGGTAAGTTCTTTTCTACAGTTTCTAAAAGGAATGAGACCAGATACTGCGGGTGACCCCACACCTAACACCAGAATTTTATAATATCGCTTTCGTAGGGTGACCCCATACCTGACACAAGAACTATATAATGTTTGTCGTAGAGTCGAACGTCGATGTTAGCCGAGGATTGACTCTGGCGTGACGCAGGAAGGCAGCCCGCCAGGAATTGGGATATAGATCCCAGTACGTGGGTTAATTAATCAAAATCGAGTTCGGTTGTCCTAAATAATTAATTCTTAGAGGTTCTGGGTTTAGAGAAACTGATTGTAGAAAAAGAACTTGACTATATACAAAGAAAATATTATTAGCAAAAGTAAGTAAATGACAATAGATAAGATGAGACCCGGTTTACCAAACGGGGGGATACAAATGACTCAACGGGGACGAGAGTCCGAGAAAGGATGTACGGTGATTGCTTTCAAGGAAAGGGGGAAGAGTGCAAATGACGGGGCGACTCACGTAAAGCCTAATTGAATGGAGGCTTTGGAAACGATGAGGAAGCGGGGCGCTGCAAAGTTCCACTTGCAAAATTCCTTCTTCTTTAAACTCGCTGAGAAATGAACGATACCAGCAGCTTTCAACTGTGACGGATTTATGGACGAAAAGTGAGCAAGAATGGAACAAAATAACACGAGAATTTTGAAAGAAACTGTTAATAGAAGTAATGGAAAACAAAGTCTTCAACACCACATATTAAGTGTGTTTCATCATTGTCAAATCTTGCTTTGTTTCTAGTGTATTTGTTTGTTAAGCAATTCTGTGAATGATTCTCTTATTTTGCACGTATCAATATTTTATTTTTAGTTTATTTTGTATAATTACTTAAATATACGATTGTGTCATATGAAATCTTCATTTACCTAATCATATTTATGAAAAAAAATTAATAGAGGAAAATCGTTCTCTTATTTTGCTCGGTAGTGTAGATCAAACACAGTTGAAGAAATGGGAAGTCGAGCTTTGACTTACAAAGTTTTCTGTGCAGCTCCTCCAAGTAGCTGCGGAATTATCAAAGGGCGGCTTCATTGTAGCGCATTCTAATAGGCCGATTCCTCAGGAACTGCAAGCCAAGTATAAAAATTAAGGTCAACACGACAAATTGGAACATTTATTCAATTTAATATTTCGTACAGCATCTGTGTACATCGTCGGGAATTCTAACGAAATTACAAAAGCATTAATAAGTACTAAATTGTTATGATGAATTACAAAGAATAAACTTTAAATAAAACTTAAAGAATATGTATCCAAGTAAAGAAAGAAAGAGAAAAAAAACATGAAGAGTAAAGAAGACAAATAAATGAATAAAAATTCTCTCACTAGTTGGGTATCCATGAATTAAAATCTTTTGGAGATATGAGTATGGCAATGTTAAGAAATGCGAGCTTAAATAACTCTGTCGGAGATGTTGGTTGTTTGTAAAATTAAGAAAATTAGTTGGTCAGATGTTATATAATTAATAAGAGTATCCAGGGCTGTTGGTTATTTAGGTTTGGAGGGAGTTTTTGGATATGTAACGTCTCCAAAATATCTTAATCATAATATATATATATATATATAAATATATATATATATATATATATATATATATATATATATATATATATATATATATATATATATATATATATATATATATACATCCATTAAACCACATGCAAAGAGAAAACGGAATAATTTTTCCTTGCAGTAATATTTTTATTACCTCTTTGATCACAGTTAAAAGTATGCCGTTAGTACACTACGCTACGCAGAGAACCAAAATAATTCTCTGAATATAATAGCTTTTAAGGAACACTTTTCAAAGAATAAATGAGGAATAGGTAAACGCGTGGCAGATATACAAATGTATATATCTCTCAAAGTAGCGAGAGAGAATGATGAAAATGAATCCATTAAACCACATGGAAAGAGAAAACGGAATAATTTTTCCTTGCAGTAATATTTTTATTACTTTTTTTCGAAAAAATCCGTGCAGGGAAGCGATTCGAACCAGGCACACTGAGGCAGCGAGCACCGCTTTGATCACAGTTAAAAGTATGCCGTTAGTACACTACGCTGCACGGATTTTTTCGAAAAAAGCTAATAAAAATATTACTGCAAGAAAAAATTATTCCGTTTTCTCTTTCCATGTGGTTTAATGGATTCATTTTCATCATTCTCTCGTGCTACTTTGAGATATATATATATATATATATATATATATATATATATATATATATATATATATATATATATATATATATATATATATATATATATATATATATATATATATATATATATATATATATATATATATATATATATATATATATATATATATATATATATATATATATATATATATATATATATATATATATCTCAAAGTAGCACGAGAGAATGATGAAAATGAATCCATTAAACCACATGGAAAGAGAAGATAAATAAAATGATTTTTTCTTCGGAAAAATTCCTTTTCTTAATTGCTAAAAACCCGTGCATGGGTGGGGATAGAACTCAAAACACTGAAGCTGCGAGCAACCGCTTTGATCTCAATTAAAACAACCCCTTAATATCAGTGTTTGTTTTGCATCATTTTTAGCTTATATTTTTTACTCTATCTTAATTACTTTTGATATGATTACTTTTTTTAATCTTTCGCTTTAGGACATTGCAGTAATTTTGACTTTGATTACTTTGTTCCGCTCCCCCTCCCTAGTGAAAATAATTCAATATTTCTTTGTTTAAAACATTTTATAAGATTTCTTAATAAGTTTAATGTCCATAACAATTTAATCTTATCTTATGGTATTTTTTATTGTTTTCTTTTATGATTTTATCACCTGAAGATGGCGATGCGCTCGAAACATGTTTTTTCATTTTAAATAAATCATATATACCTCAGCGTTCTCTATCTTCTTACCTTCGTCGTGAAATTTAAGATAAGATTGGTTACCAGTGACCCTTATGATTATATATATATATATATATATATATATATATATATATATATATATATATATATATATATATATATATATATATATATATATTATATATATATATATATATATATATATATATATATATATATATATATATATATATATATATATATATATATATATATATATATATAATCTTTGGGCCTGCTCCTGTAGAGCTTCAATTTAAGTTGTAGGATCAACGAAAAATGGAGGGGGAAAAATTATTTTGTTTAATTGAACGTTACGGGGGTTTTTACCACCCATCTTTTAATACTGGAAATATAAAATGATGAATAACAATTTATAGTTTTAAAAATTAAAAACATTCAAATTATGGAAATGGGGGAATGGATAATTTCGCACGTTAATATAAAGAATGATGTAGAATTTAGTTTATTGGGTTAGAATTCAGTTAGAAAATTTAATTAGTAAAATTGGTTATATACATTTTTGATGAAACTATATAGGCATAAAAAGACACTAACCTTCTACAATTACTTGTGAACGGAAGAATGTAGGGAAAGCGAGGGAATGGTAAGAATAAAAAGAGGATTAGAAGGTTGGTTAATATTTTATATCAGAAGTAGTGGATGGGAAGAGGAATTTGAATTTAGAGAAGTGGAAGTGTATTTGATATATATATATATATATATATATATATATATATATATATATATATATATATATATATATTGATTCTTGAATTCGCTAAGAGAAAGGATTGGAGATGGTTTTCAAACTTATAAAATGTTCTAAGGTAACTTCGGTTTTACATTGAATAGAACGTAACCGAACAGGCGAGAAAGAACTCTTTCTTAGAAAGAACTTGCCTATTCCTGTGGCTGATTCGCATAAAGGAACCACAATCTTGCCTTCAGCAACCGCACCGTACTGTCAATATATTTCCCCAGATTACATCCGGGGCAATTAAATTCATATATGAGGGAGTTCTATGGATCTTGAGGGATTCTGTTTAAAAATTGTCATATTTGATGTTTATTTAAAAAAATCATTTTAAAATTGATATGAAAAAAGAACTACTTTAATGAAATTGTGTTTTTTTTTAACTTTTGTTTTTAAAAAACCGATAAACTGAAAAACTACATAAAGTATATCTTTACAAATAGTAGGGAATTTCAATTTAGGTTGGTAAATCTTGTCAAAAATAGTAGTTGTCGTTTTCTCCACCAAAGCCACTGGGAAAAAGTTTCCTTCGAAATATCCAAACAGAAATTCAGATCTTCATGAAATTCGGTGTAGAACGAACAAATTTTGTATACACGGAAAATTTGTTTGCCAAGCACTGATTTCATAGGAAAAATCGCCAAAACTGAAGAAGTTGAGGCTTTGACCAGTAAATGTTTTCTTGCGAAAAACTTTGATTTCAAATCCTCTTAATGAATAGGAGATTTGAATATCCAAAAATAAGAGGGAACCATTAAGGTCCTTTTCGCAGGTTAATATAATATTTTATGTATGTATATGGTTGGCATTATTGCAGGAATCTATCACATGAGTCCTCAGAATTGAAATGAGGCACATAATATGTCTAATACTTCACAGTTCTTGGTTCAATAATTGTTCTTCAATCAGGTCTTTGTTGATACGAGTATCATCATAGCCTGGTTTGGACAACATTTATTCAACCAAGAACTTGGAAATATTAGAATATGTTGCACCATCGCTTTGTGAAAGACACATACCTCTTTTGCAATTATGAAGTTCTGAGGACACGTGTGAGAGATTTCTGCAATATGCCAAACATATAAGTTCTGCATTACTCCTTATAATAACGCGCGATATTCCCCATTTTTCCCATTTCCATAATTTGGATGTTCTTAATTTTATAACTATAAATGTTTAGCTTATTCATAAATTTGTATTACCAGGCCGGAAGATGGAGGAAATTAACACCCGAAACGTTATATTAAACAAATTAATTTCTTCCTCTACGTCCTCTCATTCATCCTACAATATATATATATATATATATATATATATATATATATATATATATATATATATATATATGATGATGAAAATTAATGCAATATCGCAAGAAAAGATGAGGAATTAAACCACATTCTCGAAGACAATTTAATTCAGAACAGTTTCGGTGTATCTCACACCCCTTTTTCAACAACTGACACTGGGCAGAAAATGGGGGAAAAAGAAGGGATCTTTCACGACCTGACCCCGTGTTATGTTTGTAAGCACTTTTCTAATATTTTCTATCCAGTGTTAGTTGAAAAAGGGTGTGAGATACACCGAAACTGTTCTGAATTAAATTGTCTTCGGAGAATGTGGTTTAATTCCTCATATATATATATATATATATATATATATATATATATATCAAGAAATATTTGCAATTGTGCAAGCATAATTATGCGGTTAAGAAGGCAAAGTTTTAGGTAACTCAGCTCTTCATCAAGCCCTCGGAAGGAGCTTTTCTCACTGCCAATTGCAAATAATTCTCGATTTATAAGGCCGAGCTAGAGTGAATAAGAGTAAATTTCCCATTCTCTTCGAAAGGAAAAATAACAATTACATAAAATAGCTGATTGGAAGAGAATTTTGGGGGGTTTGTCTTTGAAAGGTTGGCTTATGCGTTATCTTCTCGTGACTGTGAGAAGAGCTCCTTCCGAGGGCTTGATGAAGAGCTGAGTTACCTAAAACTTTGCCTTCTTAACCGCATATATATATATATATATATATATATATATATATATATATATATATATATATATATATATATATATATATATATATATATATATATATATATATATATATATATATATATATATATACATATATATATATACATATATATATATATATATATATATATATATATATATATATATATATATATATATATATATATATATATATATATATATATATATATAGTGAGGGGACAAGTATTTGCACACTTAAATTTTCAATATTTCTGAAATATTTTTGTGCTTTCGTCTAGTTATAAAACTAACGGGAAACTCATATTAAACATATTTAACAGAAGAAATACACATAAGACAGATTCTTATTGTCCATAACAACATTGCTAATTAACAAAATTTAGCAGTTTACAAAAAAGTCTTATAAATTCGATGAAAATGGTAAAATTGAAGATTTGCTAAATTCCCTGAAACGAAATTGATGTATATCTGCCGAATATTAGCACCGTCGTTCATTGTTAAGAATCCATAGAGGAAAGACGTTTGCTTTGACCAATGATGAAGGTCATAGAAGAGCCTCAAGCGATTCGATAGCAAATAATTTACCTTCATTTTGATGGGTTATCCCTATAGAAATACTTCTGAGCGAGTTGAAGTGCTTTATGCAATTGTATGTTCCATAATTCGAAACCCTCGTGAGTATGAAATCTCCTCAAACTTGAAAAGAATCGATGCTCCTCGTAAGATTAACGATCGGTCTCGCCGTTAACTGATTCTAAAGCTAAAGAATATTCCAATACTCACTATGAAAGAATTACAAATCGATCTGTAATTGTCAGGGGCTAAAGTGAGTAAAAGGACCATTAATAAAGAGCTCCTTCGTAATTATCTGCATTATTTAATTCTCCGCACAACTCCACTTCTTAATAAAAAAAACATGTACGAACCATATCTTGAAAAAGCAAGTAAATTTTGAAAAACTTTACATGGTCTAATGAGACTAAAATAGAACTTTTCGGCCAAAATGATGCTAGTCACGTTTGGAGGGGAAAAGAAACTGCCTATGATCCTAAGCACATCACCCCAACTGCGAAACACGAAGGAAGTAATCTCATAGTTTGGTGCTGTTTTACTGCATATGGCACAGGAACACTCAACATCAATGTTGGGGAAATATATAGGCCACGTATATTAAGATACTGGAGGAAAAACTGCTCAAAAGTATGAAAATTTTATAAGGCCCAAGTCAATGGATATTTCAGTAGGACAACGACCATAAGCATACGGCCAAAATTAACTCAAGAATACTTTAGGAAGAGAATAATAAACTTCTCTCCATTGCTAATTCAATCGCCAGACCTCAAAACTATTGAACATTTAAGGTGAATAATGAAGGCTGCATACCAAAAGAGAAACCCACAGAACCTTGCCTCTTTGAGGGAGATTTGACTCGAAGAGTGGAGCCAAATATGGAGAAATGATTGCGAAAAGCTAATCTCAACCTATGAGAATCGTCTTCGTGCTGTTATTGCAAACAAAGCTTATGCCACGAAACATTGAATGACTGAAATTATTATTGGTTGAATACTTTTGTGAGCTGCTATTTTTTTTAATTAGCTATCGTTATATACAAAAATCATTTTGATGTGTATTTCTTCCGTTAAACGTATTTTTCCTGCGCTTCCTGTTAGTTTTATAACCAGAAGAAAGAAGAAAATATTTCCGAAATATTAAAAATTTAAGCGAAGGCTTCATGTTTTGAACAGCGCCATATAAAATTTATGTCACTATTATCATATATATATATATATATATATATATATATATATATATATATATATATATATATATATATATATATATATATCAAAGAAAGAGAAGATAAACGGACTTATTTTTTCTTCGGAAAAAACGTATATTTCTAATTGCAGAAAAATCTGTGCAGTGGTGCGGATCGAACCATGAACACTGAGGCAGCGAGCAACCGTTTTGATCTGAATTAAAACAAACACTCAGACCACTCGACTAAGCGAAAAATCTAAAAGGTCTCTCGCTGCCTCAGTGTTCTTAGTTCGATCCTCACCACTGCACAGATTTTACCGCAATTAGAAATATACGTTTTTTCCGAAGAAAAACTGATTCCGTTTATCTTCTTTGCGGTATGATTGATCTATTTCCATTATTTTCTCGCGTTCATGAGATGTCTAGATAACTGATTGGTTTCATACTTGACCTAATAAAAATAAACATTTTTCCGTATATTCTATCAATAATTATTAATATTAGATGTCCTTTTTCTTTTATAACCGCTTTAAACCATTTTTGCATATTGTGCATAATTGGTTGGGGCAACCTTCTGCCATTCATTGTGTGATACTAACGTTTATTCCTATTTTTTCAGTGATTATCTTATTGTTAACTTATGTACAATTGGTATTTTTTTTTTAGAAATGTCTCCGAAGAAACAGTTTCCTGAAGCTCAAAGAGCTCAAATCATTGCATTGTTCAGAAAGAGGTTATGCCAAGTCAAAATTGCTAAAAAAAAATTAAATGCTCGAGAAATGGTATCCAAGCAACCATTGTAGGTACAATGAAACCAATTCTTTCAAAAACCGTGATGATCAAGGTTGCAAAAGGTGTACAAGTCTGAGGAAAGAGTGGTTGCTGAAAAGGACATCTCTGGCCGATAGGGAAAAAAAACTTCTTCTGATGTAGCTGCTGAGTTTCAGGCAGCAACAAACAAAGAGATATCAAGACGCACAGTGAGAAGAAGGTTATTAGAAGGTGGGCTCAAAGGATGTAAGGCTAGAAAGAAACCGTGACTGTCTCAGGTAAACAAGAAGAAGAGATTGTCGTGGGCAAAAGAACATTCTGATACTACTGATGATGATTGGGTTAAAGTTGTTTGGTCTGATGAAAGCATCTATGAGGGAGATTCTCCACATTAGTTTTCACCAATTCATTACGCTTGTACACATTTTTATAGGATACCAAAAATATTCAGTAAAATTTTTATTTCTCCTCATATCTTTGGAACCCCTGGAGATGTTTATGTTCGTCGAAGAGTAGGGAAAGTTGTGATCCGAGATGTGTTCTCCCAACAGTCAAATTTGTAGGTGGGCTTTCATGTCGTCTTCAGGTCCAGGATTGTTATTCACTTGTGAGGGCAGAAAGAATTCCAACACTTACACCAACAAGTTAGACCAGGTTTATCAACCTTCCTTTGGTAATTTTTTTAATGATGACACATCAGATGGTGTAATCTTCCAACAAGACAACGCTCCATGCCACACATCTAAAGTCTCGAAGGGTTGGTTTGAAAAGAATTAGGTGACCTTGATGGAAAGGCCACCTCAATCTCCAGATCTCAACCCAATTAAACATTTGTGGTCGCACTTTGGCACAAGAGTGAGGGTGCACAAATTATCCTTAAAAAGTGATTAACAGCAAAAATTCATGAAGAGTAACAGAAAATTGAGCCAACCACCTGTGCCAACTTAGTCTCAAGTATGCTAAAATGGGCTAAAGCGGTTATAAAAGCAAATGGCCACACCAAATATTAATTATTTGTATTATGTCAAGTATGAAATAAATGTGTGTCAATCATCTTCTGCACTTTTTCTTGGACAAGACTATATATATATATATATATATATATATATATATATATATATATGAGAAATTCACAAAGTATCGCGTGAGTAGGAGGGGTGAAAGTAATAGTGTTTTCTTTGTACATTTATCTGTAATTAGTCACCCTATCAATTAGAATTCGGCTAAATTTATTTACAAATCTGATGATTTTGTTCAAAGAAATATTGTCGAATGCTCATTCATTAATTCCTAGCCTAATTTTAATATATCTCCCGGTCTCTTTAAACTGGACCCTGTAATTAAAAGGATTATTTATAACGAAAGTGTCCATTTTAAATCTTAGCCTTTTGATTTATTAATTTAGTTATGTTTCTCTTGTTGATATTTATGTATTCATAATTGCGTGTGTATGTACTTAGTTTTGTGACCTAAATGTCTACATTCTTTGCTCACAGTTGGAATTTCCGGAAGTAGACCTTATCTATTTGGTTTTATCCTTCACATCCGGTATCTAAACCCGTCTTTGATAATATTTTTATATTATGTGTCCTTTCGTTGTACATGGGCGTGGCATCACTCTTTTGTTTCTCATATATATATTTCACCTTTGTACAATTATTCATTATTCCTTGAGAATGAACTGAACAAGTTCAAAAGTACTTGGAATCTGCCTTTCATTTTCCCGTGCGATCTTTTGCATATATATTGTGGTTAAGAAGTCAATTTTTGGCTAACTAACTCTTCATCGAAGCACTCGGAAGGAGCTCTTCGCACATACACGATAAGATAACGCATGAAATAGGCTTTTCTAAGACAACTCAAAACTGTCTTTCGATCGGCTCTAGACCCGGCTCTGAGCAGTCCAATCTATGACACTTACCTTCTCTTGATCCACGAAATTTGTCACCAAATTTGCCATGTGGCAAGGTGCATTAACCTGCATAAAATGATAGGATGGGCAAAGGCGACTCTCAAATGGGGCATACCATGTGCTTGTAGAAGTTCTTTATACACTTGACCATTCACTCTACCCTGTTAGCGGACAAGTGACGCACTACCTTCCTCAGAAATTATGCCCCACACAATAACGCTTCCTCCACCAAACTTGACACTGTTCTTCACGTAGTTCACGGATAATCTTTCACCACGTCTTTGACGAACAAACCAATTGTACTTCGATTAATTGCTGAAGTGTACTTTGGACCATTGGTCTTTTGTCCATAGGAAGTGTTTGGTGTTGAACGATAAGCTAGCTTTCTTGTTCTTAGGGTTGAGCAATGGCTTGACTATAGGTGTGCCAAACTTTAAAGATCTTTCCCTCAGGAGGTGTGATATTGTCTTCCTGGACACACTAATGCCCAGAGTTTCATTTACTTCTCGTGAAATCCTGGCTGCTGTCCTGTATCGGTCCTTTTATGAGATACGGATGATGGCTTGTTCATCTCTCTTTGAGGCGTTAACCCTTTCATCTATGGCTCTGATGGACAGATGATCCTCTTGACATAGCTTAATAATTAGCTCCTGGATATAGGCAGGTGTACTGGGTTCTTAGGCATGTTTGCTGCTAGGAACTTGACAAGGTACGAGTAATTACTGAAACGTATAAGAATTCCTGGAAGTAAGTTTCTATACTAAATTAGTTGGTTATCTCAAATATAGAAGTAATAGAATTATGCTCTCCGGATAATTTTGACTACCATATTTTTTGGACTCAAAATTATATATATATATATATATATATATATATATATATATATATATATATATATATATATCAAACTATGTATAATATAGACCCCTCATTTAATGAAGTCATCAGCTCTTATGTGTTTGCGCATAATGCCACATAAATGAGTTCGAGGGTGACCTAATTAGGCCTCTAAGTTGTATGAGCTTGTAGTCTAAACCCATTAACCAACGAGTACAACAAGCGAAACCATTAGTCCTCTAATGGGCACCCCCACATTTTGGGGATATTATGAAAACCCATCTTTTCGGGAGACTACCAGACATGTGTCAGTAAAGAGGCCAGAGATAAGAGGGGTGAAGTTGAAAAAGTACAAACGTGGCTTAAAGAGGAAACTACTTAGAGAAAGGGTGAAGAGACTACTTGGTGCGCTAAGCACCATCCCGGTCACAACATTCCGGAGATAATTTGGCGAGGGTCTTTAAAATTGGCTGTAGAAGGGGGAGTCCGTCGGATTGGGGTCACGAGTGTGGATATCTGGCACTAGTCTCGCATTCAGTGCCATGCTTTAACTGTCGGTCATATGCCTTTTATTATCATTAGTAAGAGTAGTATTTATTCTTATTTGTTAGGGGAATACAAGTTTTGCGAGGTTCTTAGTATCTCCTATTTAGGAATCCAGACCCACTCCTCTAGACGACAACAGGGTGCCACAGAGCAGGCTGCTCGCTGCGTGCCAGATTCGGGCCCTCTGCCTTACAGTCCAGAGAAGCGCGCGGGAGCGGTGAGGCAGATCAATACGTCACTATTGCGTCATTTTACGGCAGTGTTAATCGCCCGCCCAACTCCGGAGGCTGCAGTACGATCGCGGTCTGTTTCTTAGCCTGCCGTTCTCATGCACTCGATCAGTCATTCTAACAGGATTATAATGGATTTATCAGGCCTTTAAAGGTCTTCTTAGGCTTCTAAGACTTTTCTCGGCCTTATAAAATCCTCTTTAGGCATTGAGGCGTTTCGCAAGCTTATACAGGCCACTTCAGTATAATTAAGCTTTTCTCAGGCTTAATAAGGTAATCGGGGTTATATAAGTTTTCTTAAGATTATGAATGTTATTTCAGGCTTCTATATCTTTCTATAGCTTATAAAGGTAAGGTGTTATATCTCTTCTGAAGCTTTTTCATGTTTTCAAATCTTTTCTAAAGCTTCAAAGTATCTTAAGAGTTCTGAAGATTTTCTCAAACTTCGTAAAGGGTTTTAAAGGTCTTCTCAAGCATCTACACTTTAACTAGGGCTTATAAATGTTTTTTTCTATAAGTTTTTCAGGGTTCTTAAGCATTTTCAGGTCTATATAGCTCTTCTAATACTTGTATAGCTTTGATTAAGTTTTTAAGGTTATTTAATGACTCTCTAGGGATTGTAAACGTCTTCACAGGCTTACAAAGCTTAACTGAGGATTCTAAACGTTGTTTGGGGCTTCTCAAGCCTTTTTAAGCTTATAAAAGTCTTCTCAGACTTGGGTAGCTTTGATTCGGTTTCAACAGGTATTTAAAGGCTAAATTTGGCTAATAAAATTCTTTTCAGGCAAACATCTTGGATAGATAAACCGTCCTCCTAGAACAATGGCGCCACCGTGAATTCTGTTGGTCACCTTTCATGTTGTTTTCCACTGTAGTTTATAGTTTCCTATGCTAATCCAGCAGAGAGTTATCTAGGTCCAGATGACACTCAGGTTGTGCCAAACCCTTTATTATGGCAATAGAGAAATTAGAAATGAATTCTAGCGGGGTGGTATTATTTCTTAGTTTCCAGTAGCTTCTACGAATTTTTAACCTGTGTATTCAAACTCCAAGTAGATATTGTCTACCACGCATTGTTTCGTTATGAATATTGACAGAGCTTAGCATATGGATATCAATGTGTTTTATTTTCGTTTTATGTATTGGAGTTTCCCTCACAATTGATCCATCATCAACACCCACTGTATTGTCTTTCCACTTGTCAAGAGATGTATAAAAGCCTCCTTCATGTTTCCACGATTGTTCTCTATAACCAGTTTTGCCATGAGAAAGGCTTCCCTTAGACGATTTTTTCCCCAATGTTCCTATTACATCAAACCCTTGATCAGCCAATGTTTCTAGCAAAGATACTGAGGTAAAGAGACTATTAGCAACTATATGTTTCCTATCTCTAAAATGATCTGCTTGACCATTTCTATCAATGTATTTAGGTGAGTTTAAGCCGTACATCTGGAATATATATACACGAGCCCCAATATGGCTCGGCATGGAAAAGGAACCCAGTAGCAATTCATGTAGCCCAAACTTCGAATCCAAATTGTATTGGCTTAGCTTTTATAAACTGTAGGGTTCCATGCAACTCAGAACAAGAAAATTAGTAAATATATATTTAACAGAAGAAATACACAGCTGAAAGATTTTCTTGTATAAAATAAATTCCTGCTTATAAACATAATTTAGCAGGTAGCAAAAGTATTCAACCAATGATACTTTCAGTCATTTAATATTTTATGGTGTAACTATTGTTTGGCATAACAGCACGAAAAAGAATCTCATAGGTTGAGATTAGCTTGATATTTTGTTTCACTCTTCTACGCAAATTTCCCACAAAGAGGCGTTCTGTGGCGTTCTCTTTCGGATGGCAGCCTTCAAATGCTCAGTACGATTGAGGTCTGAGGATTGTCTTAGCCAAGGAAGTAAGTTGATTTTTCTCTTTTTAAACCCTTCTTGAGTTAATTTGGCCATGTGCTTAGGATAGTTGCCCAGCTGAAATGTCCATTGATGCACGCCGTAGAAGTTTTTCGCACTTTTGAGCAGCTTTTCCTCTACTCTTTTTCCTATCAATGATGGCGAATGCTTCTGTGACGTGTACAGTAAAGCAACACCAAACTATGAGACTACCCCTTCAGTGTTTCAGGGTTGGAATGGTGTGCTTAGAATCATATGCAGTACATTCTACCTTTCAAACGTGACGTAATATTTTGACCGAGAAGTTATGTCTCATTTGACCGTACAAAAATGTTTCAAAATTCACTTGCCTTTTCAAGATACTTTCTGTCAAACTTTAAATGATTCGTTAAATTTTTATTTTTATTAAGTGGAGTTTTGCGGGAAATAAAAGAATACAGGCAATTTTGGCTTTTAAAGAGTTTGTCTATTGCTGCAAATTTAATTGTTCAAACATATATGCCTGTTTTTTGGATCTAATAAAACATTTGTTAATTGAAAAACTAGTTAAAAGAAATTTCCTCAATACCTAATTAATATAATTAAGAACATGCTAATAAACTAGTGAGTTTGCGTTTCCTTTGGCCTAAACAAATAGTCATTCTGGAAAGTTGGCAATAGAGTAGGATATGATGTGAGAATAATTTCTCCACTCATATCCAGTTGCTATAGAAATGATGTGCTGGAAAGGATCAGGTCTTTGCGTCTTGTTTGTTGTTTGAGGATCGATCACTACAACATCCTGTGATTTTCTGATGATATCTTCTTGCTTACCCCTTTTTCGCAGTCTCTGCAAGCTGTAGTAAAAATGGTGGTGCTGTCTTTGGAGAGGGGCGGGATGAATATTAACGGTGATAAGACCCTTTGCATGGTTTTCGAGTATAAACTCAGCAAACCTTTAAACCCCGTTAACTTTTTTCTTTATAACTTTAGGATGAAGTTCGTACACCAGGTTAAATATCTTGGAGTAAATCGCTCGTATGACCTAGGAAACGACTTAGAAACCCTGAGAAATGAAGTCTTCCTCTTTCAATTTCACTGCCATATGCGCAAGTTCGGGAAGCTTAATGCAAACATATTTATTCACCTGTTCGGGACCTTCTGTCTATCCTTCTATGGGTTATATCTATGGAGTGATTTCAAAGGTTGTTCTAGCAGCTTCAGAGCTCTGTTTACTCATTTACATAATGCTCTGAAACGAATGTGCAAATTATCGACAAGGGAAAGCAATCATTATGTATGCTCTCAAGTTAATTTCTTAATCTTTCTCCACTTCATAAATAAGAACATATTAAGTTTGGCCTTCAAAATTTATTGCTTTTCTGAGTATCTGTTTAACACCAATTGAAAGCTATCTACAAGATCGCTCCAGGATCCTGGATGACGCGAAAATATGGGCTAAGAAACATATATTATTGAAAACTTATTTGAAAATTCCGAGGACTCGATTTATGCCAGAATCAAGTTTTTTTTTAGCAAAGGAGAACACTCGTCGGTAAATTTGACTTTTCTAGTAAAAACTTTGTATTTATTGTTACTTAAACTTCACTACTCTTATTTAATTCTATGATTACTTTCTTAACAGTATTATCTATAAGTTTATTACTCTTTTCATAATCTTGTAACCATTATTTAATTTATATTACGAAATAAAAATATCTAATCTAATCTACAAACTTGGTGGAGAGTTGAGTTGTTTTCTTCCTCTGAGGTGAATTATGCGATTTTTGTTGAAGACAATCGATATATTTTATTATTCTGTGTATCTGAATGCCTTTTGAGGTCATGGCTGGAAGTATTTCTGTAATCAATAGTGTTTTGGCTGTTTTACGGCAAGGACTGTTTACATCTCTGATGATATAATCACGGATAGCCATACTTTCTATAGTAAGAATTTCATGAACGAAGCCATTGACTTAGTCTGTAACCTAGCAAGTGAAGTTTCTCTCGGAAAAACGAGTAATAGAATCAGAATCAAATTACAGGACATATTGGATTTATTTTGTGAATATGTTGCAACAAACTAGTCTCTCTCCAAGTTTGTAAATTGAGCTATGATATAACATGGCATGACACAGAGGTCCACATGGATATAGATAAAATTACACCCTACTTCTAAAAATAGTAAAGAAAAAGTATGATTTTAAATGTTACACATGTAGATAAGTGTGTATCAGCTTTCTCGTACGAACACTATAGTTAACATTATCTTTCTTGTCCTTACAAATAGAAAATTATTTGCAATACATTCTCTTCAAGAGCAGGGATAACAATTAAAATAGCTGATTGATACGCATTTTTTTTGCGTTAGAAAGGCTGACTTAATCCATATCCTCTCCTGACTGTGAGAAGAGCTTCTTCCGAGGGCTTGATAAAGAGTTTCGTTAGCACAACGTTGCCTTTTTAACGGGATATATATATATATATATATATATATATATATATATATATATATATATATATATATATATATATATATATATATATATATATATTGTGGTGGTATGGCATTATACTACATCAATACCATATTATATATATGGGGGAGGGACCAATAAGTTAAAGGCGAACCGACAAAGGGACGGAACACCACGAGTTTAGACGGGCTGAATAGCGAGAAAGAGTGCAACAAGGTCAGGTAAATTATGGGCAATGACAAAGCTCAAGGTTATTTAAAGAGGCATGTACACAAATATAATTTTATTTACATAAAAATGAGAGAATTGCTGGGCAAAGTTACATCATAGAATTAATGGGCAAGATTACATCAGATGAACGAGGGCGGGGGGGTCTGTAGTTATGAATCAGACTATGAAGTTAAAATTTAAGGCATTGCAGGAGGAGACTATTCAAATGGGGGGAATTAACTCAAATGGGTTACTGAAGGGGAAGAGGGGTTGGTTTACTGAGGATTCCGGGTAAGGCATCGGGGTAAGGCTGCACGGATGTCTTATGCACGTGAGGCCAGGCCGCTCTGAGCTTCTGAGCGGGAATTTAAAGTGATGAAGGTTCTCCAAAAAAAGGGGCGAGGGCAGTAACGTCCGGTCCAGGGCAGAGTATTTTGGCCATCGAAAACGAGGGGCGAACGAGGAGGGCTTCGACAGGAGTTGATGAATGAAGTCGGAAAAATCGCTTGGTAGCGATAGTTAAATGGAATTACCTCACTGGCTGAGGCTAATTCCAATACACAACTAGTTCAGCCGTCACTTTGCTTTGTTGTTAGTACCTGACTTGGAACTAGGGGAATCTTCTTGGGTCCGGGCGAAACTTCTCAACTCTGTGTCTGTCTCATGGGAAACGAGCACTAAATATGTGTGAGGCTCTCCCCGCGGGGGATGGGGTGATTAGTGGGAAACAGCTCTACTCTCGAATGGCCTCGAATCTTCTTGCCGAGGATATTCTAACCCGTGTAAAGGTGAACCGTGGTGGACGCGGTTTGAGGCTACCGCTTGTGGAAGGATGGGGGGGGTAGGCTTACCAATTTAAGCCTAACAGAGCCTTCTACAGCGCATGGAAGTTCCGTGCTGGACAAGAAATTCCACGTGAGATTCACCCACACATCTCCCAACCGAAAGATAATGCTTTACAGAGCAGTTGCGTGGTAAAGGATCATCCCACCCGTCAAACTAGAATTATTAAGGGGTCTAGGGAAATTCTGACCTGCTAGGACAGGTGTACACACACACAAAAAAAAAAAAAACGTAAATCTGAGCTCAGCGGGGAATTTACGGACATAAGCCTTAAACAGGTCAATTATAGAGAATTTAACTAATACAATTTTAAACAAAAAAAAATCACAGGAGAACATTGGCGACATTTCAATGGAACCCCCCCCAAAAGATACAATTAAATGGAGGCATAAATATGGGACTAAAGACTAAACAATTTAGTGGACCAAAAAAAAAATCATAATTAAGAACATTAATGAGATAATATATACAATTCACCTGGAAAACCTTCGCTCCCGCCGGAGTATGGATGAGGTAATCCACGGGTCCTCTAGCCTTGAGGACGGGGTAGGGTCCCTTTCACTGTCTAAGGATTTGTTTGCTTCTCGTGGGAAGTAGCACCAGCACCTCCGCGCTAGGCTTTAATTTTCGTTCTCGTGACTTAAGGTCAAAGTAGGTCTTATACCTATCAGTAAGTCCTTCTTCACGAGATACGACACTCGTTTGTTACCTTGGGTGGACTCACGCTCGAGGGCTTCAGTTTTCCCAAGGGTGGGGGGAGTTGCGCACTCCTTCTGGGCGCAGGCGAACTTGTCGCTCCGGAGGGCTTGGAACGCCGGGTCGATAGGGGTTTCCAGGGAAACGGGTGCATGAAATTCCATGGCTGCCTGTGTACGGGTAATCACGGGCTGGGCCACGGGATGGTCGTGGATTACGGGGTTCTGACCGAACAAAACGGAGAAGAACTGGATTGGGGCTGCTACCACTTCGGCCTAAACGGACATATAGTCACACTCGATGTGACAACGAATTACTGGGAAACGACTGGCTCGGCCAAGGTAGTCGTGGACCACTGTAAATTTCTTGTGGTCGGGGCCAACAGGGGGGAGTGGGTCCTCAGACTCTATAAGACAGGTGCACCCGGTGTCACAGACGAGGGTGGATACTCGGCGACCGTTCACAGTTCCGTTCTCGAAGTTCAATCCACCAGGGTTGTTCTCATGAAAGAGAAAGTTCACCTGATGGACCGGGTTTTGGGGTAGCGAGGTAGGATCGGGGGTCTCCTGAGGCGACCCAGGAGGATCAGAGGCGGCCCAGATTTGATGCACTTGGTGGGACTGAGAGTTTGCGAATCGGGAGTTTTGAAGACAGTTCGTGCGGTAATGGTCGGGAACTCCGCAGGTGTAGCAGACGATCGGGTTCTTTTGGTACGGCACAACCGGGGGAGAAGAAACTATATGCTTAACGTCTTGGTGTTCAGATGGATGGAAGTTTCTTGGCTTCGAGGGACTAGGAACTTTGGAAAATCTTGGAACCAATTTAGGGCGGGTCTTAGGACCATGAAAGTTAGTTTTGGGGGGCGATTGGGAGCCTTTTTAACATCTTTAGGGTATAAATCGTGACTACTCGCGTAGACATAGGCCTCTTCCAAGCACTCCTTGAAAGTGGCGCAACGTTTATCCTTAATGAAAGCGCGAATTTCGGGAGCCACGGCAGCTAAAAGCTGATCCCTAAGGAAGAAGTCCAGAAGGGACTCGTAGACCTAGGGAATCTTGCACGCATCCAACCAACACTGAAGGTGTCTTTGGAGGATATACCCGTGTTGCCGAAATGTTTGAACAGGGCGGATCCTTTCCTGGCGAAATCGGGAGCGGTAAAATTCGCTATTCATATGAACAGCGGCTAGCAATTCGGACTTTAACGTGGAAGAGTCCAAAGTTGCTTCCGGGGGAAGGGATACGAAGATATCCCTTAACTTGGCATTTAAGAGGGGGAGTGAGCGAGCGACGCCATCATTTTCGAGATCCCATCTATTGATCTAAAAGATTCTCTCAAAATGGGTCAAAAATTACCCAAAGTCCTCTCCATCATTAAAAGCGGGAAGGTGGTTTGAAGGAGTTTGGGGAATTTCAGCCGGGAACCGATGGACTGAGAATACATTTGATTTCGGCTCATTTCCAGCTCATGCTGCCTAATTTGTCCACGTTCTTCCATCTCCATCTTCAGTTTGTTCTCGATCTCCATTTTGTTCTTCTCCATCTCCATTCCCATTCGCTCTCCCCGTTCGTTCCTCTCTTCTTCCTGCACGTAATTTAGCAGGTCTTTGCCCGAAAGACCTAACATTTCACCCTGACTCTTGAATTTTTTGAAGGATGACATTGTTACGCAGTTAACTGAGGGAACACTGACACGCGAACGAGCTAGGACACTACCCCCGAGAAATGAATACTTGAATATTCTTGAATGCCTTGTTCGCACAAAAAAAATTATGATACAACTACCTACCTCTGCTGTTTCTAAGCGGAAAAAAAATTAAAATGGTCCAACCGGAATTAGGACACCAAAGACCTTAACTCTTTTGGATTAATAGCCAGGAGAGTCTCCAAAATTCAAACCCAATAAAAAATTAATTACCTGGGGTCCAACACAAAATCTAAATAGATTACGTTCCACTGCTATTCAATTAACTTGAACTTGCCTTCTGACAGTACAATACAAAAATTAAAATAAAAGGGATATACTTGAATAACAAGTGAACTTCTAATGTCGAAATTAAATTGATAAGTGTTCGTAAAAAACCCAAACACACTTGACGCCAAAATTATATAATATGTATATTAATAAATATATATGTCATGGCAGGACATTATATTACATCAATACCATATTATATTTATGGGGGAGGGACCAATAAGTTAAAGGCGAACCGACAAAGGGACGGAACACCACGAGTTTAGACGGGCTGAATAGCGAGAAAGAGTGCAACGAGGTCAGGTAAATTATGGGCAATGGCTTAGCTCAAGGTTATTTAAAGAGGCATGTACACAAATATAATTTTATTTACATAA
Source organism: Ceratothoa steindachneri (assembly GCA_963969495.1). Lineage (NCBI taxonomy): Eukaryota > Metazoa > Arthropoda > Malacostraca > Isopoda > Cymothoidae > Ceratothoa > Ceratothoa steindachneri. Next base: position 49,850,276 of record OZ018328.1, on the reverse strand, counting down.
AAATGAGAGAATTGCTGGGCAAAATTACATCATAGAATTAATGGGCAAAATTACATCAGATGAACGAGATGAAGGGGGAGGGGGGGTAGTTATGAATCAGACTATGGAGTTAAAATTTAGGGTATTACAGGAGGAGACTATTCAAATGGGGGAATTAACTCAAATGGGTTACTGAAGGGGGAAAGGGGTTGGCTTACGGAGGATTCCGGGTGAGACGTCGGGGTAAGGCTTCACAGATATCTTCTGCACATGAGGCGAGGCCTCTCGGAGCTTCTGAGCGGGAATTTAAAGTGATGACGGTTCTCCAAAAAAGGGGGGGGCGGTAACGTCCGGTCCAGAGGAGAGTATTTTGGCCCCCCAAAAACGAAAGGGTGAACGAGGAGGGCTTCGACAGGAGTTGATAGGTGAAGCTGGAAAAATCGCTTGGTAGCGATAGTTAAATGGAATTACCTCACTGGCTGGGGCTAATTCTAATACACAACTAGTTCAACCGTCACTTTGCTTTGTTGTTAGCACCTGACTTGGAACTAGGGGAATCTTCTTGGGTCCGGGCGAAACTTCTCAACTCTGTGTCTGTCTCGTGGGAAACGAGTACTATATATGTCTGATGCTCTTCCCGCGGGGAGGGGCGGGTTATTGAGAAACAGCTCTACTCTCGAATGGCCTTGAATCTTCTTGCCGAGGATATTCTAACCCGTGTAAAGGTGAACCGTGGTGGATGCGGTTCGAGGCTACCGCTTGTGGAAGGAGGGGGGGGGGTAGGCTTACCAATTTAAGCCTAACAGAACCTTCTACAGCGCATGGAAGGTCCGTGCTGGACAATAAATTCCACGTGGGATTCCCCTCCATATATATATATATATATATATATATATATATATATATATATATATATATATATATATATATATATATATATATATATATATATATATATATATATATATATATATATAAGTTCAGCGGATAAAAAGTACTCAGGTAACGTATTAAAATAGCTAAGACTATATGACAAATTTTTGTCCGGTGCTTAATTTGTCGCATTTGGCAACTCTGAATGCTGCGTATTTGTGTTGCCTGGTGCCGGTCTTCTATTCTTCATATCATACTAGACTTAGTTGTCCAGCATCTGTCAAAGAAGCAGTACCATGGCTAAATTAAATATTCCAAAAGTTTATAAAGGTAAGTTGTGTCTCTTGACATTCACACCGAGAGTGCCAAAGCAAAGATCTCCGAGTTCATGTGTGTCAATCTGAGGACGATGCAGAGGAGCAGTAATGAGTTTGACGAATGAGTGTGTGATTACGAGGTTTCGGCTACTCGCAAAACACAAGGGCTACGTTATACCCATTTCCCCGGAGTTCCTTAAACAATATGGAGGGCTTCATCAGATGCTTGGATTAGGAACTGTAAAGAAGAGACTGTTGAAGAGTGGGGACAAGTGAGATTTCCTGATTAAGTTCACCTTCGCTTGTTTGGAGCTTCTGGAAGATCCCTCGTTAGAAGGAGAAAAGGGAGGCGCCTTCACGAGTCTTGTGTTGTGCCCACGGTGAGGCATACAATAAATAACTCTCCATGTTTGGGGTCGCTTATCATCCAATAGAACTGGAGCAATAAAAACTTTGCCCAAGAACACTGCCATAAACTCAAAATGGTACCAAAACCTGCCTCAGCAATACCTTTTCTCAACAGTTCAGGGGATGATAACTGTATTTTTCATATGAAGTCGCACTTGGTCACAAAGTAAAAGCTGAAAATAGCATCGAAGTTTTATGAACTCTGACCTGGATTTCGCCAGACTTAAACCCAATGGAGAATTTGTGGGAGATAATCAAACTGACTGTTGATAAAGAGAAGCCAACCAGTTGTGAGCAGTTGTTGGTGCTTTTTGGGAAAAAATGAAAGATATCAGTCAAGATATCATTACAAATTTGGTTTCTAGCATGACAGAACGAACTGAAGCAGTCGTGAAGAACGAGGGACATGATTGTAAATATTGACTGCGCGAATCAATTGACTTTAATGATTTTAAAAAACGGTTTGGGCTTTAATTTTTTTTATATTTCATCTTCAAATTTAGATACTAACACATGAAAACATAATAAAGCGAATATGTGTAATATATCTATTACTCATGTGTCGGTTCATATATTTAAGAAAATATATGAAGTGTGATGAGACCACACTATATTAAGGACGATTAAGAACGACATTTTAGGTTGAAATTTGATAACTGTGAATCCCACACTTTCATATCTAATATTCATTTTCCTTATGAGGATGGATTTTAGGTGTCTTTAGACTCCTATAATGTGTCTTTGGTTCCTTAAATGGAATAATCACGAATGAAAGGATCAATACTTCAATAATGTGTGGCAACTAACGCAAATTCCTTCCAAGAAAGATTCAGGAGATTGCGGGTGAATGATCCCTAAACGTTGCCGATACCAACTTGCCGATGGAGACATTCGCATAGCTCTCTGTGATAGTAGTGGTGGTAGTTTGCCAACCTGACTTTATTCAGGTGGATCCCGACCGGATAATGAAACAAACATAAAGGTCAGTATCACAATCGTTGGTGAGCCCGAGGGTACCAGGGTACCGGTCCTCTTTGGGAAGAGGTGCCAGGAAGTATTTGACACCAAACAGATCTACAGCTATTCATGTAAGGGCCTTCACTTCCACGAGGGCACTCGCTTCCCATTTTAGAGCATTTTTCCTTCAATGGAAATACTGTGAACTCCGGGCCAACTGAGATTAGCTGCGAAAGCTTGTCTCCTCCGATTTCCCGTTAGCTATCTGTCTCCAGGAGACAATGGTAGGCGCGTGCTTTGCGCCCACTCTCTTGGGGTATAAAGATTTGGCGCCCCTCCCACCACAGGATGGGGGCCGGGCAGAAGGATGGTGGGCATGGTGTCTCTGTTTTTATATTCTCTTTGAATACCTCATTTCAGGCACTGGCATCGTAATTACGCCTGGATATAATGGAATTTCAGCGTTACTTACCCCGTCGTCCTACTTTAACGCGGTAGAATTGCGCCATGGTGTAGGAAGGTTGCCTAGGTCCTTTCTACTTCTTGAGGATTGAAACGTAGGCACTCCCTCTGGGTGGGACTACACGATCAATCCCATAAGCAGGTACTTGCTAAAATAACCGATCATTTGGAGATAGATGTCTTGAATATGGACGAGTTTACGCATCACTGTGCACGAATCTCTTCCTTTCCTTGCCTTGATCTATGTACTCTCCGGATGCACAACCTGATTTGGGATGAGAATTCGTAGATGATCTTTATTGTAATGACCCCTTTCCCATTTAAATATCATTTTCTGTGCTGTTGCCACCTGAAAAACCACCTCAGAGGTGCTTTTTGCGTCCGTGGTGGTCTGAATTTCAGGAAATCATTGATTTCTCTATCTCTACGAGGAATTTAAAATGGTAGATGATGCTATTGAGTTCTTTATCGGTAATCTTATCCCCCTGGGCCTAACTACCCTTCCTAGAATCTTTAAGCGTTTGGCACGCTGTTTGCTTCCTCGGTGGTTGGTCGAGTGTGAGAGGGTCCTTAAATAGAAGCGACATTTCTACAAGCACCGCCAAAACGATTTCCCCATCGCTGGATTTCGTCGAGCTAGGGCCAAGTCCCGGTATGTTTTGAAGCACGCGACCGCTCTTCCTTTTGACCAGGGGTGTCTTCACTTACCAGGAAGATCTCTCAAACATAGGTATGGAAGCGAGTCAAAGAGATTTATGTGGCAAGTTCTTGCAGAATTTCCCTTTTCTCTTCCAGAAAAACGGGACCGAATTTTCGGCCCCTGCGTGCGTGGCTGATTCTTTCGCGACCGCTTTCTCTACATTTTCTAGCCTGGCTGATGCTTCGCCAGTATCTATTGCACGTAGTGAGCTCGTCGAAGCCAGTGGAATGGACATTACTTACTGAACAGAGAACCCTTCAAAGACATGTTTGGATAAGTGTGTTGCTCTCCACTTTCACTTCATGTGTGCATACTGCCCCTAGTTCGGTGGATATCCCGTATGTCATGCTTCAACACCTAGATGTGTGACGCATTGCTTTTCTGTTAAACTTGTTAAACAGGATCTGATCTGATGGGATCGACCCAGATTCCTGATAAATGGCTATTGTGCTCGAATGTCACAAACCGGGAAGAGTTCATCTCACTCTGGCTAGTTTCCATACAAATTCTTTAAACTCCAACGTGTGCAAGTTGATGGAGAAATCGCTATATGTTAGGTTATACTTTTCCTAGACAGCTAGATCTGCCTGTCTTCTGCACATTGCAGCTTTCGTAATTTCCATTCCATTCAAATTCGAGATCTGACTTCGTAGAGAGCATTTCGCAACGGTTTTCTTCGATCTGGAGAAGGCAATGATACCTTATAGCGACGTGTATAATGGAATTCCTAAGGTCTCCTGTGCCCGCCCCATAGACATTCAATGTTTCGTGACGTGCAGCACTTGGAGTGATAATAGGGCTACTGTTTCATTTGTCCGTTCAAAGCTTGACTATGGATGTGATTTTATCGCATCTACAACTGAGCTCAAATTGCAGAAGGTAAACTCTATCTTCCACACTGGGTTCTGTTTGGAGACCAGTGCCTTGCGCACATCCCTTATAAAGGGTTTCCTGGGTTATGCCGGGCATATGCCACTTGTACTGCGTCGTAAAAGGTGTCAATCAAAAAAGGCTCAAATTGCATCCACGGGTTATCTCGACGGTGCCCATGACGCCGAGTGACACACTGATACCCTAAGCCTTTCTGGTAAGGCTAGGAAACTTTTTCGAGAGCTTAAAGTAGCAATTAGGCGGTTGGCGCCTCTGGTTGAGCCATTGACATCACCCTGAAAAACTTCTAAAGCACCTCAGGATTGCGTTTAACGTTTATGAAATGCAATTTGTGTCAAGTTAATTCAGTACGACTGTACACGGGGCTTCAAATCTAAAGACGGGTCACCTTCTACGTCTTATACCCCTTATTTGAAATCAGCGAGGCTCTGCCAGGCGCTGCTTTTATCTTTAGCACCGAGCTGGTTGCAATACCCCGCTCGCAACGGAAGATACGCGTCGCCTCCGTTTCGAAAACACAATCGTGTTCTATAGCGACTCACAAATCGTACTAAATGCTCTCGAGGCATTAAAATCACTGCTTTTTCAATGCTTCGTGGTTTACCCTACGCCTCGTTTGTTGCCACCCGTGCGGGTGTCAAGATTACCTTCTGATGATTTCATGGACATGAAAAGATAGCCGGGAATGAGTGTGCTGACGAAGGCGACATAGAACCCGCCAGGGCTAGCGAATAACGCAACGTTTCGCTCTACCTCATACTTACTATATAGCAGAAATCAGATCAGCCCTCCTGGCTGCCTAGTAAAGCATATAGGAGACGGCTGACGGGAACTTAAAGTTGTGACCTATCACACCGTGACTGTTCCCTTGACCTATCCCCCAATGACTCGGCAGTTTTAGGTCACTTTCTGTCATCTTCCAATCAGACACACTCCCGGTACCGAGACCAACTGGGTTGTTGTACTCAGGACGCGTCTGCACCCCAAATTGTTGACTAGTGGAGATTTTGGAGGAGGCTGGCCTTTATATTTGTTTCGTGCTCAGACACCCTGGGATGGCGTGCCTCCCTCCAACATTATAACATGTTTTTGTTTTTTCTCTTTTTGAATGTTTTAGTCTTACGAGTAGTTGTTTTTTGTTTAATCTGATAATATGTTCGTTTTTAAGTTTTCTTTACGGCAACTAATGCCCTTGCTGGTAGTCGCTAGATGGGTGGTACCTGAAAACAATACATCTAATACTCAATGAACTTAGTTCGTGAGTTGACCGTTCTCCCTTTTACCCTTATATTTTGGTACTACCACAGCATTAATCGCTTCTTTATTCACTCATCCACTTTCAAATGTCTTAAAAAATAACCAGCATCCTCATTCCATAACAAAATCGCTACCAATCTTTATCATCTCAACCACTACATCATTCAAATACTTTAGTTACCTTCCCATCATTAAGACCGATCCTAACATCAACCTCTTTCATGCTTCTCACTGTTATTTACTGTTACATCACCTGGTTTACACTCTCGTAGCCAATCCTATTCGTTTCATTAGCCATACCCACAGTAGATCACTACACTCACGTCTATTTTTGACATCGTTGCCCACAAGTACCCTTTCATTATCATCCTCAATGTTCACTCATTATTTTCATGTTTATCTCCTTTCTCACTTTTTCGAAAATAACTCCTCATTCCTCATCGGATTCCTCGTTTATCTTTCTCCCTTATGTTGCTTTCTTGCCCAACCATAATCATCTCCTAGAATTAGGCATCTGCAACTACATATATCGTTTGCCCTTCATCTCACATTTTATATAGTCACTTCACCATCAAACCTTATTTTTTTTACTTTCTAGTTGTAACCTACCCACATACCACTCTTAAAAAATCCACTACCATTCCCTTAAATTTATTCTTAATCAGATCTATCTCCAATTATTCTCTCTCACTTATTCTTCTCTTTCTGATTCACTTTTAATTTTCCTTTCCTTTCCATCTTCTTCGCGTCTACTCATCCACACACAAACTAATTTAAATATAGAAAGCGCAATCATCCTGCCAGATAGTGGCATACCAATACCTTTCGCAGCTTTCACATCAACCACATCGTGCTTCATATTTTTTTCTTTCCAGCCAATGTGTGTTTATGTACATCCTTGTACTGAAAGATTATGTTTGCAATAAACAAGGTTCTGTCAGCACATAACACCTTACCAAACACTTTTTATTTTCATTCTTTCTTTGATTGACATATAGTCCACTTATATCATTTCTCATATGTCACATATTCATATCTCCTACAACAATCAATCAATACATATTCCCATTTATTTTCACTAGTCAGCCAAAGTCATTCCAGAACAACTCGTTTTCAGACTTACTCCTTTCATTACGAGGCCCATGCACTCAAACCACGCACAATTTACCCTTTGTAAAGCTAAACTTCACCCGCATAATTCTCTAACTCACTACATCCCTACTCAACCATAGCACCGTGCCAATCTTCAGTCAGAAATACCCCTAAACTCTCTTTACCCAGACCGTTATTATTCAAAGTTGATCACAGGTCAAATATACAAAATAAAAATGTATAAATATACAAAATACACAGCTGATGCACGTAATTTTTGCAATGCGTGTCAATACAAGTCGACTCAAATTGGAATATATATCTTTGAACGCTGATGACTAGTGAATTCTAGAATGAATATTCATATATATGCCAAATGAAAATAAAAAAAATACATAAATTTACGCATGCAATTTATGTAATGAATGCAGACGAACGCCAAGTTAGCATAAAATGTTAACTTTGGAACGGTAGTGAAACATCAAGTGAGAATTGTACTATAGTTCAGACACAATTTATGGCAGTAATCTTACAACTTAGAGAGAGGAAGAGAGGGAGAGAGCTACAAGGAGCTACAAGGAAAATAAGTACCCTAGAAGACCTTACGGTCAATTCAACGAGGGTACCTTTGGACTAGCTGTCGAGCGTGGACATCCCCGCTCAACAGAATTGCTGTTGACAACCTCCACCGGAAGTGCGTTCCAGCTACCGCAGATACTGTACGTGAAAATTTTCCCACACAGATAGCGGTTGTAACGCTTCAGCTCAAGTTTAAAGCCGTGATTTCTCGTTCTGTTCTCATTAAGGTTGAAAATATCCTTGTAGTCAACATTGTCGAACCCTCGAAGTATTTTGAAAATTTCGATGAGCTGACCACGCAGTCTACGGGTTTACAATGAGAACAGATCTAATTCCCTTAATCTATCTTCATAACTTTTATGTCTGATAGAGGGAATCAGTTTGGTTGCCCTGGCTTGCACGCGTTCCAATCTCGCGATGTTCTTTCGAAATGAAGGACTCCAAAATTGTATGACATATTCCAGGTGCGGTCGGACGAGGGAGTTGTACAGACAGAGTACTATTTCCTTGTTCCAATATCCAAACTGTCAATTTATATAACCTAGCATCCTTTGAGCTTTCTTCTCCGCCTCAATACACTGCCTCGAGAACTTGAGATCACTAGTTATAGTTACGCCCAAGTCCTTCTCAGTGTCGGTTGATTCAAGAGCAGTGCCCTTAAGGATATACTGAGATTGAGGGTTTTGGTGACTGATATGCATCACTTTGCATTTGTGGACGTAAAAGGCATTTGCCACGTGTCCGACCACTCCCCAATCTTCCCAAGATCTTCCTGCAGACGGGCAGTATTTAAATCCTTTGCAGCGTTCATACCAAGCTTGGCATCGTCGGCAAATTTGGAAATCTTCGCAACTACGTCACCATCCATATCATTAACATAGATGATGAACAGTAGTGGTCCAGGACAGAACCTTGGGGAACACCACTAGTTACGGGCGCCCACTTAGAAGCTCGTCCATTCAACACTACCTGTTGCCGTCTGCTGGGGAGAGGAAGAGGTGTAGAGACGTAGAAACATACAGACATAGGGATAGAGAGACATAGAGATAGAGGAGAAGAGACAGAGGCAGAGGCAGAAACATAAACAAAGACAGAGAGAGAAAGAGAGAGAGAGATTTTCTTTTTAAAATTTATTTCACGCCAATTAACGTTATTTTTTTATTATAAAAGGCTCAGCAACAGTATTCTTGCATTGAAAAACACTACATTAATTTAGCGAGAATTAAGAACGTACGGTTGTATTTTCGGAAACAATTTGTTTCGTAATTGTGCAAACTTCTATCTTCACTCGCGCGTAATTGGGCAAAACAGGATGTCTTTTAAGGATAGGGGAATGAAAATAATTTGCATGTACATTTATCTATAATTACTTTAAATTAAGCACTTGGAGACACAGACATACAAGAACTAAACTTACACTGCCTCAAGTCCAAGAAAGTAGGCCAGCGAGAGCGTAAGGTCTGCCAAACGGGTATAAAAAGCAATTGAATAAGAGCGATGAATGCTTACAACCACAAAAGAGATACCAAGAAAGATCCACGGATTCCCCCAAACTCAGCAACGGAAACAAAAAGTAAACACGGACAGCTTTAACATAATTTCTCTAGAATTCAGGATTCACCAACCATGCATTTAAGAAACCCACAACAAGCCAACTATGCATTTAAGAAACCCACAAGAAGCCAACAATACACTTAAAAAACCCACAACAAGCCAACCATGCATTTAAGAAACCCACAAGAAGCCAACAATACACTTAAGAAACCCACAACAAGCCAACCATGCTTTTAAAAAACCTACAACTACTCAGCCGTGCATTAAGAAACCCACAACAAGACTAGTTGATAAAAGGGAAGTCTTCTGGACCTTATGGTACAATCACATCTCCCTATGTAACTTGTCTCGTTGCACTCGCTTGAACGAAGGATTTTACGACATACCAAGAATAGGAAAGATCTTCCTCCCACACCCCTCTCACCCCTTCTCGGTTTTCAAAAAGTAATATACTGGTAGGAAAGTGTGAAAAGAATATGAAATAAACTTTTATATAATTAGTGTATATGAAAGTGATGACCGGCATTAAGTTCTTTCCTTCGTTGCTCCTATTTCTAGGTCTTTAGAGGGAGTCATGTGTACTTTCTATTAGCACATCTGCGTCGTCATGTGTAATTCCTATTAGCACATCATTCTCGTCATGTATACTTTCTATTAGCACACCTGTGTCTCCATATCCACTTTCTATTAACACACCTGTCTCGTTCTGTGTACTTTCTATTAGCACACCTGTGTCGTCATCAGTACTTTCTATTAGGTCACTTGTATTCTCTATTAGTACATCTGTGCCGGTATGTGTACTTTCTATTAGCACACCTGTGTCATCATATGTAATTTCTATTAGTAAACCTGTGTCGACATCTGTCCTTTCTATTAGCCCAGGTATGTCGTCAAAAACGACGATATATATTTTTCTCAAGTGTAAAGAAGTAAATGAGAGAAGTGAATAAAGTAAGGCAAGTAGCTTCGGATATAAGGAGTTTCCAGGACATGGGTGAACCAATACATGCGGTGGAGGTGTGAAATCACTTCGCCACTTTGTGATTGACGCTTACAATTATACTGTAGAACGCGCGGATCACCATCAAAATGGTTATGGATCCTTCGGAGGAGGAGGAGGATCTTGCGAAATATTTTTGGCATTTTTGATTATTTATATGGGTGGTATGGTTACGGAACTTGCCTCTACTAAACTTTTTTCTCATGGATTTAGTCACTTGTGGCATTTTTCAGGCAATTTTTATGTTATTCTTTATAATTTCAATTCGCTAGATATCAAATCCCGAGCCTCGTGACGTAATCATTCTCGAAACGATTAAGAAAGACAGAGGGAGAGAACTGTTGGAACAATGAAAACCAAATTTATCTAAAGTTCTCAAAGATTATTTTCGAAAAAAGTGTGGAAACAAGAAAAACAAGCAAAATAGACCGAAAGGAAGACCTCTAACAGGCCTTAACACTCCTTGTGCCCCCCATTGCCCCCTTCATCCAAATCGTGATTCAAAAATAGTGGCAATTGGTCGCAGCTTCGTCCCGGTTGCGCGACCTTCATCCAAGGTCATTAATCCGTCCGGGATTGATTTAATTGCTTGATTTATCAATCGAGGATCTTTCCTTCAGTGGTCACTTGGGGCAGATTGCTTCCGGCAACTGACCGCCACCAGGTCCCAACCACCGCCCTTCATACAATCAGGTCAAGGTGAAAATTGCGCCATCACATAAAAGGCAAAGGATATGAAGGACTTTAAGGCACAATATCAAAAATTAAAAAGTTTTATAGCCTATATATATATATATATATATATATATATATATATATATATATATATATATATATATATATATATATATTAAGTCTCGGTTGTTTCTCTTGTATATGGATGGCTTCTTGGAAAAGTATGTAGTTGTCGGCGATCTGGTGCAAAGTCAATAATTTTCGTGTTTTCTTCTAACATTTTTCTGTTGAGAATGGTTCCATGTTTTGACTTACTTGTGTGATTTTGGGGGGCTCCGTTACTTAGGTGGTATGTTATTCTTTTTGACAATTTGGTTTCAGTCATTCCAATATATGAATGGGGGAGGAGCTGACATTCTCCTAGGTTGCATTTGTACTCATATATCACATGAATCCTTTGTTTAGGTTCTGGTATGGGCTTCTGATTGTTTTTCATGATAAGGTGCGTCTAGTTTGATAGTATATAGTTAACGATATTTTTGTTCTGTATTTGTAGGCTTTATAGATCAGTTGATAATTTCCTTAATTACCATTTCGTCTGTTCGGTAAGCAGTGTTCTGTTAAAAGAGTTTTATGTTATTTTCTATGTTATCGTTTCCATTGCTCTGTTGATCTTTGAAGTAAAATTGGTCCATTTCCTTCTCGATGGCTACCTGTACATCGTGGTTGCTGAATCCACGGTTGATATAAGCGTTACTTACACTTTTGTTGTGTCGTTCTGGGCATTCAATTTCTGCATTCATGCAGAAGCCAAGATTGGTAGTTTTAACGTATACTTTGGTCGTAATCTTGTCATTCTGTTGAGTAGTTAAAGTGTTGAGAAATGAAAGTTGGTTGTCTTGGCGCTTCGTTCAACTGTATAATTGAGGGCCGAACATTCTTTAAACATGTAGGAGTATGTGTATTTCTTTTTCCATTTTACATTTATGCAAATGTCGTCTAGGTAATTTTGTGAAAACTATTTCTTCGGCGGCTCCCATGTAAAAATTTGCGAATAGCACTCCAAGAGGAGAGCACATAGCATTTCCGTCTACTTGACGGTACATATCTCCATCGAGAACATATAACGTGGCTTTCGAGGTGCAGGCGTGTAGGAGTTGTCTTAGGGCGGTGCTGGGTATGTCAATAGGGAGCCGATCATTTTGGTCAAAAACACGTTCTAATATTATCTCTGTTATTTCGGCAACTGGAGCATTTGTAAACAATGTCTCAACATTCACAAAAGCTATTATTCTTTTAGGCGCAGTAGCTATAATAATGTCCATGAAATCGGTCGACGATTTTACAGTGTGAAGTTGGGGCACGTAGGGTGTTAATATTTTGTTTAAGAACTTGGCCAGCTCATAGGTAGGGGTAGGGATCTGACTTATTATTGACCTAAGAGGGTTTCCTATATTGTAGGTCCTCACATTACCGCAAGCATAGTGGGAGATAAAGTCACCAGTTATTTTCTTTATTTTCTGGTTTCTTGATTGTTTATTGATGCCTTCTATGATTTTATTTACCTTCTTTTTAATGTCGTCGATTGGGTTCCTCTCATTTCTTTTTTAATTTAGGCTGACCATTCAGTATGACGTCCATTTTCGTGAAGTACTGCTTTGTGGGTATAATGACGAAGATACCTGCTTTTTCTGCTTTTTTATGGTAATCGTAGGGTCATTCTTAAGTTGTTTAGTGACCTGGATGAGACGAGGAGTAAGAACGTTGGACTTAAAACTACCTATGATTTTACCTGCTTCAGCGAGGAGCTGAGCGGCAAGGTTGACTTTGTAGTTATTTTTTTGTTCATCTTCAGTTTGTTTATGCCGTCGAGAAGGGTTCCAATATATTTTAGTCGCTTCGAATGTTTCTTTGGCAATTGATTTCAAGGTTGAGAAACTCCTCTTGTTCTGGAGTAAAAGAATGCTCAGAGAGTTTTAGGCGGCTTCCGTTTATTTCAGCTAGTTTCTATAGGGACTGCGTATGGGTAGTTGCTTCATCGAACGAGAACTTGCGCAAAATTTACTCTAGCATGAAACAACTACACCGACCCTAAAGAAACTAGCTGAAATAAATACAGACCCCCCCCCCCTAAAACTCCTTATTTAAAAAAAATCACTTTTCTAGTCTTACCCCGTCAAATTGTTCCTTTTGGTTGGAAAACACCCAGTGCAAAGTTTTATTGATACGTATTAATATTTAGAGGTGGCTCAATGGATTTGATGTTCCATTAGATGAGGTATAGAACGCAGTCATTTCATTAGATTGGTTTCTTCTTAACATTCACAAGCCTGGGTCCCCCCTCCGCACGGGATTTTCGACAGCGGGTATTAGTTGCTCATTAACAGGGGTATCGTGATAATCAATATCACTCAGTGTCGCCAAGTAAGGTCCGCTTGCGAGTGTCAGAGAACTTTTTACGGTGTTCAGCAACAACACTGAGAACAAACTGTAATTGTTTCTCATACTTTATGCGACGGCCAGAAAAATCTTCGACCGAGGCAACGGTACATTCAGCACAATTGTTGGTGACAGCCAATGTGCTGATGAAACTTTTTGCAGCACTGAAGCTAGGCTGATGCTTCCACTGAGATGCCGGATAATCAAGGAAATCCTCTGGAAGACGCAAGTTCTTGATAAGAAGTCTTAATTTCTTGGTGGTAAAGTCAACTAAAGTCTTCTCTTGAATTTGTTTCACGTCGATAATTGCAAGCTTCAGCGGATTTTCCTGCCCTTATTTCTCTTTCATAGTTATAACTATCTTGTTCTTGCTGCTATTGTCCAAACCACCATCAGACAATGCCAAAACCGACTAACTCCTCAGAAAGGTACACAGTTGTCCTGCCATCTTCTTTACTGTTGCGTTGGATATGTCGGTGTTAATCGTGTGATACATCTGACATCGCTTCAACAACCTTAAGTCATTTCTCGGGGCATTGTCAGCAATGCTGGCTGTTACCCACGCTTCAACGTAGATACGTGAAAAGAAGATGCAGAATTCTCGTAATCCTTGATGCTCGCATGCTGTCAGCTTGAAATGCGAGCGAAACATCCAGACTTTCAAGGTTCAGATCACTTTCGCCATCCATCGGGATTAGTGCATTGATCCTAGAGCTGCAAAGTGGTGCCTCGAGGAGGGACAGCTCCAAGGAAGATGATATCCAACTCCAAGAGCTCTCTGTAGTCATCTCTGGGCTGAATGACTTTAACGGCCATCTCAAAGATCTGCACCATCTCATCTTTGAAGTCAGCCACAGCGTTGGCCGTGTAATCATCTTGACGAGTCTTCATATGTGGTCTTATTGATAGATTGCTATCTTTTTTGAAGCGCTTGGACCCGAGAACATCAGGAGCAGATGAAGTCCCATAGCTTCAGAAAAGGCCTGAAATATTTTCTCTAAATTCCAGTATTTCAGAACAGAAAAGATGGCCTTAGCTTGCGCTTCACATCTCCTCGATGGTAGCTTTGGGACTGAAAGAAGCTGTGATTGGCTATTACCTGTCAGTAACACAAACAATATGTACATAATCCTAATGCCAATGAGATCTGGGATAAGCTTCCCATTCTATTTCAAAATGAGTGGGAACTGTGCGTCGAACTTATCTTTGATTATTTTCGAGGTGTATTTACGATGCTGCTGTCGGTGCCTTCTGATGCTAGATCGGTTCAGGGCTATTGGCTGGACTTTTTGTCCCAAACTGCGGAAAGTTTCACCAACTTCCATGAGAGCAGCTCTGTATGACACCCTATTTCGGGGCAAAGTTGCCACAAGGTCTGGTGGTAGCACTTGTTGGCGCCCCCGTTTCAAAGGTCTTTGTGTCGTTCATCTGGTACTTGAGCATGCAAATTGATATTCATCCTTTTCAGTAGTATTGTCACTTGTGTTGCTTTCTACAACTGCTAGGGACTCCAGAAAGTAGACATTCTCTGTAGCTCTCTCCCGCCGCTTCCTAATTTGCATTTCTCTTTTCCTTCTTTCTTTCTTCTTTCTTCTTCAAGCTGACATCTATTCATACCACCGCCCGACGACGTCCAAGTTTGCGCTAGGCAATCAGAAATTGCAGGTCTTCCTCGATTGAAATCATCTCAAGCGCATTGCCGTGGGCAATATCAAACAAATCTTGAAACATGTTTTTCAAAGCTGCTTCTTTACCCTTTTGAGTTGCAGCTTGTCTTCCTGCGTTCTTCTTGATACCTTTCCACTTTCCAAACGGTCCAGTTACTTTTTTTATACAATTTTACTTGTAACGAATGGGAATCCTTGCCCGATCTCCAAACTCTAGTACCTTTTCAACAGTCTTAGTAGCAGAAACGTGGAAAGTTTCATTTAGCTTTTTATGATTATAAAGAAAGAAACCTAAAACCTGTTTGTTGGAGGGGAGTTTGGAACGTTTAGTGACTTCCTCATATTTCTCAACGAGATAAACAGATAAACACTTGTACGTTTTTCATGAGCAATGATTAATATCTAACAGTTTCTAAAACTGATATCTGTGGTAGAAATAAAATTTGGTTATTAAAAGACAGAGGAGAGTGATAAATTTGTAGACACATTCATTAGGAAGAAAGAGAAATACACACGGTTATTTTCTTTAAGTCACTCAACGCATCGTAGCTACGCACACCTTTTCTCTCACGAACACAACTTATACTGAGAGGCAGTGTTGCCAGATCGCACAGATGGCATATCTATAGACCCTCCCTGAAAATATCTGTAGATTAAGAAAAAGATCTGTGGATCTCATTTTTACCCCTTCGTAGACCAGCCTCGAAATCTCTAGATCTATGGATATATCTGTAGACCTGACAACACGGTTGAGAGGTTCAGTTAGGCCACCGCAAACTGATCACAGGGGCCCGCATACTCAATTACGGGAACCTGCGTTGCATTTGTGTGTATATCGTATACCTCATCTGAGAAGAAATTCGGATCCATTGAGCTACCTCTAAATGTTGATATATCTCAATGAAATTTTGCACAGGGTCTTTTTCAACCCAAAGGAACACTTTGACGGGATCAGGTCAGTTAAAATGATTTTTTATTCAAATAAAGACCACCCTAATATATATATATATATATATATATATATATATATATATATATATATATATATATATATATAATAAAAACTCACAAAGTGACACGTAAGGAAAGCAATAATATGAAAATTAACTCACAGGAAAATGAAAAGATGAATCCAAGCACTTTCGAACTATATTTGTTGGTTCATTTTCAAGGAATAGCATGAAAATGGACAAGACAACCTTATATAGGGTACAAAGATACGAAGGGAACCCCCATCACATAGTACAAACCCACGGAAAAACACAAAAAGAAGACAGAAAAATACCAATAAAAAGAACAATATGCAACTAATAACAGATATATATATATATATATATATATATATATATATATATATATATATATATATATATATATATATATATATTAGTCGCCAATCGTATTATAACCCCCGGTAGCAATCAAATACTTATGTTTTCCAGCTTGTTTCCTGCGTTTTCATTTTGTCTAGTATTTTGTTCGCCTTATATATATTGGGCTCCTTGCTTCGCTTTTTTCATTACTTAGTTGAAAATGGTAATTATAACTTTGCCGAAACTAGTTCTGTGGTTATAAATAAATCTGGATTTAAATATTGTGGTTTACTATTATCTGCTCATATATATATATATATATATATATATATATATATATATATATATATATATATATATATATATATATATATATATTCGTATAGTTGGCAGTAAATTTTCTTCGTAACATGTTTTATGAAGGTGATTGCTAACTTATTGTGAATTGTTTTCTTTTCGAGTGTCTCGATTTGTCTTATGTCCCGCTTTTGGTTTTGGCTTAACCCATGGATTAGTTCACCAAAATTCCTTAGAAAGTCGTGACGCCCGAGGGCATAAAACTAGTTCACTTAGCAAAACGAAATTCTTTATTGGCCTGACGCGTTTCTACATATACACATATCATTTTCAAAGGCTCCATAGTTGTGGCTAGGAAATAAGATACAACCTATATATATATATATATATATATATATATATATATATATATATATATATATATATATGATAAGCTGCGTTGACATTTATACAAACACATTTATAGGAAATGGGATTTCTCTAAACACAAGATATAAATGCAAATCGTTGAGACTCTATAACGGTCACAAGATTAAAATGGGGAGGGGATGGGGGGTGACTATTAGGAGCTGGTGGACGGGAGGATGGTAAGATGAATTGCGAATTTGTTTTGATATTTAATTTCGGTTGCTTTTCTTTGATGTATATGGCTTCTAATATGAGCAATTGTGGTCGGTTTGGGGCATTTGCTAAGATTTCAGTATTCTCTTACAGGCGACTTCAGGTCCATTTTTTTTCTATTGCTTTTCCAACGTATGTGTCTGGGGGCACCATTTCTCAATTGGTAAGTCATTCTACCCTCGTGCGTCACGACTTTCTAATGAATTTTGGTGAACTAATCCATGGGTTAAGCCAAAACCAAAAGCGGAACATAAGACAAATCGAGACACTCGAAAAGAAAACAATTAACAAAAAGTTAGCAATCACCTTCAGGGCGGGCCGGTTATCAAACCTTTCCCTTCCGGCCCGATATCTGATGGTTTTCAGCCGGAAGAACCCGCCGACCATTTTAGCTAACCAGCACGTTCCTTCCTCGATTGGTTATCGATAGATGGGAGCCCATCTTGGCTTCCGGTGGTTCCCTGAAGTTTGCAAAGGACGAAATGGAGGAGATAATCAAAGCCGCTCTCACCCGAAGAAGGACGCTTGGTATCAAATCTACTTCCAGAGCCATGTGAACCTCTTCGAGTTTTGAGTATAAAAGATGAATTCTTTTAACCCTCAGTCGTAGAGCTCGCACAGCGTCTGACGGGGCAGGAATTGCCATCCATCTCAGTGTTGTGGTAATTTGTCGAAGCATCAAGTCTTCAAAGAGGAGATCGGTCCAAGTTAAGGAGGCTCCTTACCCCGTTGGTGTGGAAGTCAGTGCGGGCCCAAGCTCGTACTCACGTGTCAGAGCCGAAGCTACCAACGGCCTCACTCGGGTTCCCTAAGCGAGAAAACTACATCTCGGCTTTTCTCCGTGACCTTACGCGTCGATAGGTCACTTCGCCCCCCTCCCCCTTCTCACAGAGGCACCCAAGATTCATCTGAGTTCACGAGCGTGGGGCCCTCTTTAACAAGAAGCTCCCGTCACCGACTTCTTCCAGCAGAATCGTAAAGGAATTATGGGAACAGGTCGGTCCCTGGAGAACCTACCTCATCGTCTCCACCCCTTATCTCACCGCGAAGCTTACCAACATTACTAGTGTATAGGGATCTACATAGTGAATAGTTATTTACAAACCAAGTGAGATATCCAAGATTCACTTATTAATTTATTTCTCAAAGCACCTTATTTGTATATATATATATATATATATATATATATATATATATATATATATATATATATATATATTTATATATATATATATATATTTATATATATATATATATATATATATATATATATATATATATATATATATATATATATATATATATATATATATATATTTTGTTGTTTAGTGTTCAATAAAACTTTATTTTCATATTGTTGTGTATTTAACTTACTTTAGGTCGCTTGCTGGCAAAGTTCATACCCCTTTCCTCCGTAGCCAACCTCTAAGCATTCAGTCAATAAACCCATTCAGGGCACGGGCCGAACGAAGTATAAGGCGTAGTACGACGACTCCTCCGCATTCGCGATAATAGGATATATATATATATATATATATATATATATATATATATATATATATATATATATATATATATATATATATATATATATAACTTAGTTCTGAAAATCTGAGATCTTAAAAACACAGAGGGATGAAGAAATATAAAATAAATGCACGAAATACTAACTGTCCTGCCCTTAGCGGGATCTGAGGCTTAACTTTTAGGATAAATGAAGGATTGACTAGATCAGTTTTGATGGTCGACGCACTATAAGCGTTGAAGGGAATCAGCAATAATTATGTCATTGATGAGAGTAGGACTTCGATTTTGAATATGGATACAAATAACTCCTACGGATGCTTAGTTCTATTAAAATGCATTGCAGCTGCAAAACACTGAGATAGGAGGTTATCCTTGCCAAACGGCAAGAAAAAACCCATCTCGCAATGTTAAAAATAGTGATCCAAAATCCCATTCTGATTTGGATCCACAAAAAATCTATTCATCTCTTTCTTGACCCATGATCCATCTAGCAACAAAATTTCATCGAATTCTGTTAATAATATTTAAGGGGGCTCCTACACAGACAGACAGACAGACATACGCGAGGGCTCACGTATTCCTCCGCCAAAAGATTTTACCTGAGATAAATTTACTGCGGTAACTTCTCTTTTCTAAGCTATTGCATAGGAGTGGATAAGTGTTATTTGATTGCTAGTGTTTTCCTAGTTAAAACAGTAAAAACAGCCCAACGTGAGGATAAAATCAAGCCGTGAATGAAGGAATCAAGTAGCATATGCAGGTTGCTCACTGACTGAGCTGACATGATTGGTCGTCTCACAGGAGTATTGGGCGAAACAAATTGTTTTATTGTTCATTTTTAATCAATTCATTGCGAAACTTAGCGTCGAAATAACAGGATTTAAGTGATTTTGACCGTTACAACATATGGTAGTTGTCGCAATGTCATCCTCAAATTGAGTTTTCATCTGACTATTAACCGTTCGTACTTTGAATATTTATGTTCTTTCTACGAACTTGCTCTCTAAAGACATAATAATCCATTCCAGGCAGAGTATTTGTGATTATGGAAATGAGTTAAGTTAGTTTTGGTCATCATTAAAATTTTACTTTTTTTTACTATTAATCAGTCATTTTAATTTCCTTCTTTCGCCAATGAATGAGGTTGCTCTTGTTGGTTATAAATGTCTTATCTCGTTTGTAAATTAAAAATAAAATTACCTTTAGAGCTCATTGAATGTTTTGGGGCCATAGCGTAAGCATAATTTCCGAGGATAGCCGGTAATTTAGCCCTTTAGCGAGGATAATGATTCCATTATCTTCACAAAACCAATGCCACGAAGATCTATTAAAGGCCTAAATTAGTAGCTTTGCTCCTCTCATAAATATTATGCTTTCGGAGTCCAAACATATTCTCGAGACGTGTCTAACTGATATAACAAGTTTAGTGGAGATCATAAAAGAGCTATTGCCAGATTATTTCAGCATGAATATTCTCTTAAATAAACGAATCTATCTTTTTACTCCCATTAAGAGAGGCTATCACGTAATTATCACTGAATGAACTTTGTTTTAATTTCATTTAACACAACCAATAATGAATGTGTGTATTAGTAGGAATAGTCGGATTTAATTATTTTTACGGAATATACATCCTTAAAGTTTTTCTAATAGCTCTTTTATGATCGTCACTAACCTTTCCATCTCGTGTATAGGTCATTAAATTACCACTTAATCCCATATTCAATAAAAACTAAACATCTAACGGTTGTTTTACCCAATAAATTTTTTTCAACCAAAGGATGGTCTTTTCATAAACAAGATTGCGTTGAAATATTGTCGTAAAACGACAGAACAAAATATCGGCATTATACTATATTCTGTTTTAGCCGTTCTTTGATAGCTGGGAAACGTCAACGCTTGTTTGATTAACCATAAAAATTTTATACTTGAAGAAGTTGGTAAAATTTAGCAAATTTTGCGCATGTTGTACCTTTTATGAGTAATCTCAGCGAAGAGAGGGACAGTTTTGAGGGCCGTATAACCATACGCCTGTGAGCAACTGCAGTGACGTGGAGCTTACGGCGAAGTACATCATTCGTGAGGATTTGAGAACATTTCTTTGAAAGTAAAATTTTCGAAATGACAAAACTTCGAATTGATATTTCTTCAATAAAAGAGATTCTAAAGTCAGCTGTAGAGCAATAAATTTATTTACAAATCTGATGACTTTATTCAAAGAAATATTGTTGAATGATCATTCATTAATTCCTCGCCTAATTTTAATATACCTCCTGGTCTCTTTAAACTGGACCCTGTTGTTTAAAGGCTTATTTATAACGAAATTGTCCATTTAAAATCTTAGTCCTTTGATTTATTAATTTAGTTATGTTTCTCTCGTTTATTTTTATTCTTTCACAATTAGGTGTGTATGTATAGAGTTTAGTGACCTAAATGTCTACATTCTGTGCTCATAGTTGGAATTTCCAGAAGTAGACCTTATCTATTTGGCTTTATACTTCATATCGTCTTCGATAATATTTTTATATTTTGTGTCA
This sequence comes from Ceratothoa steindachneri, assembly GCA_963969495.1. Taxonomy (NCBI): domain Eukaryota; kingdom Metazoa; phylum Arthropoda; class Malacostraca; order Isopoda; family Cymothoidae; genus Ceratothoa; species Ceratothoa steindachneri. The sequence continues at coordinate 49,829,131 of OZ018328.1, read as the reverse complement.
TTTCGTTGTACATGGTCGGGGCATTACTCTGTTGTTTCTCATATATATACCAGATTTGTAAAATCTTTCGTTATTCCTTGAGAATGAACTGAACCAGTTCGAAAGTACTTGGAATCCGCCTTTCATTTTCCTGTGGGATTTTTGGCAGATATATATATATATATATATATATATATATATATATATATATATATATATATATATATATATATGGATAAAACCACATAATAGGACTAATTTTATATGCGAAACCAGGTTTCGACGGAAACATCTGTCATCTTCAGTCGCTGGTGGATAAGTGAAACCCAGAAGTTGTTTAACGTACAAACACACAAATCTGTGGCGCTAAGGTGGAATATGCGAGAATGTGTCGGCACTTTTGAGAATCGCAAGTATGAATTTCTTGCTTATTAAGTTATTAGTATTGACTTGGCCGTTGGAAGTATTAAAGTTGGGAATTTCTTTTATAAGTGCCGATTCAATTAAGCGTCGATGTATATAATTGTGAGACTTATAAACTATTTCAGCATTTTCAATATCAATTTGATGGTTTTCATTCGACATATTTATAAATAAACTCGAGCAGAGGGCACCACGTCGCATATCGCATTTATGTTCATTCATTCTCTTGGAAAATCTGCTGCTTTCACCGATATATAATTTATTACATGATTTGTATGGAACAAAATAAACTCCCTGTTCTTTATTGATCGATCTATTTTTGGATAGGCTATTTCTGATCGTATTCTCGTACTGAAAGGCAACATTGATGTTGTTGGTCCGTGCCAACTTTTGGAAATTGATTAACTGGGGGGAGTATGGAAAGGGGAAAAGTAACATAATATTTGTCACATCTGTTTTCCTTATAATTAGCTGGTGAGTAATAGATGGTTTTGGCTTTATAGTGACACTTTTCTATGAACCAAAGGGTCTATTGCAGTTCAATGAATGTTTGGATGATTGTATTAATTTCGTCTTGCAAGAAACAAGGATCACAAATGCGATATGCTCTCCGGAACATGGAAGAAACTACAGACCTTTTAACGGATACATCGTGACACGACAAATAATGAATATAGGCATTAGAATTAGTTGGTTTCCGGTAGACGGAACAATATGGTTTGTCGTTTATTTTAGATATTTTTACATCCACAAACGGCAATGAGTTGTTCAGTTCTCATTCTATTTTAAATGTAATAGTTGGGTGGATCTTATTCAAATTTTCAAAGAAAGAATCAAATCTGTTATCATTGATAGGCCATGTGGCACATATATCGTCTACATAGCGGAACCATGTTTTGGGATTGTGTAAAATGGGGAGAAGGAGGTGCTTTTCAAATTCCTCCATAAACAAATTGCATAATATCGGGGAAAGGGGATTGCCCATACTCATGCCATATTTCTGCCTGTAAAAACAATCTTCAACTCTGAACTTATTGTCCGTCACACACGAACGAACGAATTTTGCAATTTTTTTTACACTCTAGGGGTAATGTTAGGTTAGACCAGGAGTCACCAAGCTTTTTTTACAGTGAGCCAGATAACTGAGAGGGTGACGAGCGCGGGCTGCATAACCATTTTGTGCAATACAATATAGTGAATACACAAAAGATAAAGACAATCAACATATTTATTTACCAATACACAAAATCTAAAGACAACAACAAACATATTTATTTACCAAAAAGTTATCAAAGAAGGCGTCGTTAGCAATAAGATAGTTTATCACACCCAGTGCACACATATCCGAGTCTCACAAACTAAGCAGCAAAAAAGGTTAGTGAGATTTGTGAAACAGGCGTTTAGCTTTGAAGATATTAATATTTACTTTGTAATTGCTGCATCCAATCCAGAGAATTGCTGTCAAATGTTCATTTGTGGCACAATGCAGCAGCGGGCCGGTTGAACTGACATCGCGGGCCGTAGTTTGGAGATACCTGAGTTATACAAAGGCAAGATTTTCATGATTTTATCCAGAGCTTCATCGACGGGAACGTTTGTGAAAAGGTTATTGACATCAAGACTTAACAACTGCTTATTCGATAGGTCAACCTCTTTAATTTTATTCACAAAATCACCAGAATGGATAATCTGAGCATCAGAAATGCTACCAATTAATTTAAATAGGATTTTGGCTAGCCATTGAGAGAGTTTGTGCGCATGGGATCATATGCTGGAAATTATCGGCCTAAGGAGAGCACCATCTTTGTGCGTTTTGGGTAAACCATACATGTACGGTAGTGAGGGATTGTACATTTTGAATTGCTTAATAAGATCAGAATGACCTTTGATAATATTTTTGAGTTAGCTATTAAACGATTTTGTTTTGTTTGACAGCGGATCATTATTTAGTTTTTCATACGTGTTCCTGTCATTTAGCAACTCGTTCAATTTAGCAGAATACTGCTCACTATCCAAAATCCCTACCTGATTAGTTTTGTCAGATTTAGTAATCACTATCTTCTTGTTTCGTTTAAGTTCTTTCAAAGCACTTTGTAATCGGAATGGGATGGACGCAAAATTATTATTGGAATTTAAGGCACCAAGTAAGAAACCACTGATGAAATCACTATTGATATCGAATCTATTTTTAGATTTCTCAATTGATACTAAATTACTAAATGTTGGACGTTGAGATGGTGAGATGGTCACTACATTTATATATATATATATATATATATATATATATATATATATATATATATATATATATATATATACAAGAAGGGCAGCATAAATTTAGTCCCTATGTATCAAACCTGATTTTAAAGGATATTGTAAATCACCTAAAGCAACGCCACCAGATTAATGTCAGATGCCTGTTATTATATATTTCAGTTTTCTTTCTCAATTTCTCTTAGTTAACGGCTGAAGGTGATATGGGAAACTACATATCGAAACTAGTCCCGTTCTAAAAAATTTTAAGCTCCAAAACAGTGTTTTTTCTTGTACATTTAATTTATTCGTTATTGAGTGCTTATATATATATATATATATATATATATATATATATATATATATATATATATATATATATATATATATATATATATATATATGGGTGGATGAAGTAAAAATCAGGTAACAATTAATATTTCAAGTTAAGTTTTTCGGATAAATGTAACTTCGAAGTTGTTTTCGAAGAGAACGCCTGAAATTCTGCCTTTGCCTTTTGTTGACCTAGTATTACAACCGTAAAGCCTTGATAAGGATGCAATAGGTAGCGATGTTGTGAATGTCTTCTTACACTATATTAGCTGGGACGATTTGTACCGGGGCCGGATTGCTGCCTCATGGTTCAGTGAATGTTCAGTGGAGACCTGACACGATAAGACATAATTATAATAATGATAATAATAATAATTGGTTTATTCATCAAAAAGCAGTACGTTGTACAATGTGCAATTGCTGAAAAGATCTCGATTTACAAATTCAGTGGAATGATATTGACTAAAATAATTAAAAGCTAATATTGAACAATAAAAATTTAAAATAGATAAGATCTTAATAAAAGCAATTAATGTCCAACATGCGCAAAGTCTATTTGTTGAACAGGTGAGCCACATAGGGTATGGTGGACCGACTGTAGTGCTCTGTTCGGCACCTGGCCGGTAGCGATTTAGCACCGTGTCGGGTCTGGGAGCGACATGGTGCTCTTGCTGGCTTATTGAGCGGTGATTTCCATATTTAATCCTGTTTTTTCATCCTCTGCATTGATAATGATAATTATGCTAACAATGAAAGTGACTATGGTGATGATAAGGATGATAATAATCACTGCTAGTGAAAATGACAATGGTGATGATGGAAAGGCTGAGGACATGTAGTGGGTCAAAAGGGTGTTGAGAAGAGTGAGATGAGGATATCTATAGAAGCGGGGAAGCAAAATTGCCACGACTTATCTACACTTCCTTATTAATAATTATCGCTATGTAACACAATTTTTGTTCCTAACCCATAAATGTTATTTTCCAACTCTTTTCCATTGCAAAACTATCGAAAATAACCATTATTTGTTTTAAACTTTGCTTTTGTGGCTTGTGTGATGAAATATTTACTAAAAATAGACAATTTTTGTTTTTTCATCTATTTTAAAGCTGAAAACAAAAACATAGAGTTAAATTTATATAATTTTATTGAAACATCCAAAAGAAATACATAAAAACAAGTAAAAAAATGTACGAAGTGAGCAGTTTTCCTTGATTTCTGTTTATAATATAAATCACTTTCAGTCCCCAAATGTAGTCTTACATCATGTTTTCAGTGTATACTCCTTGATATCTGTGTTCAAAGTTCAGTAATAGCTTGATGGAAGTGCTTCCCTGCTCGTCTGAGTATGCTCCCATATTCTCCTTGAACTTGTCAAGATGGGGTATCAAGGATATGCACCTTCAGGGACATCCAGCAGCCCATTTGGCCATAGCTTTTCTCAAAGTTCTCAACCAGTTTCACATAATTTTCAGCTTTGTGGTTGCCCCCAAAGCCCCGACACACCGAAACAAAACTCTTCCATGCTTCTTTTTTCCTTTTTAGTAAGCTTTTTGGCAAATTCTGAACTCTATGATTTTCCTGATTTGCGGTCCAACAAATACACCAGATTTCGTCTTGCCTCAGAAAATTTGGGAAAGATATTTTGAAAATACTTGACGGGTACAGACTCTTTGTTAAGAGCTCTAACAAACTCCTTCATGAGACCTAGTTTTAAATGTAATCGAGGGAACAACACCTTTTGCAGATCTATGATTTGCTCATGCTTGACACTATGCTCGCCAACAGAGAACTCACTCATATGTGGTCAGTGCTTCTTGTAATAATACGATGTGGTATCCCTTCTGTACCAAAGACAGAAATGACATGGAAACTTGGTACAATCTCCCTAGCGACCCATGAAAAATGCTACCATTTTAAAGTTTCCAATAACTTCCAAGCCATATTCTATATAATTCAAAGATTGTAGCATGAGCTTGGCACTGTTGTAGTCTTCCTTTAGATATAATGAATGAACCGAGGAAGGGAATGAATGTTTATTCCAATTATAGAGAAGTACAGCTTTAATGCTTCTTGAGAAGCTTTCACTGAAGAGCCTAATCGTCTGGATTAAATATAATCCCAAGTGCATCAACCAGACCAGATCCATCATTGCAGTTTTTTTCAAAGTAAAGATTCTTGTAAATTTTTTAGGATCTTTAGCTTGGATTGTCCCTTGTATATTTTCATCCAGAAAATCCCAATGTTTGAGCCTCGAAATCAAAGACTCATCATTTAACTTTGACGAGCCAAGATCTTTGACAAGGTTAATGAGGTCTCTTTGTTTTTGCATAGTATGCTTTCCTCTCAATAGCCATATCTCTGACACTGTACTCTACATCTTTACTGATCTTTACACCTTCTGAATTGTTGTTTTCTTCTGAGGGTAGTTTATGCCTTTCCTGAGGGGTAAGTATAGTAGAAGATGGAAGAACGGAATATGAAATAGCAGGTGAGTTTTTCCCACTTCGACGTTTGGAAGTGTCCACCATGCTGAAGTAACACTTTCTAGAGTGGTCATTAGGTTCACGTTAAACCCTAGGAATGGCAAACTTCATGGCTCTCCTTTCCCTTCTATACCATCCTGTAGAAGTAATAAAATATACTTTATTACTCTTTTGGCTTACAAACAAACATAATGACTTAAATACTTGCAACATGTTATATTTGACTCTTTACAACAAACAATTTTCTTACCTTTTAAAGTTTTCTTTGGCATGCCAAAGTATGCTCTTCTTTTGATGTAGTGTCAGGAGATATAACAGAATGCACCTGGATCATTATTGCAGCTTCTTGATGTTATTTCTCTTCTGATGTGTTCAATACATATGTTGAGCTAGAGCTTAAAGGATGGCAGATCTGTGAATCCCTGTAAAAATATTTCGTAAGTAATATTCCAGAATATTCCACAAATTTCATAAAATCTTAGAAATTTTTCATTAAATCTAGGTTTTAGAAGGTTTCTTTAAATCAAATATTGTCCAAAATTCCAATGCTTGTTAAAAAAATATTTACAATTTTCTACCATGCTTTAAAAAAAAGAAGCCTACAGCCTTTTATATATTCTCAATATTTTTCTGAAATTAATAATAACCTATACTTCTTTTCACTTACTTTAGTTGCGAACAACTGGAAAATTACACTTTTAACCCAGGAACAAGAAAAGGACGAAATTTTGTTTGTTGAGGTTTAGTGAGTGGGTAATCCCAGTCCCACTTCCTGGACATATATTTTATTACCGCACCGAGGTGAAGCGTATCCAATACACTTTCCTTAGCCACTTCCGGTAAATAAAAATAACCCCGGTGCGTACCCTTTTGATCAAAACTAAGATGATGATCCCCTGAGTGTGTCCCCACTCAGTAAAAGCCAACCATGAGGAGATCGGTGGAATATTGAGATTTAAACCGAGTGGATTGCTTAATAATTGCCAAAGGATCGTCCAAAATAGTTAAACACACACATACAAAAATAATCTTCAATGGACATGAATTTGAAAGAAGCAACAGCGTATATAAATATAAATAGAATTAATCTTGCACTGAATAAATAAGTCTACAAAAATGTCGTGGGGATTACTTGAAAATTACTCACTAGGATGCTTACGTCTAAATAGCACCCGACAGAAAAAAATTGAATATTATTATTGAGTTAAACACTGAATTAAGCACTTCTAATACTCGAAGTTATGGGCTCGGGATGGCAATTCTAGTTCACAAATAAACTGGTGAAGTTAGGGGAGGGGATAATTCAATTAACGATACCTTTGAGTTCGTAAGTATTTTTGAAGGAGACGGTGAAGATCTTCTTCTGGTGACCATGATCGCACCTAGTCCGGCCGTCCAAGGTTACCGAATGAGAGGGTAATCCTAGACCGGTGATATAATGATCCTACGCCGGATCACGAAGGTGAGGCAAACGGTGACTCAAATCGGACTTCTTCCTCGAAGTACCTGTCCGATTATTCGGCTCCTGGAGTGGGTAGCCAAAACCGATTACCTAGCTACGTCTAGGGTAATCCGCAGAGGAAGGTCCTGCGTAACCTCAGACTCTGAAGGTGGGGGGGGGGGGGGCTGCGAGAAGTTTGGCACCTACAAGTACCGTGACGGCAACAACCAATTCCCCGAGAAGTTCCTTCCTTGCAGCGGGCGAACGGTTTCTTTTGTGGATCGGGCTCCACACAAACTCGACGTAGGTCCAAGATCTTCTGCCTGATTCCAGGGAGAAGTTTTCCTTTTATTTCCCTCGTGAGCAGAAATCGAGAGAGAGAATCGAATTCTCGTAAAATCCGTATCGTCGCGCGAGTCCTTTTTTCATCTTTGGGCAGACAGTATGTCTTTCACGCCTTCGAGCCATCTCGGAGTTTACGATGGCGCGAAAAAGGGCGACAAAAATTTCGAGGCGAGAGGTGCATTTAGAGATACGAGAGGGCACGCAGCTTGTGTCGGAGTATTTCTACGTACACTTATGAAAGCGGTATTTAGACTTCTACATTGTTACATAGTGTTATAAATGGACAATTTGCCAAAGAAGGATGCATATTAATACAATATAGATACGACTTTAAACTCGTATTTTATTCAGTCTAGTCTCGATAATTTGTAATGATGGGTCGATACGAACTCAAGGGCTGCGCAGTTCTCATTAAGATGTCCCCGAACTTTAGGGAATCCCACGAATTTATCGCCAACAATTCATAGGAAAATAAAAAATCACTTTAATGAGAATGGTTATTTATAATAATTTAATTGATTACAACAAAAAGTCGATAAAAACACTACAATAAAAAGAGTTACACGCAATTTCTTGCAGATAAATAATCAATAATATCTAGGTTAGACTCCTATTTTAATTATTTCAATATTTGTTATTGGCTATGAATTGCTGGCGATTAATGAGCCGTAATCCAGCTTCTTGGCCTACTCCTCCCTGATGACAGAATTGAAAGCGTTGAGGCTGGAGTGTAGGGTCATGTTGTTGGCCCGCTCTAAAAGCTTTCGCACGGAGGAGTTATGGGGGGTGAGGCCTAGACTAGAAGAGGAAAAGAATTTGGTCCTCCAGGAGTCGGTAAATTTGTCTTTGCACATCCTTGGACGTGTGGCTGAAGAGCCCGTCATGGGTCCACAAAGTTAAATTCCAAGAGGATAATTTTTCTTGAACAAAGTAAATCATGGCGCCTTGGGACATATTAGTAGCGATCAGGACCCACCTATCATCCGAATTTGAAACAGAAGTAGAGTATCTTTTTACCGATGGAATCTGAAAAGCCCAAGACAATGACCAAGGCCTATTGCTTCATCCTTAAAGGCTACTTGACGCCTTCTGTTGGCTCAGTGAGGTACCGGTCACTTCCTCGTTTAAAGACGTCTCTTCGGAACATATTCTGACAGTGAATCACTGCTAATTGAGGTACTTGAGCATTTTCCTGGACCTTTCTAGCCTCCTGGCCTTCCTTGACTCCAGAAAGATATACGCTGGATTTCTGGTTTATGAACAGTGGTTTCAGTCGTCACGGATGGCCGTCTTGACGAGCTTGGGGTCTACCTTTAACTAGATGTCCATGTTGCGCATGGATTTCTAGGAGGCCTTGAGGGCCCGCAAGTTAGCCCTGGGTAGACTGTTACACAAGGTACTTGAAGGAGAAGCACGCCTTCCCAGTTCAAATGGAAATGGGCAAGACTTGGATAAGTGGATCGAATTGAATTCTTTTAGAATAATGAGGAAGTTGGTGCGCCCCCCTTTCACCCATATGACACCCGTTTTTCTCTACAGCTATCACCTCTTTATACATCTAGGTTGAAGGAAGTGACCAGCTACCTCATGCCGTGTCAAAAGATATGCTTTATAACCTCTATTATCAACACCCTTTAACGCCACAGGTTGCCAAAGAGCATGACTTAAGGTGTCATTCCCTGCTGAAAACCTCTCTATGACCGCTCTCGAGTGGATAAGACTGTACTGCTTCTAGCAAGCGAGCTTTGCTCCCTTTTGGGCTGCCAAGGCAACTAAAAGTCTCGGGGTCCTGTCTCTTGTTCTACCACAACAGATCTTCTGATCTTTCCCGTCCTGTCAAGGCTTAGTAGGACGTATTAAGGGAATCCACCCTGCTGTTATGCCTCTCTGGCTCCTTATTTGGGAGCTGCGGCCTTTGGGTAACAACCGCCAAAGCCCTGTCTCTTGTTCTACCACAACAGATCTTCTGATCTTTCCCGTCCTGTCAAGGCTTAGTAGGACGTATTAAGGGAATCCACCCTGCTGTTATGCCTCTCTGGCTCCTTATTTGGGAGCTGCGGCCTTTGGGTAACAACCGCCCACTAGGAAACCTCTGGTCGGTGTGCGTCGCTATTCAGGTGCGAACACCACTCTTTAACGCACGCAGGGCTAGAGACCCGATAAGCCTGAAAATACGAGACGGGAGCGGCTAAACGGGTGATAAAGACAATCAACCCGTCTTTTTCCTTTTCAATGGTTGCAAGCTTCGGTATTTTTGTGTTCGTTGATATATTTTTCAAGATAAACGGTTGTATTACTAATGTAAAACGAGCGAGGTCCTAGTTGCCAATTTGGATGGGCCTGTAAGTTCTTGGTTAATTTTTATAGTGCTGGTAATTTAGCACTGTTTAGCTAAACGGTTCTTGCAGATAGGAACGTGAGCCTGACCTGAGGCTGCCTTCTTCAAGGATGACTTATTTGGGGTCACAGCCTGGAAAAAAACATTGATTTTTCCCGAAAAAGCGCCGGTTTTCTTAACCTGTTTGTTGCTCGTGCTATAAATGAGCATTGTCGTTACACGCTAATAATAGAAAATATCAAGTATTGGAAAAACTCGAGGTGTTTGTATTTTTCAATATTTTCTTTAATTCGTGACTGTATTTAACTCTTTGAAGTGAAAACCATGGAGACTATTTCCTACCAGGTGAGCGTTACAAGGAGTTAATAGGAGAAAAAATAGAGATAACTACACAAAGATTTGTTGTGAGCGCGTCTTCTGTAAATCCAAACTCGGAAAAGAGCAAAGCAAGGGCACGCACACGGCGTTGGAGCCGGCAGGTCTTGTCCACGATGCGAGAGACGAATAGCGCTACCTTACCCACTTACTTACATGTGCCTACATTTGGACAAAAGATAAATACAATTCTACATTATATCAATCTTATGATATACACGTATATACTCGTGTAAACTATATACAGGGTGGGGCAGAAAGGTTGCCCTGATTTCAAAGGTTAATAAAAACCAAACATATGAAGATACAAGAAAACCTTTATATCTCTATGGAGTATATTAAATGCCATTTATTTTTCGTTTCGGGTAGTACCCACCTTGGCCTAGAGTGGAGAGCATCGTTCATTTGTTTTGAAAGAGTTCCGCAAGTCCGTCGCAACGATGCAACGTTCCTTCCGAAGACACTTTGAGTTTCGTCGTCATGATCCCGTACCGGATGGAATAACAATTCATCGGTGGGTTTCTAACTTTAGACAAACATCATCGTTTTTAAACAAGAAAAATCCTGGCCGTCCTAAGACCGATACAGGGCCAGAAAATGTTGCAGCTGTGACAGCTTCAATGCAGCAGTCTCCCAGACATTCCGCACGAAAACACGCATCTACCTTACACATGTCCGTTCGAAGTGTTCGCAGAATCTTATCCAGGTCTCTTCACATGCATCCCTGCAAGATGATGGTTGTACAGGAGCTAAGTGAGAGGGATTATGAAACCCGCACAACTTTGTGTCGGGACATTCTCCAGATCCTCCTCCCAACAGCTGTTCTGATCTGCAGTGATGAAGCGCACTTCCATTTGTCGGGGATGGTTAATAAACAGAAATTTCGATACTGGTCAGTCAATAACCCTCGTGAACTCCACGAACGACCACTCCACAGTGCGAAGGTTACTGTTGGTGTGCCATGGGTGATTTAGGCGTGTGGGGTCCTTATTCCTTCGAGGAAGACGGTGTCACATTAACTGTTACATCGCACCGTTATGGTGAACTCCTCGAAAAGTTTCTCCATCCTAAAGTCGTCCAGTTACTCGACGCTCATAATCCGGGTGATGTATGGTTCCAACAAGATGGTGCTACATCGCATACGACTCAACGTTCACTCGGGGTCCTCCGTGACATATTTCCAGGTCATCTTGTTTCTCTGCGAGGCGATATTGGATGGCTCCCACGTTCCCTGGATTTAGCCCCTTATGATTTTTTCTATGGGAGCATCTCAACTCACCAGTGTATCAACAGCGGCCAGCAACTGTAGAAAATCTAAAGGCAGCAAAATAACTCAGGAAATCAATGCCATTCCATGGAACATGGTTCAAAGGGCTATGGTGAACTTTCGAGAGACACCTTAAAACTGCATCGACATTGGCGGTTGTTACTTGAGTGATACAATTTTCAAAACCACTTGAATCACAATGGCATTTAATGTACTTATTATAAATACAAAGTTTATTCTCGTATGATCATGTGTTTGTTTTTTATTAACATTTGAAATCGGAGCAACCTTTCTGCCCCACCCTATAGAATCGAGCTTTGAGTATATTCGGATAAGTTTCTTGTCTTATTACACGACAAATGCCATTCAAGTTAAATATAGTTATTGTTTTATTCAGTTGAACATAAATTGAGTAGAGAAAAGAGGAGACTACTTACAGCTTAAACATGTGAGCACGCAACTCTTCCGAACCTGTATCTGTACTGTGATGAAAATAGATCCTCTGGAGATATAATCAGCTCTAAGAGCGCTACAGAAATAAGAAGTTAGGAAAACATACATTGATATTCTCCTTCTTATGCAGTGAGGTAATTTGGTCATTGATAATATCGGAAATATCAACAAACATGCGCCGTCTGTACGTTATGAAGTTAGCGATCACTCTAGTCAAAATTTGTGTAGTGTGAAGGGGAGTTACAGAGGTTTCAACTGGGTTTTGCACATTCGAAAACCACTTCATGCAGGGCAACCATAAATCTCAAATGACCATAAATTGAAGGTTTGTATGGAAAGAAATTAACTCCAAAGCATCGAAATATTACATTAGAGACTAACACAAGAAACAAAATTATCGTCCTACATTTTCTCCACATGAGTAAAGTTGTGTTAGATCCCCCAACATGGCTATACGAAGCCTCAACATATTTTCTTGCCACTTTTGATAAAAATATTAAATAAAGATGATTAAATTTGTTTCCATTGAGAAAAACTACACTGCGATCAAAAATTCACTGTGCACTTATATTTTTATTAACAGAAACACCTTTTAATATTAAAAAAAAACAGGAGAATATTATGAATGTGAATAAAGTTTATAAACAATGTTGAAAGTGACCTTACTTAGCATAAATACAGGCTTGGATCCTTTATATTTTATATCTTAAAACCGCTATTAGTTGTCTGAAAATTTTTTTTTCTTTAAAGTGCACAATGACTTTTTGATCACCCTGTATAATTGGTACAATTAATAAAGTTACTAAAAACATAATAATAATTTAAGCCTTTTCATAGTGCCATAGAGATAGGATAAATGAAACTAAAAATATAATTCAATTGAAATTATATACCAAAGTAGAAAAAAAAATATGGCCTTTGAATTTTTTTATTACGATCTATTTACATAAATATTATATTTAAAATTTGGAACATATTTTTAAATAATTAAATTTATTCTTAAAAAATAAATCAGCGATCCTTTCCTATTTTGAAGTCATCTGGCCCATGAGTTAAAGATTGAAAATAATTGTTCTAGATATTTCTTGGAAGCTGATCAACCCTCCTAGCTTTCACTTAGTCACTAGACATATCCTCGCGTGGAATAAACTTGGGAATAATAAATAATAAGCTTAACCAGATGATGCCTTCGCCACCCTCCCCTACGAGGGGAGCTTGCGCTTCGCTACTAAGATTAAAATTTAAAATCTAAAAAAGCAGCCATGGTTAAATTTCTATAAATTTTCTGAACTTCGCCAATTATAATAATTTTAAAAAGGAACTCTAAACTAAATTTCCCCCCTTTCAAAATATCACGTTGCTAATATATAGTTATAGAAGAAGATATATGAAAATAAATTTTCTGAACTTCACCAATTTGTGATTCTTTGGTTTTTAAAAAATTCACAAAATTTCGATACTTATATTTATTTATGAACTTCACCATTTTGTTTTTTGATATTATAAAAGAATTTTTAGAAATAACTTTCATAAAAAAGCATAAGTCATAACCAAACTAAGATAAAATTATTATTCAAATACTTTAAAAAATCCCCTTCTTAAATTATAGAGTTAGTGATAAGTTTTTATTTTTTACCCATAGCGCTGAGTACCAATAGCCTTCAAAAGAGGTCCTAAAAAGTGCCTTTTTATCCTTTCAGTGCGTGATTTGCGTGAATGCCAAAGCGACGATGCAAACCTTTCCCTGCGGGCACAGAGTTGTGTGCAGAAAGTGCTTCGTCAAAACCATTCAGGTAAGTCTTCATTTTTCTACGGGGTTAATTTGGGCTAATTTAAATTTTACCTCGGAGTAAAAAAAAAACACTCTAGCAGTTCTCGTTTATGTAAGTAACTCTGGGTTCTTTGACTAGAGCAACCAACTCCAAGGGGATTATGTCAGTTCAATGGTTCTTTCCCACATGGGTTCCCAAGTGCTCTATCATAAGTAATCACAGCAGCTTTCTCGGGAGAGCGATCACGGATCAATTGTTAGGATTTGGAAGCGATAACTCTTTTGATCATTTTTGTCGCCTAACTAATAGAATCAGGAAGCGATATATATATATATATATATATACCTGTGAATTCGGGCAGTATATTTTCATTATTGCATGTTTTATTAAACGCGACCGCTAGTTTCGAATTAATAATTATTTTTTCAATCTTCTCGTGTTGTCTAATATTCGCCTTTTCTTCATTGTTTAACCTGTGGATAAGCGTACCGATGTTCATCAGGGACTGATGCTTGTTGTTTTGCCAAAGGTTGAAGTAAATTAATGTAATTTAGCACTTTCTTTAATTTAAGTGACGCGTTTCGATACATCGAGTACTATCTTACAATGGGGAATTATTACAAAGTATTCGGGTAATAAAAGGTCGGGGAAGTAGTTGCTTGCCAGATGGGATTAGTGGCTAGGGGCAGCTCTGAGTACACCTGTCCCTTTGTTCTCTTTTCTTGCGCTGGGCAGGATTTCATTGGAGTTAGACTGTATGTTTAAATTCGGTTGTTTCTCTTGGATATATATAGCTTCAAGGAAGAGCAGTTAGCGCCTGTTGAGAGCATAGTCTAAAATTTTGGTGTTTTCTTCTATCATTTTTCGGTTGAGGCATGTTCCGTGTACTTCCTGTGTATGTTTTTTAGGTGCACCATTGTTCAGGCGGTATGACATTCTTCTTGAGAGGTTGTTTTCGTTCATGCCGATATACGAGTTAGTAGGAGCTCACAGTATCCTAGTTTACATGTGCACTCGTATATCAGATGTGTCCTTTTGTTTCGGTTGTAGCGGGGGTTTGGGGTTATTTTTCATGAAGAGTGTTGAAGTACGTCTATTTTGATAGTGGATGATTAGTGCGATCTTTCTCTCAGCGTTTATGAATTTTATTCATCAGTCTATAATGTCCTTGATGGCTCTTTGATCTGCTTGGTGTTATGTGCTCATAATATTCCTGTAAAACTGTTTTATAATATCCTCATTATCCGTATTCCTGTTCTTCTGGGGTTCTGAGAGGTACCATCTGTCTATTTTAATTCTTATGGCTCTGAGTGGCTCTCTCGAGTTCGTTGTGTGTGTCCTTCCATGTGGTGCCGCGGGTAAAAGCACGATTGATGTACGACGATATCAAGATTGTTTGGTAGCGCTTAGAACATTCGCTGTTCCCATTCATGCAAAATCCCAGCTTGGTAGGTTTAACATAAACTTCAGTTGTTATTATTTCATTGATATTGGTAGTGAGGATATCTAAGAATGGTAATTGGTTGTTCTGACTTTCTTCGATGGTGTAGTTGAGGGAAGAATATTCTTTACAAGCTTTATCCAGATTATGTATTTCTTCTTGTGTTTGTACGTTAATGTAGATGTCGTCTATGTACCTGGAGTAAATATGGGGCTTGGGTGCTCTTGAGAAGACCCTTTTTTTCAACCACTTCCATATAGAAGTTAGCAAAGAGAACTCCCAAGAACAACCCATGGCGACTCCATTGACTTGGCAGTACATGCTTCCATTGGGGCCAAAGAAGGGGGCTTCAGAGATACAAATTTGTAGGAATCTCTTCATGTCGGCCCTTGGTATTCCAATTGGGGGGCGGTCATTTTGGTCAAAGACGTGTTCTAGTATGATGTCTATTGTTTCGGCGACTGGTACATTGGTGAATAGTGATTCTACGTCCATGGAAGCTATTATTTTCTTAGGGTTAGTGGCTTGAATGATATCAATGAAATCAGCAGAGGATTTGAGGCAGTATTTGTTGGGTAAGTATGGAATTAATATTTTGTTTAGGAATTTTCCCGAGTTCGTACGTGGTCGTAGGGATTTAGCTAATTATGTACAGGTGATAAAAGTAATTCCAATTCATAGAACTAAAATATCCCCTCCATATCATCAATGAATGCTTATCCAAGGCCAAGTCAAACTTCTATTGCTTATCCAAGGCCAAGTCAAACTTCTATTGCCCTAAAAGTAGGAACCCAGATAGTAAAAGAACCTGCCTCTCTCTTCCATTTTCACCACTACTGAAAGGTTTAAATAATATCCTTTCCCCTAACCGCACCACTTTCAAATACCCTTCAACCATTAAAAAATCATTCCCTACCACCAAACCTATAGAAGGAACCAACGAAGCAGAAGTCTATTTAATCCCCTGTAAAGAAATTAACCCCTTTATTTTACATAGGCGAAGCAGGAAGAAATCTGGATAAGAGAATGTACGAACACAGAGGAGACATTAGACGGGGAAACACAGCCTCTAGTCTTTTTACTCACAGAAATAACTTTAATCACCCGATAGACTTCCCACAGGCCAAACTAATCTACCCATGTAAGGACTTCCGCAAAAAACAGGGCATTGAATCCACCCTTATAGATGAAATCCCCAACTTTAACTTTTTGGAGGGGCAATTCAAATGCAGCCCCTACGTCAAAGATTTGATCTTAAAAGATATCCTTAATGAACTTAAATTCACGCCCCCTGATTAGAAACTCCAATAGGATCTCTGTAAACTATATATGTATATCTATATATATATATATATATATATATATAATATATATCATACGCTTGGTGGAACGGCATGTATTCTTAGTGTTCGACTGAGGCTGGCATGACAAATTCCATGCCGAAACTGGTCTCGAGAAAATAAAATACTACGCTCCCCCACAGTGGTTTTATTTACATATATATATATATATATATATATATATATATATATATATATATATATATATATATATATATATATATATATCCGTTTTCTTTTCATTCAGTCCAATTCTGACTCCATACATTTCATCGGTAAAAGAGGAAAGAATACATAAAAACTCTCCGAGGATGATCGAATAAGATCGAAAACTCAACATTTAGTTTAGTTTTTACCAAACCCATTCGTTTAAAAGAGAGATGAATACAGGACAAGTAATCTACCAGATGGAATAAAAAAGACAGTTAGAAGAATAGAAAGTTGCCAAAGGAAATTAATTAAGGCGAAATATACCATGGTCTTCAACAAAATTTGATTTCAAGAAAGACTGCTACCCATCTACACTAATATAAATATATATATATATATATATATATATATATATATATATATATATATATATATATATATATATATATATATATATATATATATATATATATATATATATATATAACTGAATCACGAAATTATGGAACACGCTGAATATATAAATACAGTCAACAGCCACAAAGGAAAATGAAACAAGGGAGCTCTGCGAGGTCTTTCGGTTGGAAGATGTGTGGGGGAATTCTACGTGGAATTTCTTTTCCAGCACAGAAGTAAAGTCCTTGCGCTGGAGAAGATTCTAGAAGTTGGTTTGGCTTACATGGGTAAGCCTCCCCCCCCCCCCTTCCACAAGCGGTAGCCTCGAACCGCGTCCACCACGGACCACCTTTACGCGGGTTAGAATCACCTCGGCCTGAAGATTCAAGGCCATTCGAGAGTAGCGCTGTTTCCCCCCACCCCCGTGGGGAGAGCCTCGGATATATATATGGCTCGTCTTCCATGTGGAAAACACAGAGTTGAAGAGTCTCGTCCGGACCCAAGAAGATTCCCCTAGTTCCAAGTCAGGTGCTAACGACAAAGCAAAGTGACGGCTGAACTATTTGTGTGTTGGAATTAGCCCCAGCCAGTGAGGTAATTCCATTTGACGATCGCTACCGAGCGATTTTTCTGACTCCACTCATCAACTCCTGTCGAAGCCCTCCTCGTTCGCCCTTCGTTTTCGGGTGGCCGAAATACTTTCCCCTGGACCGGACGTTACCGCCCCCCCTCCCTTTTGGAGAACCGTCATCACTTTAACTTCCCGCTCAGAAGCTCTGAGCGCCCTCGCCTCCCGTTTATTGCCTGCAAAAGATATCCGTGAAGCCTTACCCTGACGTTTCACCCGGAATCCTCCGTAAGCCAACCCCTCTTTTCATTCAGCAACCCAATTGAGTTCATTCTCCCCATTTGAATAGTCTCCTTCTGTAATACATTAATTTCTAACTTCTGAGTTTGACGCATAACTACAATTCCCCCATCCCTCGTTTACCGATGTAATTTTGCCCATTAATTCTCTTAATTTTATGTAAATAAAATTATATTTTTGTACATGCCTCTTTAAATAACCTTGAGCTTTGCCATTGCCCAAATTTTACCTGACCTCGTTGCACTCTTATCTCGTTGTTCCGCGCGTCGAAACTCGTGGCGTTCAGTTCCTTGTCGGTTCGCCTTTGAGTTATTGGTCCCTCCCCCATAGATATAATATGGTATTGATATACTGTAATGTCATACCACGACAGTCATATATGCGCGTTTATATACTTTTCTAGTTATTCCTATGTTTAATATATTTTCAGTTTTATTCTTAATAATGTTCATCTCTTATAGATTGTTATTGTTTCTCAAAATAGAAGAATTATGAAATTGTAATCTTATAATTTAGTTTTGACGGTTTGAGTCCCCCTCCTCTTTTTTGTAAACCCCTTTTTTTCAATGGTCACCTTCTGTTTCGGCAGGCTGAATTCTTTAATAGGGTTTGTTTCCAGGTCCTTGCTCATGCCATTATAATCCTAATGTCCTCATCTGTCACATACATGTGTGTGTGTCTTCTTTGTAAAAATTTCTTCCTATGTTTCTCTCTGCTTCAGTCTGCTTTGTAAAGGACGATTAGTCGAAAGGCCTCGCAGGCCTTCCGTGTTTCATTTTCCTTCGTGGTTGTTGACTTTATTTTCATATATACTAGGCAATGGCTTCGCCATTTTCCCCTACGAGGGAAGCTTGCGCTTCGCTACTAAGATTAAAATATAAAATATAAAAAAGCAGCCATGGTTAAATTTTTAAAAATTTTCTGAACTTCGCCAATTATTATAATTTTAAAAAGGAACTCTAAACTAAATTTCCTTCCTTTCAAAATATCACGTTATTAAAATAGTTATAAAAGAAGATATATAAGAATAAATTTTCTGAACTTCACCATTTGTAATTCTTTAGGTTTTAAAAAATTCAGAAAATTTCGATACTTATATTTATTTCTGGACTTTACCATTTTGTTTTTTGATATTATAAATGAATTATTGAAATTAACTTTGATAAAAAACATAAGTCATAACCAAACTAAGATAAAATTATTATTCAAATTCTCAAAAAAAATCTTCTTCTTAAATTATAGAGTTAGTGATTATCTATCTATCTATATATATATATATATATATATATATATATATATATATATATATATATATATATATATATACATATATATATATATATATATATATATATATATATATATATATATATATATATTATATAATATATAATTGTGCTAACGATGTCATATGCTGTGCTGAGGCGTACGGGTCTGGCTCACCTTAAACTCTCGGTCCCAACTGAAAAATTTGCGGAAGAATTCAAATTTGTGCTAAAATCCTGAGAAATGCTTCTTTCAAACTCCACTATCACTCTAAGAGATCTTACAATTATACTAACTTGCTTTTTCTGTTCACTTATCTTAAACAAAAGAATATCAAAACTCAAAAAATCCATGAGAATTCCATTAACATTGAGTTACATTAGTAAATTATTTGGTGCAACATAGGCAAATAAATTAGAAATAGACAACTTTAAAAATTCAATAACGAAATTTAATCAAAACAATATCGCAATTCATTAAATACAATTATTAAATTCAGAAGCAATTCTTTATTTTAGTCAACTAAACAAATTTATCCTCTTAAAGGTCAATCGGCTACAAATCCCATCACCCATAAAATCAATCCTCATAGACAACAAAAAGATCTGTCAAAACTTAATCGCTCAATGCTCGAAAATAGAGACTATATAAAAATCCTAAATCCCTTCATTTATCTTTCTTGCCCAAAAAAGGGGCTTTAAGCTCAGGTGCTAATCGGATGAAGAGGGGCCGAGGGAAACATTCCCATAAGGGTCCAGGAGGCTCAGAGGTCGAAGAGGTGGGTATAGAGGGGTCAGGGAGGGTGTCAATTTTACATATCTATCAATAATTGCTTTTCATGAGTTATGATTCCGTCCAGTCGCTAATAAAAGGGATTTATTGGAATGAAAAAGGTTTGTTTTAGGGGGGGGGGGATATATACCCTTTGTCAATGTAGATTTATTAACAAAATAATATTTTAATAAACGTGAATAATATATTATTACTAATTAATTTCAAATAGAATATTAAAAGGTAGAAAGTATCATCCAATGATGGCATCTCCGCCAGATTTTCAAGGATACGAACTTAAATAAATCGGTTGAGTAAGGGGAACTAAACACTTGTAGAAGTTACATATATAGTCCGAGTAATCTAAGGAGGAGATTCCATGAAATGCTAGAGAACAGGGGTGCACTCAACATTCCAGTAGCCTCGCAACATCCGCGATTAAAATTTAGCAGCTCCCGGCTTTTAGTGTCCGAGATACACAAAATCATTCAGATGAGAGAGCAGTTTCATGAAGGACGACATCTCTCTCTCACTCTCTCCTCCCTCGCTCCATCATTTTCTCTGTCTGCCTGTCTGTCTGTCTCTCTTTCTCTCTTTCTCCCCCCCCCCCACTCCCACTCTATCTCTGTCTGCCTGTCTATTGATAACTAAGAAATTAACAATATTTCGGAGTTACGCGAATATTCAGTTATTATTGTGATATTTAATTCAAGTAAACGGGGCCACATCTTAAATTTATTTTATATTAGTGATTATTAGAGTTAATTAATCCTCTAACTAGCTACGAAACTGCATATTTTTTTAAAGTGAATAGACCATTGTGATACTCAAGTAAATATCGATTAACCTTATATTAATTAAAACATTAATTTGACTTGTCAACTTAAGTGTCCTCATTAAATCAACATCCGTCAAAACTAAAATCTGAACAAAATATTACAGTAATTGGCCCTTAAATTTAATGTGAATTGATCTTATAATAATTAGAATATTAATAAGACTCATCACCGATGTAATATTCCTGGAGCATCAGATTAATAACTTTTGCTTCAAATGTAAGAATGTAAACTGGCGCATCAATTTCCCCTAACAAAGCTCTTAATCAATTACACCCAAATGGCTGAACTACATGATAAAGAAAAAAAAGGAACTGATGAATCTCATTCCTGAATTGGTAAACAGAATAACCGCCTCAAAAGCACAACGCTGTGAAAATCAAATAGCACACGAAAATAAAAAAGTGGTTAGATTAGAACAGGGGTCGCCAAACTTTTTTCACAGCGGGCCAGATAACAGAGAATAACGTACGCGGGCCGCATAACCATTTTGTTCAATACATTATAGT
Source organism: Ceratothoa steindachneri (assembly GCA_963969495.1). Classification (NCBI taxonomy): domain Eukaryota; kingdom Metazoa; phylum Arthropoda; class Malacostraca; order Isopoda; family Cymothoidae; genus Ceratothoa; species Ceratothoa steindachneri. The sequence goes on along the minus strand of OZ018328.1, from coordinate 49,808,089 downwards.
GAATACACAAAAAATAAAGACAACTAACATATTTATTTACCATTTCACAAAATACACAAAAAATAAAGACAACAAACATATCTATTTACCAAAAAGTTACCGAAGAAGGCGTCGTTTACAATAATATAGTATTGTTACGGCACACTACCCTCGTCGTAGTTGTACCCCTATGTTGCTATGTATTACGAGGCAACTCCTCGTATTTGCGTCACTGGATTACTATGGACCTGGGTTTGTCCAGCTGCAGACTCGTGCTCGTTGATTAGCACACCTTTGTCTTACATGTACCTGATTTCAACTTCTTTCACTGTCACCTACTTGACGTTACCTTTCCTTCGACGTTCGTTACTCCAGGTGCCGTTGCGATGCTTGCGGGAGGATATAAGGAGTCAGGCTTCTACTTAAATCTACTTGCTTAAACGAGATTTAATCTTATACTACTGGCACAAGCTGGGGAGTTTCAATAGTACGAGGAACAGAGTTTTGACGGTACGAACGCGGGAAAGATGAGGTGTGAGAAGACGGGGTCTTCTCAGCAGAGAGTCTTAGTTACCCTCGAAACTTAGGGTAACTCACACTAAAATCAGAGTGTTACTCGACTAAAATCTGACCGGGATTTAATCAGGGATTTATCTTGAGGATTTCGAGCGAATGGGTGGCCAGTCGAGAGACTCGTGCACAGCTACCTGTCCTCCTTCGGGTTAGGCTTGTCTTTTATATCCGATACATGATTTACGGCGGAACTAAAGGAAATTTGAGAATCTGACAGTGCAGCCGCCCGTGGATTATAAGGGGGGAGGGGGGGAAGGCTGAATCAACTACTTGGCGGACATGGGAATACTGAATCAACTACTTAGCGGAAATCGATAGCGTCTTCGTGTCGGTCTTTCATAACTCTGTCTCTGAGAAATTATATTCATATATATACAAAAAATACGACGTCCTATATAACGGTGAAATATTCTATACAAAAAAAATGAAAGTTTTTATATACACATGTGTATACTTTCAGTTATGCAGCGAGGCTATGAGCAGCGGTCCTTCATAACTCTGTCTCTGAGAAATTATATTCATATATATACAAAAAATACGACGTCCTATATAACGGTGAAATATTCTATACAAAAAAATGAAAGTTTTTATATACACATGTGTATACTTTCAGTTATGCAGCGAGGCTATGAGCAGCATAACATTGCCCCCCCCTTTGGAAAAGGATGACCTCACTCTTGTTGTTCTGCATCGTTGGGTGCTGTGGGGGGGGGGGGGGGAGAGGGACATCATAATGTGAGTTAGTCCGTAGATGTTGATGATGACCAGTCCAGACCCGGTGGACGCAAATACCTAACCTAGCTAAAACAATTCTCACAACAAGCGTGGCCGAAATCGAGAAAACATTGACTGGGTGCCAGTATCCAACGGCAGATGGAACATCCTTAAAATTTAAGAACTTATCGAGTTAATAATTCCATTTGAGTGGAGTTAAGGGCAAGTGTATGGTTATCGGATTTAGAAAGATATTCAAAGGTTTGATTTGACGGGGCAGGGTTATCTTCAGGGGCGAAGTTAGGTTCTGAACGTGGAGGGCTACGGGGTTTTGGATGTGAAATTTGTCTGAAATTAACTCATAACCTTCGGCAAGCCTAAGGACTCCTTGAGAAATTATCTGGCTAGTTTCTTCTCCGCATTCCAACTTAGCAGGGGTGGTCTGGGGTAGTGAGACAAGTAAGTCAGCATGAGTTTTGAACAAAATGGGCTGGTCAGAATGAAACTGGTTAAAGAGGTATAGGTCGTAAGCTGATTTGTCGAAAAATGGGATTATTAATCGAAAGCATATTGCTAGAAGCCGGGAAGTGTCCAGGTTAAATGTAAAAATTGGGGTAGGTTAGACGAATTCAAGGGAAAGATAGGGTTGAGCATTAGACGGGCTTCAGACGTTTTGATTAGATTTCCTAAAGTGGTTTTGTCAAGAAGGTCAGAGGGGGCGATATATTTAGTTATATTTCAGTATAACCTTTAAAAGTTTTCCCTTCGCCTATACGGTTAATTACAGTCCCTATTGATAATTTAAATTCGTCGTGGTTTAAAGTTCCCACAACTATTGTAATAAAAATGAGCATAAAAGCTTTTATGCCTATGGTTATTGCCTGGGTTGGTATGACGGTGTCGCTTGCGTTCGAGATCGAAGTATCGTGGGTAATCTTTTGCCGAGGTGGCAGCGGAGGTGGGCGGTCTTCGCCAGGTGCCTCTGGCGCGGGGGGCCGAGGAATCTGCCAGTGTGGACGATAGGATGGATCCCTGCGTGGATCGTCCACTGGAGAAGGCGGTGACGGTGGGGAGTCATGGGGTGCGAGTGCTGCGGGAAGGGAAGAAGGAGGGGTAGAATCTATAGAGGAATTGGGTAGAGGAATGTTTTGCCTGTCTGGGGTTTCTGGGGGAGTTAATGACTGAGCTCTGGACGTCACTGGGCCTACTGGGTCTCGGGCAGGTGAAACGGTCGGGAAAATGATATGTAACTCTTGCGGGTCAGGGTCTTTTGGCGTTATCGCGACCTCTGGTTCGACGGTCGGTTTTGGAGGGTACGAATGGGTAGTGTTTAACTCAGTGGGCGAAACACAGCGTTCGCGGACTAGTTTAATATTATCTGCGTGTACAATTTTGGCTTTATGGGTTCTTAAGTCGAGGATTTCATATCGGTTTTTTCCTAAGTCCTTCATTATGCAGGAAGGCCCGTCCCACTTAAGAGGCAGCTTCTTAGAAGCTCCGGCAGATTTTACAGATTGAAGATAACACCGGGTTCCTGCGGTTATTTGGCGTTGTTTCGGGAACCTAGAATGTTGGGAAGCTTCCACTTCCTTATTGCGTTGATCCAAATACTTGCGGGCGCCTTCGAAAATTTCGAAAGAGCGCTGCACCAGTTCGGCATGCAGTTGAGGGGATAGTTCAGTAGGGTGAGAAATGGATGGTAAGTCCAAAGGCATCCTTTTATCGTAGTGATAAAGAACAAAGTGAGGGGTGTCGCCGATGGATGCGTTATATCCATTGTTAATCACAGTTTGGACCAAACTTAGTTTGATATCCCAGTCTCTGGAAGAGCTACTGACCATATGACGCAAAGCTTCCAGGATCTTTTTATTTTGCCGCTTGACCAGGCCGTTTTCCGACGGGTTGTACGGGGCTATTTGTACTTTGTCCACGCGGCACAAACGACACAATTCCTAGAAAAGGTATGATGTAAAATTTGGCGCATTATCAGAGATCAAGATAGAAGGGGTGGTGTGATTGGTGATAACCCGATCCAGAAATGCTTTAGTGACAATCTCGGAAGTTTGGTTCGGAATCGGGACAATCTCATTGTATCTCGAAAAATGATCCGTAAATACCAAGATTGACCTGTTTCCCGCGATGGTTTTGGGGGAAGGGCCTAGAATATCCATGCCTGTCCTTTGCCAATGTCGGGAACACACCGGATAACTATGCATTGTGGCGGTATGGGGTGTCCTTCCTTTGTGAGCGTCACACGATGAGCATTCTTGAATATATTCTTCAATATGTTTTCTCATGGAGGGGAAATAGAAGCGTTCTTGCACCATTTTCTGCGTTCGTTCCGGGCCCATGTGACCGGCCAACGGGGAATCATGGCAGAGGCTAATTGCAGGCCACATGAGGACGTCAGGAAGTTCGATGGTACTATGGTCATGCTTGATCCTGTGCTTAAGGATCCCTTCTTCCAGGAAATATTTAGGGTACTTCGCCTTCTCAGCCGGGTTCCTGAGAGCTTCCAGAATGGTTTGAATTCGGGGATCGTCCTGTTAAGTTTTGCGAAGAGTGGTTTCATCGATTATGGTAAAGACCCTTTTGATGGAGGGCGGCGACAACCTTGATAGCCTATCGGGAAGAATGTTGTCTCTTCCGGGTTTATACCCAATCTTAATGTTAAAATCTTGGGTGAGCAAAGCCCAACGACTCCTCCTACCTGTCAAAAGCTTATCTCGGAAGAGTAAAGTTAGAGGCTGATGGTTGGTTCTGACGATGATTTCGTATCCAAAGATGATATTTCGAAATTTCTTTAGCACCGAGACTATTGCTAACGCTTCCCGATCCGTCACCGAATAATTCTTTTCAGGGTTTGTAAGGAGGCGGCTTGCGTAAGAAATGGGGAGCTCGACACCATTATAATTTTGAAGAAAAACAGCTCCGATCCCGTAGGCTAATGCATCTGTCGCTACAATTAATGGTTTTTCATAGTCTATAAATTGCAATATAGGCTCTTCGCATAGTTTTCTGATGAGAGTTTGGAAGGCTGTCTCTTGTTCGGTTTCCCACATGAACTCGGCTTTGGCTTTGAACAATTTTGTCAAGGGGTTAGCAATATCTGAAAAATTCGTAATGGATTGGTGGTAGAATCCTACAAACCCAATAAAAGCTCTAACATCGTTAATGGTTTTAGGGAGAGGGTATGTCTGAAGAGCGGAAATTTTGGATGAATCAGGTTTAATGCCATCAGACATTAGTAGGAATCCTAAGTAGATAAGCGCGCTTCGCAGGAGCTGGCACTTTTCTAGTTTTATCTTCAGGTTTGCTTCCCTGAGCCTGGAGAATACCTTATCAAGTCTCTTAAAATGTTCTTTGACATCATCGCTAAAGACTACTATATCGTCGAGATAGACTAGGACCTCGATTCCAAGGAGGTCCGAGAGGACGATAGTCATGAGTCGGCTAAAGTTTGCGGTCCCATTCCGGACACCAAACGGGAGGACTTTAAATTAGTAGTGTCTTCGATTTGTGGAGAAGGCCGTGAAGCGGCGGGACTGAGGTTCCACTGACATTTGCCAGTACCCATTGGCAAGGTCCAGCAAGGAAAAGAATTTTGCTTTTCCCACGTTCAGTATGGTTTCCTGTAGGTACGGGATGGGAAACCTATCAGGAGTGGTTATGGAGTTAAGCCTACGGTAATCGATACATGGTCAACTGCCCCAATCCTTCTTAGAAACTAAAATTAAAGGGGCCAACCAGGGGCTAATGGAGGGTTGAATTACATCGCGTTCTATCATATCCTGAATGTGCTTATTGACAACAACTTCTTGGCAGTCGGGAATCCAATATGGAGGGATATAAATAGGTTTGGTTTGGCCCCCCAAAATAATTCCAGGGCTAACCTTGTAAAGACTTTAACAATTATATCATTCGAAAGAGAATGCAAAACAACATAAGGGTTTCAAATTTCGTTAGAATCGGCAGAATAGTTATGATGTTATTACAAAAACAAAAAAAGCCAAACGTGGACCGCCGATCCGCCTACATAGTGAAATGTAGAGTCACTCGCGACTAGATTCGCACGCGATTAAAAAGTCGCGTGATCTCACTTATTCTGATTTATGACCTTTCGACCTTAAAAAGTTTCAACAATTCCTGAACTAAACTTGGGACGACCTTGGCAATTCTATGATCGATATAACATAAGTGTTTCAAATTTCCTTAGAATCGGCGAATAGTTATGATGTTATGTTCAAAAACAAATTATTCCCGGGCTAACCTTGGGAGGACTTTATGAATTATATTATTCGAAAGAGAATGTGAAACAACATATGTGTTTCAAATTTCGTTAGAATCGGCCTAATAGTTACGTTATTATTACAAAAACAAACTAGGTCTGCTGACCAAAAAGTCGCGTGCCCTCACTTATTCTGAATAGCCTAGCCTAGTATAGCGTGGGGATTGTCTAGCATAGCCTCGACTTGCCTAGTATAGCATAGCATATCATAGCCAAGCATAGCATTTTATAACCTACCCTGTTTTAGCCTAGTGTAGCCAAGCCTAGCCAAACATAGGATAGCCTAGCCTAAAATTGAATAGACTAGCTGTGCTAGGCCTAACCTAGACTAGATTCGTATAATCTAGCTAGCCTACTTAATCCTACCTTAGCTTAGTATAGCCTAGCCTAGTATAGCCTTGCATAGCGTAGCATTGCCTAGTATAGCCTAGCTTACTTTAGCCTAGCCTAATCAGGTATGGCTTAGTATTGCATGCTAGAGACTAGCCTAGTATAGCCACTATAGCCTATCTAATATATCCTTGCATACGATAGCAGAGCCTAGCATACTATAGGCTAGCTTGATATACCCTATCCTAGCATAACCACACCTAACATAATATAGCCGAGCGTATGATATTATAGTATAGCCTAGTATATCCTAGACTAGTATAGAGATACCGTACTTTAGACTAGAATAACCTTGCATAGCCTAGCCTATGGTAGGCTAACTTAGTATTATCTAGCATAGCCTCACATAGCCTAGCATAGCAGAACGTAGCCCTCCCTAGCCTATTATACTTTAGCCTACTCTATCATATCATAGTATAGCACTGTCTAGCTTAGTATAGCTTAGCATATCTTAGCCTAGTCTAGCATAGTATAACCTAGCCTAGCTTCAACCATCCTGGACAAGTATAGCATATACTATCCTATTATACCAAAGTCAAGCATAGCTTACTATTGTCTAGCCTAACATACTATATGCTATCCTAGCATAGCCTTTTATAGCATAAATTAGCATAGTATATTTACCCTTGTACATTATATCTTAGCATAGCTTAGCATAGTATAGCCTAGCCTATAATAGCCTATTCTAGGCTTGCCTAGCAGAGTCTAGCATAGTATAGCCTAGTATAGCCTGGTTTAGTCTAGTCTAGTCTAGCAGAGTATCGGCCGAATAGTTATGATGTTATTGCCCCCCCCCCCAAAAAAAAAATCCGGACTAACCTTGAGAGGACCTTGGCAATTATATCATTCGAAAGGGAAGATAAAACAACATAAGGGTTTCAAAATTCGTTAGAATCGGCCGAATAGTTAAGATATTACAAAAAAAACGCAAAACGGGACCCGACAGACCGATATAGTGAGGTGTAGAGTCGCTTGCGACTAGACTCGCACTCGACTAAAAAAATCAAAACGGAGACCGACCGACCGACCGACCGACCGACATAGTGAGTTGTAGAGTCACTCGCGAAAGGACTCGCACGCGACTAAAAAAAACATGAGTTTTTGTCATTTTCCAGCCTCATTTTTTTCTTGCAATAAGAAAAAATCAAACTAACTTTGCTAAAAATATCGAAGCCCACATCGAAAACACAATTAAAATAGCTTCAATCGTGTGAAATTCGGGCAATTCCTATGTGATTAGGCCAAAATGTGACGTCAAAACATTGAAACATGAGAAGGATAAACTTTAATTGGCCAAACATAGAAGAAACAAATATCAACTACCATGAAATAAAATATTGAAAACCCAATTAAAATGCCTTTAGTTGTATGGAATTCATTTAGAAATGTGACGTCATGACCTTAAAAATTGAAAGAAATAGACCGAATTTGGCGAAGCGAAGATGAATTTAACTGTTTTGGGAGAAACCTAGAAAAAATCTACCTAACTTAGCTAAAAATGTCGAAGTCCGCATCGAAAACACAATTAAAATAACTTCAATCGTGTGAAATTTGAGTAATGTCTATAGGAATAGGCTAGGAAGTGACGACATAGCGGTCGAAACTTAAAGAACTAAGCCTGAAGTGGACAAAATTAAAGAACTAAACCGAACCGAGCTCAAAATATCAAAGCCCGCATCAAAAACTCAATTCAAATATATTTAATCGGGTGAAATTCGCGATATTCCTATAGAAAAAGGCTAAAATGTGACGCTATAACGTTGAAACATGAGAGAAATAGACCGTGTCGTAGGTTAGCCGAGATATATATTCGCTTGAGGATCGTTCTCTAAGAGTGCTAAACTTTATTTTTATTCTCGGAAATGAATAAAAGGGGTTTCTTTCTTGACTTTATCAATTATTGCCACTTTAACTCGTTTGAGGATAATTAAAACAGTGCTTTTACAAAAAAAAATAGACTTTAATGAATATAAACCCTATCTCTAAATAACAAAAAAATACAGATCTAATACACTTAAAAAAAAGAAAATGGGATTGCTGGGCGAGATCTCGAAGCTCGGTTCGAGATAGAAATTTACGGGGGAACAATTTTAAATTAATATCTTTGTCCTTGGCCAGACATCCAATAAACTAATTATTATGCACAAGGACATAAACAACAGGATTATTCTTTACTCACATAAGGTAATGGAGATTAAATACACGCGACCAGTTAGACTATCCTCGGAGATTTTGTTCCGGAGAGGCGTAGCTCGAGTAATTGGTTGTTTGCTTAATAGATGGCGTTCGTTGACCTGCCTGTCGAGTTGACGGATGACGTCACGAGGGATCTGAATGGGGTGGAGGCGACTTCAAGCGAAAGCTTAATCCTTCTACTTTTCTTCCGGACGAGATGAAATCGTTGTCTTCTTTTTGTTTTTCTATCTAGTTGGGGTTTGTCCAACTCAGATAGAGTAAGATTTGGAGTCCTCAAACTGAGTAGATTGATACTCAATAATCTTGGGGCTCGAACGGCGTCGAACTTCCTTGGTACAATCTGTTTTTTTGTACAAGGAATGCAAGTTCTCCTTAACTTGCAGAAAACTTTCTACCGGTGATTTTTCTGTTTTCTTCTCGAACTCGAAAAATCTTCTGTCAACCGGTGACTTTCTTGTCTCTTCCGTTAGAACGAACAAACAGCCCGGTTTCCCCGAGCCAACCTGTTATATACCCAAATTACTCCCGCGGGGTAATGGGGGGTGGAAGGGGGACTCGCAAGGTGAGACCTCAGGTTGGTCTCCCGCGCTTGGCGTCTTGTAGCTCTGAGAGAGGGTAATACGAGATCGGCAGTTTGCACTTTTAAATGGATTGTTTATAAGTACACCCTCGAAGGGCCTGCCTTTTGAGCTGAAGTCAGGAATCTGTCTGGTAACATTTACCCTTTTGCCCGTTCTCCTATGTTACCGGAGATCATCGGAGGGGCCAAGCTAAACCCAGATGTTTTTTGTTATTATTTCCTTGGCCTCGATACATATATATATATATATATACTAAACTCTTATACCTCTACAGACCGCAATTGAGGAAAAGTATAATAAATAAATCTAAACTAGTTACAAATATCGAAAAGCACGCTTCTAAAACACAATTAAAATATATTTAATCATGTGCACCTAGAGCAATTCATATATAAATAGGCTAAAGGAAAAAACGGATCGTCGGCCATTTGTGGGGGGGATTGGGGTATGTAAGCGTCTTCTCTCCCCTGGTTTTGCGCGGTTAAAACGAGAGCAGGGATTTGTAGGGTAAGGTTCGAAATTATTTTGAAATGACCATGAGCGGCTATTGGTATTTCATTATTTTATAAGGTTAGTTCATATATTTTGCTTAGTCACGTTAGTGTTTGTTTATTTATTTGGATATTTAATTGTTTTCCCGCTGGGTTTGGAATTTTAAAAATAATTTCAGGGATTTGTAGACTAATGTTCAAAATTATTTGGCAATCGCTATGAGTGGCGATTAATTTATTATAGGTTCTTTCATTTTTTTTTGCTTAGTCACGTTTGCAGTATTTGTATTTAGTTGGGTACTTAATCGTTTTTCACCTGGGTTTGGGCAGGTAAAATAAATCCAGAGATTTGAAAACTAATGTAGAAAATTATTTGGACACCGCTATGCGCGGCTTTTGATTTTTTTTTTTTTTAGAGATTATTCCCTATTCTTTGCTTAGTCACGTTTATTTACATTGCGATGGGCGGCCCTTTTTTCCTTTCGTGACGCATTTTTGGGCTATTTTCCTCTTTTCCCCAGGCTTTTTGCTAATGAAATAGGTGCATGGGTGTTTCAGTTGATTTATTTGAGTTGTATTCCTTACCTCGGACCGGCTATTAACGAACTAAAAAAAGTTTTGGCAGAAATCGGTAACTGAGAGAATTTTATAGCTTGCCCTTTTCCAGCCCCGTTTTTTTTTCCTCCTGAGGTTCCGTTTTCTTTAAAGGCTCTAATGTAACGTCTGGGCAAAGATTAATTTATTATAGGTTCTTTCCTTTTTTTCTTAGTCACATTTGCGGTATTTATATTTAGTTGGGTACTTAATCGTTCCACCTGAGTTTGCGCTAGTAAAATAAATCCAGAGATTTGAAAACTAATGTAGAAACTTATCTAGACACCGCTATCAGCGGTTTTTTATTATTTTTATAGAGGTTATTCCCTATTTTTTGCTTAGTCACTTTTGTTTACATTCCGATGGGCGGCCACTTTTTCCTCTCTGACGTATTTTTTTGCTATTACCCCGTTTTCCCTAGGGTTTCTGCTAATGAATTAGAATTATGGATGTGCCAGTTGATTTATTTGAGTGATATTATGTACCTCGGCCCGCCTATTAAAGAAATAAAAAGAGTTTTTGCAGAAATCGATAAACAGGAGAATTTTATAGCTTGCACTTTTACAGCCCCGTTTTTTCTTGCGGTTCCGTTCGTTTAAAGGCACTGATGTGACGTCAGGACCTTAAAACCTAGAAGAAATATACAGACTTTGGCGAAAAGTAGGAGGAGTTTGGTAATTATATGATCTGAAAGAGAATGTAATACAACATAAGTGTTTCAAATTTCGTTAGAATCGGCTGAATAATTACAATGTTATTACAAAAACAATAAAAAGCAAAACGGGGACCGACCGCCCAACCGACATAGTGAGATGTAGAGTCACTCGCGAATAGACTCGCAGGCGACTAAAAATAATAGAACACTATATTACGATTGTCATAAAAATAGAATCTAAAACTAAAAGACACATGATAATAGGCATACTACCAAGATTAAGTTCAAATAGAGAAACGTTGAGTGGAGTAATAAAATGTTAAATTCCTTGACTTTTAGCTCAAATTTATTCATATCAGGGAGGACTTTGCCCACGATGGAACGCATCTTACCCGAAAAGTCAAAAAGGAATATGAAGATCTGTTCGATCTAAACTCAAGAAAACTTCAAGAAAAAGCTAGGATCTCTTCAGAAAACAAGAACAACTCGGGAAACGACTACAATGCATAGTAGAAACAAATGGATAAGTTCCTTAAGTGGTATCTATTTTAATACTGGTCAATTAGAAACAAATTTTCAGAATTCAAATCATTAGTAGCATTATACAAAAATATGATATAATAGGCATCACCTAAACGTGGATCCACATTCATACGAGGGATTATATAAATTATTTTCAATTACAAAATTTCAAAACGTTTCACAAGGATCTCCAACCTCTTGAGTGAAATATATAGTCAGACAATCTATTTGATGAATTTTTGACCAACGTGATTAAGGACAGACTATTCCTAATTACTAGCGATTTCAACTGCCCCCAAATCAATTGGTTGAAGAAGAATTCAGATTCTGAAGGACTAAGATTACTTAATGTTATAGACAATAACATACTAACACAATGAGTGGTAGACCCAACAAGAGGCAATAGTATCTTTGATTGAATTTTAACTACAGATGATGATCTAATTTCATACGTTAATGTAGATCGGTTTTGCAACAGCGATCACAACCTAATAAAATTTGAAGTAAATATACCTCAGGAAAAAAATAAAGAGAAGTATTACTAAATTAGATTTCCGAAAGGCAGGTTTAATGAAACTAAAAGAAATTCAATAACTATAAAGAATGTGGTACAGACATTAATGAAGTCTGTAATGATTTTAAAAAACAATCTTTTAATGAAACATTCCATTGTATTCCTGTAAAAGTCTATGCCAGTGGAAAAAACAAAAATCCTAAAGGGTTAACAAAAGAAATCAAAATGGACATTAAAAAAGATATATGGTTTATAAGATGATCAAGTAAAACGGGCCAGAAACTAACAAAAACAAATATATAGAACTCAGAAGAGAAGTAAAAGCAGGAATTAAAAGAGGAAAACTTAATGAGGAGATGAGAATAGCACTAAACTGCCAAGAATACCCCAAACAATTCTTTGCCTTAATTAATAGTAGAAAACGGATAAAAAAACACAATTGTGTCAATTAATGATAACTACAATAATTTGCATTTTCCAGATAAAGATAGAGCAACTGCACTAGACGATTATTTCGCAACAGTATTCACCAAAGAGGCTTCAAATCACCATCTTATACCAAATATTAAGTACTAGGCAGTGAGCCACTAAAAATGTTTAAGTGCACGGCTAGAGATTTACGAATACGAATCCATAAAATGAACAAACACAAATCACTAGGACAGGATATGATAGTGCTAAAAGTTATCAAATAAGTGAAATATGCAGAAATGGAGCAAATAACTTATATTTTTAACTTATCCCTTGAAAGTAGTACAGTCCCTCAAGACTGGAAATTAGCAAATATACCCCAATATTCAAGAAAGGGTGTAAAGATCTGGCTCGCAATTATCGACCTATAAATTTGACCTCATTAATTGGCAAAATGCTTGAAAGTATTATTGCATAACAAATAGTAAGCCACATTTAAACTAACGTATTATTAACAAACACACAACACGCCTTTAGGAAATATAGATCACGTTTGACAAATTATTCGAATGATTTCATTATATTTACACATTTCATGACTATGAGAAGTCAGCTGACATTCTGTACATAAGCTTTCAAAAGGCCTTCGACAAAATGCCAAACAAGAGGCTGATGAGCAGAGTTATAGCTTTATGATTAGGATGCAATGTAGCAAATTGGATAGAAAATTGAAATCCTTACTTATGTTAACGATATATATTGATTTTAAAAATCTCCAGATTCGCTGACGATTGCAAACTAGGTAAAGGTATAATTACCGAACAAAATATAGTGAATTTTCAAAAGGACATTGACCAGATAGCCGATTAGTTTGTAAAACGGGAACTTCCATTAAACCTCGAAAAAAGCAAAGTTGGCTACAAAACAATCCGAAAGCAGAATACCAACTCCTTAAGAAAACAATAATTGTAACATAAAACGAAAAGGATCTCGGTATTTGTGAATCAAATAATCTCAACTTTACACAGCATTTTGCTGATATAGAAAAGAAAGCGCTAAAAATACTTAGTTATATTAAGGGACAAATCAGCTACAAAAGCGAAACAGTAATCATTCTGTGCGCAAGTTTGTTGGTTACTTTCCTACAGAATAAAATATAGAAAGATTAGAAAAAGTACAAGCTAAGGTTACAAAAATAATACCTTCATTAAGAAGATATTGTTATGAAACTCGTCTGTAAAAGTTAAACCTTTTAGTTTGTAAACAAGACGCATACGAGGTCAATTAATTAAAGTCTATATAATCTTAAAAGTAATTGAATTTTTTTTACTACTTCATCTAGTTCGAGTTCAATAAAAATATTACACGGAATAACTGTATGAAACTCGTTCCAAAAACGTACAGATAGAATGGATGCGTTAACTTTTTCTCCTATTAAATTGTCACTGTGTGGGATCAGTGGCGGAAGAGATTGTCTCGAGTAACACCTTTAATACATTTTTAAAAAGGTTAGATAGAGTTATAAGGAATATTAAATAAGAAAAAGAAAAAAAAGTTAATTAGAAAAGTTTTCGTAAACTTAAGGTTATCTGACTAACACCAACTTTATTGTTTAAGTTTGTGTAGCTGATTTAGGACAATTTTGATGTGCTAAATCCAAAAATCACATTGGTTAGCTCTATCAGGTCAACTTTTTGATTTATCGCCACTCGATGCTTTTTACATGTACGGGAATTTTATATTTATATGATGCAAATATCTTTCTTATTTCTTCAAATAAACGAATTCTGAAAAGTCTACTGGTATTTTTCTTTTGCAGGTGAATGAGTGGATTCGGCCAGAAGATCTTGCAAAAATAAGCCCGATGTATTCTGCGACAACTGCGGCGAATACATCGTTGTTCTTAACAGGAATCCAGTCGCAAGTTTCATAAGGCGTGTTTACCATGCTTTCTTTTGTATGAAACTTGGTGAGCAGGATAAATCTTGGCCACACATGGTATGCAAGACATTCACACAAGTAACTGCAAGAAGAGTTGTCTAAAGTTTGGAATTCCTATGGGTTCAGACAAACCATGCCACTGACTGCTACTTCTGCGCTATTGATTTGATTGCGATCAATAGAAGAAAACCGGAGGAGCCTCAAGTATTCTGATCCTCAATAAGCACGTCATTCTGTAGCTCATTGTGATGAAATTCCAGTACATGTCTTTGGAGAACTGACTAGCATTACTAACAAATATTTATCTAGTGTTGAAGAAAATGAAGAAGTTGTTTTTGACGATGATGCTCCACATCCTTTTTCTCAAAAGGAACCAAATGATTTAGTTCGCGATCTAGGCTTATCAAAGTCCTCTGATGAAGTGTTGGCATCCAGATTGAAAGAAAAAAAGAACCTTCTCTCTGACAGTACTCGTATCACTATCTACCGCAAAAAACATCAAGGGTGCCTCTGTTTTTTCTCTGAACAGAAGGACGTGGTTTACTGTATTTAGAGATATTGGGCAGCTTTTGAACAGACTTTTGGAGTGCCACAGTACCAACCAGAAGATTGAAGACTGTTCATTGATAGCAGCAAGCGATCGCTGAAATGTGCTCTTCGGCACAGCGTCAATCATTTTGCCTCTGTAGCTCTCCCTCACTCGACTACACGGAAGTACGTGCTGAAGAAAATTAGTTGACTTGAAGATGGTGAACCTTTTGTTAGGACAACAGTCCGAGTTAACTAAGTACCCGTGTTTTCTTTGCATGTGGGATATTAGGGACCGAGCTAAGCATCACACGAAAAAGAACTGTCCTGTAGGGGAGGAATTGGTACCTTCAGAGCAAGGAACGTCCTAAACAACCCTCTGGTGGGCAGAGACATAATACTCTCCTTACCGCTGCACATCAAGCTCGGCTTGATAAAACAATTCAAGAAAGCTCTTGACAAAGATACTGGCTGTTTCACTTACTTGTGCCACGCTTTTACAGGATTGACCATGGACAAGTTGAAAGCTGGCATCTTTGACGGTGCTCATCTTCGTCAGCTCATCAGAGATTCAGAGTTTGAAAACTCACTGAACGAAGTGGAACTGGAATCGTGGAATACTTTGTGTTCTGGTTGGGCAGAACTTTCTTGGCAACAAGAAGGCCAGGAACTACAAAGGACTTGCTTTCAGAAACCTCGGACACAACATGAGCATCAAAATGCATTACTTATTCTCACATATAGATCGGTTTCCTGAGAATCTAAGATCAATGAGCGACCAGCCGAGGGAGAGATTCCATCAGTACATGGAAGAGATGGAGACCAGGTATCAGGGAGGCTGGGATGCAGTCATTATGAAAAAATACTGTTGGACTCTAAAGGAAGACATCTCTAACGCTGAGCATTGCAAGAGTTCGAAGAAACTGAATTTCCTGCCCTGAATTCTGAACAATGATGACCTAATATCCAATTTACATGTACTTACCTTTATCACTGTCTACTATTCAATATACTCTAATCGATTTATTCATAAGTTCGGGGGTTTTTTTTTAAATCGAGTTAGCACAAAAATAACCAGATTGGAGGAAACGGGTGTCATTTTCGGATTGAGCAGTTCAAAATTGTCTTAAATCAGTGAAAAAAACTTAGACGCCTTAGAAAGATTTTTTTTTTTGTAACCCAGTGATACATAGATTGGTTTAGTTTTTTTATTAAAAATCCAGAGTGTGTTCTTATATTCCACCTGCCAAGTTTCTTGTCCGATTTTCCATGCCTTTCGATTCGGGTAGTAGAGGTAGGTGTGGAGAGCCATCGCCTGTACTAACTATACTTTCGCTTCAGCTATAAGTTAGGGCTTTCAAAACCAGTACATCCTCGGTATGGCAACTTTGTATTTTGAGATACTACTATTAATTGTAACACAAACTCTCTCTCTTTCTCTCTCTCTCTCTCCATATATATATATATATATATATATATATATATATATATATATATATATATATACAAGAGGAGCAGCTTCGTAACTCCTCCTTACACAAGAAGCTTGCGCTTCGCTGGCAGACTTTCGGTCCGTGTCATACGGCCTATCATGATTCTTTTTTTTTTCTCCATCTAAATTTTCTCTAATAATTTCCATGGCAAAATATTAATAAATTTTCTGAACTTAAACCTTTCATTATTTTTATATTATAAAGGAATTATTTGAAATAACTGCTAAAAAAATTGAGATCTACTTAGGTGACAACCGAACTAAAAGAAAAAATCTTATTCAAACCTTCAAAAAATCTCGTTCTTAAAATATAGGGTTATGGATATATCTTCCATGTATAGGGTATGGGACTATCTCTCCCTGATCAGTTTTATACCAGTTTATTTAAGAAAAGTAGTTTGTAGTGAAGTAGTGAAGTTACAAGAAGTGAAATTAGGTGTAAGGTACATAGCTTGAGTTACCAAACAAAGTTTCGAGGTCCTATCAGCAAGCCTTATTCATCTCATTTATATCGGACTATCACTAATAGAATACCGAAGAGAAATGTAACATACAGATAATAATTACCCTTTTGTAATTTGTACTACATATGTCTGTTACCTTTCTAAGCAATCAATCCAGCAGGTTGTTTTTAATTGAGAAAAAAAGGAGCCTGGAATAATCAATGGGAACATTTTTATTCGGGTTTTCAGCTGATGATGATTTTGACAATAATGATGATGTAGATGGTAATAATATTGATGATGGAAAAAATAGTGATTTTAAGGGATCTTTCCTGAAGGGAAGTTGGAGCTTATAATAATGTTTCATCTCAGGTGGCGGTGAGCCAGCGTTTGCTTCCTCTTCGTTGTGTGGTCTGCAGAGCGAAAATCCTACGTCTTCGTCAATCTCGCGATGGCCCATTTCCTTCTTCAGTGTCGCAGTACTCCATGGCATCGTATGGTAGTAGTTCCACCCAACACCACGTCATACCTGCCTCACACTCACTCTATTCCTTCACTTCCGGCTCGTCAGGTTTCTCAGGTAAGTTACCGGAAGCTCTAAAATGCCTTACAGTCAAATCCATTGAATTTTTTTACTAAATCTTAAATTTATAAGGAAATAAAATCAAAGAGTAGCCTACAGTTAACTCCCGGAGGAACTTCCATTAAATAAGTTACGAAAAAAGGAGCCAAAAAGATCGTAGGATCAACTCGGCTGGATTCCTTTATTTATTACTCGTGAGAAAAAATTGCGGGTTACAGAGAGAAAGACTGCTGGCTTTAAGGATATAATTGGCTGGGTACATTTTTTTTATCAATTTCGAATAAATTTGCGGGTTGCGGCCAGATAGTTTGCTGGGTTAATGAATGCTTGGCTAAGTTTTGTTTATTAATGCGAGTAAATTGACTAAAAGCGACTTATTTTTGTCAACACTGGATCGAAATTACTGTAAAATCTTTTCATTTTTCATTTTCATCACCAGACTTCAAATGACGACTATCGTTCGTACATTTAAATTATATGGGTTGGCTTTAGCTTTCTTTAACACATATAATCTTCTCTTCTTGTTATTATATACGACCTACGTATATATATTTCTTTTTTGTATAATGTAGACTTGAATCCTGAGGATTCAAATAAGGCTGGGAAATGTTTGCTTTCCCAAGCCTCTCATTAAGTCTCCGTTTTGGCTTACAGGCCTTCCCCTTTTGATGTTTCTCTATCCCTAAATTACTATTTTCAAATGGCACCGATTCATTTTCTGATTAAAATAGTAATGATTACACCAAATATCTCTATCAAATATCAACGGAAAATATTCATTGCCTAGGCAGTAGGATTTAACGTATCACCAATCCGGGTGAAAGATCCAATCCCATGGTAACAGGATAAATCACCTAGCTCTATCATGGGAACGATGCCATTGTCGTGGCGACAGGATTAAACGTTACGCTAGTCAGGGCGAATATTTTAATGACATGGTGACATAAACTAAACTTCTAGCCATGACGGGGAAAGATATGAGTAAGCAGCTGGCCGAGTTAGGGGTAATATTTCATTCTCGAAGTGAAAGGACTAAGCGTCTGGTCGTATTTCATTGCCATGGCGATAGAACAAAGCGTATGTCCGTGTTTGAAATAATATTTCCTTCTATTGGCGACAGGACTAAGCATTTTGTTGGTTGGGGAATAATTTCATTCCCATGGTGACAAAACTAAAAATATGGTCGTGTTGTTGGGACTATACCATTGCCATGGCGACAGGACAAAGAACTTGCCGTGATTGGAGGAATATTTCATTGCCCATATCTATGGAAAAAAAATCATTGTCATAGAGACAGAACTAAGCATCTGATTGTAATTAGGCAAGATTTATTCACCATAGTGAAAGGAGTAAACTAATCCTCATGCTTATGGACAGATTTATTTACCGGGGCAGCATTACTAACCATCAGGCACTGTTTGGGGAGGTTTGCATTTCTTTAGACACAGGACTAAGAGCCTGGACGTGTTTATGGGGATGTTTAAATGTTGTAGTGACAGGAATAAGCTATATGTGGTCTTTTTCTCTGAAAAGAATCCATTGCCATGGCGAAATGGCTATGATTATTGCTGGCATGTGAACGATATCATTGGCATGGCGACAGGAACAAGCATCTGACCGTGACGGGTAAAAGACCACTACTATGGCAACATGACTAAGCATATGGCCATGTTTGTGGGAATATTGCAGTGCCATTAATACGTAATTAAACGATTTATCGTATTTTCAGAGATATTTCATTACCATGTCAAGAGAACTAAGCGTTTGGTCTTGTTCGGGGAAAGGCTTCATTGCCATGGAAACGTACTATGATACACATTTAAACGTTTAGGAAAGGATTCCATTTTCATGGCCAAAGGACTAGTGGATATGGACAATGCTTGAGAACTTCTCCTTCCTTTGGATTTAAAATACTTCTAATGAAGATTTATCCAATTTGTATTTTGAATCCTTTCTATTTGCTTCTATTAAATCTATTAGCATTAAATTTCTATAAATCAGATTAATGGCAGGTAAGTGGGAGCCGTTTCCATAGTAACAGAATAATTTTCCACACTACCGAGAATTTATGGCCGACATTTATATAGGGACTGAAACGTGCGGTGAATTATATGGAAATAAGAGACAGGTGGACACTCATTCCGTCATTCCTCTTTCTCTGTTATTAATAATATTGCTATTTTTATTAATATTATCACTACTTGTATTAATATCATTATTACTATTATTATCACTTAGTCAATCTTTGTCTCTCTTAGATTATCTCGATCGATCTGTCCATCGTAGTTCATCTTAGTCGAAAAAATTAAGTCTTAGTCAATTTTAGTCAATTTTGTCCGATTTTAGTCAATTTCAGCCAATCTTAGTCAAGGTGTTAAATAATCCGACTTAACTTGAATTTCCCTAACGACGTATCTGGTATGTCGAAGTATGACCAAGTGTACGAGAATATTCGTACACAGGCTCTAAGATAGGCCAAGCAAGGCGACAACTGTTATTGTTCTAAGAGTGCGATTTGAATAGATAGCGGCAGCTGCGTGACCAAGGAATATACCAAACACAACAACAAAAATAGATTTTAATACACACTAAATAAAAGGCACAACAATAAATATGGATGTATATGGGTACATGAATAAGACGGAATTAGGTTCTGAATACTAATTATAAAATCTGGGTTATTGAATGTTTATAATGGGAGATTTAGGGTAGTGAGTGATTTAGTTCCTTTCAACTTCGAGAGTAAAGCGAGGCAAACCTTGGGGAGGTCTTGGTGACCTTGATTACTCACGGGGAAGAGCCATAAACCAGCAGCGGGTAGAGCTACTTTCTCGAACTTGTGCTTTGCGAGATGCGGGCCTCTTGTCTTTAAGAGATCACCGGACGAACTTCGAAGGAGGAGGGGGGTGGGGATTACTTCTACAACCTCAGGTTGAGCGAGCTATCGGGCCTCTTCTCCTCAAGAAGTTACCAGAAGAACTTCGGAGGACGGCTTATCCAATCCTTGATCCGAAGGTGGTTGAGAAAGGCTGACGTTGCCTCACGAGACTTCTCCCTGATCCGAAGATACGGGTGTGATGTCCAGCTCTACCGTGGCTTGCGACCGTCACTCACACTTCTCGGGAGAGAGCTTCGTTGAATTGAACTCCTTTTGGGAAAGTGTCGTCTAACCAAATCTGTCTGTAATCCTGGAGAGGATGCATATATACCCGGACAGGGAGAGAGAGAAAGAAAGGCCTTCTCGACGCCTCGTTTCGGCCGTGACAGACCGAACGTCAGCAGGCCAGACAGAAGACCAGCGGCTGGAGCCATAAAAGCTGTTCGCGACGAACCTACAAAATAGATGTGAAATTTCCAACCCAAAAGGGGGTGGAGCCTCAATTTCAGAGTCATGCCTCGTGTGAATTTTGTGGAGACCTGGCTGCAAGTCTCAAAAAGGGTGAAATCGGAGAGGGGGGGTCGGAGTAACGGCTCAATTTCTCTCCCGAAGTAATATCTTAGGAGGTGGGGAAATAATATTATTCTAGGGGATACCTCTACATGGTACTTTTGTCCTTTTTTTCCTCTCGCTGCCCCAACTAGTGCAACCCTCTCCATCGTATTAAATTTTAATCAACTCCTCCCAAATCCTTCGATTGCAATTAAACTCTAGACATTCGCACCTATGAGTACAAAGAAGAGCGGCCAAAGATTGGCATTCCCTCTTTTTATTGCCTGTATGCCCCCGCAGGGGGTTACTAGGGGTTATTTTGATTTTAATGCGGTTTTACCACCAATTTGAACCGTCTAATGAGACGTTTCTTAGGCTCCCTTGATGGCACCGTAATGAGAAGGAGAAACCTTTTGACTTCAGAGCAAATCATTAGTCATTGTTGTATTGCACTTTTTTCGACCTAGATGCCCTGGTTGGTGTTCGATCCTTCTAATTATATTTACAATACTGTAAAATTATTATGTATTTTAAAAAAACTATTTTGTATAAAAGGTTATTTTAATGGTACAAATGAGTTTAAATCATATTAAATCACCGAATTACAATTATATAGCCTCTGTCTTTGATTTTAGCTATGTTTAATAGAGGATTCTAGTGTTATATGGCAACAATGAGTAATCTTGGATAAACCTGAAGATTAGCGGCGCGACCGATGGGACGCAAAATATTTCGTCCCTGTTCCAATATGTTTCACCTTTTTTTAGTAAATTCAAGGAGACTGCTCGCGGAGGAGATATCACTGCGGGGGACCCCCTACGATGATCCTGAGTTTCAATCAATTGGGGGAGTCTGGGGGGCACAGCGCCCCAGTATATAATCATAATTGTTTATAGAATAATGTTCTAACGTTTTTTTTGTAACGTTGTTATTTAACCAAACGCGCATGAATATTCATGCGCGAGTGAACGAAACATAAACGCAACTTAATGTCGTTTCGGCTGAAAAAAATACACTTTTTCGAGCGTGACGCCGATCTTCAGGTTTACCAATCGTTGTGTGGAAACACTCATTTGCACCACATGCTGCAACCACGTTTCGTCCAGTTGTAGTCTAGGAGTGGTCGATGTGGAATGTTGGTATTCAAATGATTTCATTTTAGGTACATGGTCTTGTATTAGTTGCAAATTTATATATTAAATTCAGTTTAAAGTGCAAATAACATGATATTTCAATTCAAGGCTGAAATGGGTAAACGTAGTGAAATTAGTCCCCGTACAATTTGACAAATAGAAGTGTATTTGAGTGAAACCACATTTAAGCAGAAAGAAATTGCCAGAAAACTACACGTTTCGACTCAAAAGATTAGTGAATTAAGATAAAAATTAAAAACAACGAGGATGTATTGACAAAGAGGGTTGGTAAATGAGGTCGAAAACGAATAACAACCCCTAGGCTTTATAGTACGATTTCATGTCAATTAAAGAAAAACATTACTGCACATGCAAGAACAGTTAAAAACATGCTTTTGGAAAGTGGACTACAAACGCATCGTTAAGAAAAATCACTAGGCTTGCCGAGACGATGAAGACTTCACACTATGCTAAAAATCATATTACGTGTACTTCTGAGAAATGGGTGCATATATGATTATCTAAAATGGTGGTTTAGGGCATTTTTATAATTTATGATCGATAAAATATAATAAATAATATTAAAAAAATATTTAGAAAAATATAGAATTTTCTCCCATTAATAAAAAATAGAGGATTTTCTTACACTGACTCTTAATTTCTGATTGTAATGTAAACAGTCACTTGCTCTGGATATCCTACTATGCAAATATTATTTTCCATTATTTTTGGTGGTGTTTTCCAACGAATCAAAAATTGCAGTGCTTGATGATCATGTACAAATCATGAGAAGGGATGGCTGGTGAAGAATTTAAACCCGAATGTCTCCAGAAGACGTTGAAGTTTCCGCAAAAGCTCATGGTTTGGGCGGCAATATCTGCAAACGAAACAAGTCACCTGTGCATTGTAGAGGGAAAAATGTACCAGTAAAAGTATATATTCGTATTACGAACCTGTCTACTATCTCAAATCAGGGAATGGTATGGCAACAGGCCCTTGATTTTCCAATAGGTCGCATATCACACTGCAAAATCTGTACAGATATGGTGTACAGAAAATGTTGTCGAACTGGTACCATGGCTAGGAAATTCACTAGATATGAACCCCATTAAGAGTTTATTTGGTTCACAATGAAGGACGAGCTAGACCAAATGACACGACCAAACAACAACATATTTGGCGCCTAATTGAAGTTTGATTCCATTTCGACAAAATCAAGGAATTATACGAGCCACTAGTTCGTGGCATGCCGCGACGTGTTCAAACCCTAGCTGCACTAATAATCGAAAATATATAATCTGACAATATGGAAATTTTGTTTAACATTTATATATAAAAATACCGAAAATTTAAGAGATCTATAATAATTTTTCCAGTACCTTAGACCTACAATGTACACATTTTTGCTGCTGAGTATACATATACTAGACATTTGTTCTTTGAGACTTCATACTTGCTTTGCTGAGCCCAGGGTTTAGAGATGATGAGGTGTAATGCAGTAATAAAACACTTAGTCCTTAATCTGTTTAATATTTTTACATTTTACGCATTGTCAGAGAGGAAAGGTTACCCCCCTCCCCCACCTAAAACCCAACGTCTACCTGTGGCGCCTGAAATATGCACCTGCACGGCCAGACAGCCCCAAGGGAGCATCGAGACTTCGTGCGGTCGGCTGACCCGGGTTGGGTTCTCTTTATCTTCCCGTCTCATCGCCTGACCAACGCCAGACTCACGGTGCCAAGGATCTGTGCGCAAAACTGTGAGGCCGCCGAGAGTATTGCCCCCTTCTTGGCGCGCCAAATCTAATGAGATCCCCGTCCCTCTTCGGGGGCCCCCGGCGTCCCGCATCCGCCGAGGCAGTATAAATACTTCGAGAAAAGCTTTGAGAAACCAGTACTATACAGCCCCGTTTTGGTTAGCAGTCACGTACAGTCTCATACGACCTGCCCCCCCCCCCCCTCCCAACGGCTTCCAGCTTCGAACACGACGCGTCATCTCTACCTGGCCTTGCTCGTATCTAAGGCCAGAGTTCCCACCGACAGACGATAGACACAGACAGGCATCTATCACTCAGTTATCGACTTCGTTCAATGACTGAAGTACTCCTTTGCTCGTCTCTCGGCGAGGTTAAAGAAGAAGAAATCGTGCAAGTTCAACTTTGAAGCGCGCCATTTACTCGGCGTATTCAAGCATCCACCAGTCAATTAGGCTTTACGTGAGTCTCCCGATAACTGCCCTTTCCGATTTTCTCTGGAAGCAATCACCGTACATCCTCTCTCGGACTCTCGTACCCGTCGAGTCATTTATACCCCCCGATTTTGGTAACCCGAGCCTCATTTTATTTATTGTCATTTATTCACTTGTGCTATTAATATTTTCTTTGTATATAGTAAAGTTATATATATATATATATATATATATATATATATATATATATATATATATATATATATATATATATATATATATATATATATATATATATGTATATATATATATATATATTTCTACCATTAGTTTCTCTAATCCCAGAACCTTCAAGAATTGATTATTTAGGCCGACTGCACTCAATTTTGTTTATTTAACCCTCGCACTGGGATCTGTATTCCGATCTTATGGCGTGATCTCTTCACGGTCACCCTACCACACACATTATTCGCATTTTTTTTTTCATTTATACACTTTTAACATTTCAAGATTTGGAGCATTTAAGTTCTATAAATATGGTCGAATGTTTTGGCAGACATGTAGCCTGTGGTTGCTGAGAATCACTGATTCCGATTACTAACCTATAACCTTGTTTTCAGTACCATAAAAGACTATCTAAATGAGATGTACTACCTATGGGGAATACTGATAGGTGTATTTATGTACATGTCTAAAACCGTCATTTCCAATAGAAAATCGGTTATCTATCTCAATTATTGAGTCATAATTTATATTTATGAACCAGTTTAGTATTTTAAAGACTTCAATAAGTTGGCTGCGTTGATACCGATCTTCCAGTAAGAGTAGATTAACTTTGCTGTTCATTCTTTCCTCATACGATTCCTCGTTAGAGGCGTTCCAGTATTACAATGTCTTTTCCTACATTTGGGGACCAGAATTGCACCGCATACTCCGAATGAGGTCTTACAAGTGCTTTATATAAGGGAGAATAATATCTCTTGATTTAAACGCAAAACTATCTCTCTTTTACGACGCTACAGTGCATTGTTTCAAGAATATTTGCTCACTCGAGATTAAGCCACTTAAATCCTTTTCAATGTTGACTGTGTTTAAAATTTAGCCAACCATATTGTAGTCACTTCTAAGATTATATAGAACCATGTGAATTACCTTATTACACCTAGATTAACTCGAATCTACAATCTTTCCGACCATTTGACTACTCTTTCCGCCTTTGTGAGAGTTTCCGTGTTATCGGCAAATTTTGAACTTTTACACAATAAATTCATGTCATGATCGTATATATATATATATATATATATATATATATATATATATATATATATATATATATATATATATATATATATATATATATATACATGCATGTTTAATTAAAGACCCGGTTTTTCGGCTTGCGAAAGGTTATAGATAAGTGTTCTGATATTCATGGTTTATTTTAGCTAGCTGAGCTTTCGGTCACGTTTGACTATCTTCGGAGCGAATTAATTTTACACTGCTTAAACATTTAAAGGCATTACATTTATATACTAAAGATAATTTAGATAATGAAAAGAAGGGGGAATGTGGTCGACATGAAGTAGTTAGAAAAGGTACATTTGGGAATGTGATTTCGGTCATTATTGACCGTTAATCCGTAAAGAGTTTTAAGGTTCTCTGGGTGGCGGTCAATTGGGCATTAATCTTCGGTTTTTCTTCTTGAATCATGATCGCTTCCAGGATATGAAGGCGTGTACGGTTACTTCTTCTTTTGATAATGGTGTTTTGTACTAAAGTTTCTCGTGTTAGTTGAATTCCATGTTGATATATATATATATATATATATATATATATATATATATATATATATATATATATATATATATATATATATACATATATATATATATATATATATATATATATATATATATATATATATATATATATATATATATATATAAGGTGTCCCCCCCAAAATGCCCTCACTCTTTAAGTGGCAAAACATGTATTGTTTATTGACGTAGAATAAAGAATAGTAGTTAAATGCACATTTAATTAAATGTTTACAAATGCTCAACCTGACGATCAACACTCCAAACAGTCGATGACGCGGACCAATGGATTCAACAACTTCACGAATCATTTTAAATGGAATTGTGAGACAATGTCTTTCACTTTCCTCTTTGAGCTCATAAATTGTCACTAGGGTTGAGTCGTAAACCTTACTTTTGAGATATTCCTATAAAAAAAGTTCATTGGAGTGAGGTCTGCGGAACGTGCAACACAACCTCTTCTCTAATCCATCTGTTCAGATGAGCCGCATCAAGATAGGCCCTTACATCAGGATGTAGTGGAGATGTGTTCCGTCTTCCAGAAAGTAAATCTCTTCGTCACCAGACAATTCATACGTGCGTCGAACGATGAATTTCTGCAGCAAGTCTAGGTAAAGATCCCCGTTACAGTTTGGTAAAAAGAAAATGAATGGCCTTAAGATGCCCAATGCTAATATCCCCAAATGCACTGTAACCCCTGGTAAGTTTAAATGGTTTGCCATAGTAGAATGTGGACTTTGAGGACCCCCGTAGGTGCAATGGATGCCACTAAATTGACCATTTAACTTAAATCTGGCCTCATCACTCCAAATAAATTTGGATGAAAAGTGTACTGCAGCGTCCGCGTAGTTGCAAAGGTACCAATCAGAAAATTCAAGTCTCCGGTCAGGATTGTCTTCATTTAGAGCGTGGATTAATGTTGGAATGTAACATTACGAATGAACTCGCTCCAAAATACGATTTGGGGATTCCTGTCAAACGAGCCATTTTTCGGACAGTTTTTCATGGGGGCCAGAAGAGAGTTTCCTGCAGTGGTTCTTTATGTGCGAGGGTGATGTTGATCACCGAGATTTTTCTGAACGTCCCTTATTATGGACGTTATGAGCAGTTCTCGCTGATTCAAATTTATCTCGGATGCGACCAATGGTGCGTCGCATTGGTGGATCTCTGTGAAAATATCTTCTACATTGTCTTTGCACTTCCATGATGTTTTCTTGCTTGCAATAGCACTTTATGATCATTTTTCTTTCTTCAAAACTTAATCGTGCTTCTGCCAATATTAAGGTCAATTTGACCTGCACAGAAATGAAAAATCCAATAAGCTATGGCGAGTCAAAATGTGAGTGCATTCTTTAGGACACTATAATATATATATATATATATATATATATATATATATATATATATATATATATATATATATATATATATGCACATTTTGTTGAAGATCACTGTGTATTTTGCCTTAATTAATTTCCTTTGGTAACTTTCTCTTCTTCTAACTATTTTTTTTATTCCATCTTGTAGATGGTGGATCACTTGTCCTGTATTCATCTCTTTTTAAATGAATGTGTTTGGTAAAAATCCAACTAAATTGCTGAGCTTTTGATCTTATTCGATCATCTTCGGAGCGTTTTGATATGTTACTGTCTCCTTTACCGATGTAATGAGTGGAGTGAGGATATGACAGAGTGAAAGAAAACGATTTTTAACGGGTATTTATTTCGCCTAGGTTGAACGTAACGTTAGAGTAAATGGGCCAGTCCGGTGAGTGGAATTTTAAAATAATTTTAATGTGCGATTCCAGCTTATCGCTTGACTGTTGATGGCCGGCTTATCTTCATTAATTAATATGGCTTCTAAGATGTTCACCCTCGCTTTATTGACCTCTTTTATTTTAATAACGTTGTTATCAACGAGCATATCTCTCGTTAAGTTAATATTATGGGCACTCTCCATATGATTTTTAGGCCCTCCGCTTTGTAGATGCATAGTTAAACATCTCGAAAGTGTAGTGGTTGCCATGCCAATATATTTTGAGTTATTATAAGCCTACAGTCTTTATCGGGGCAAGTGAACTCGTAAACTATGTTGGTTGACTTGAGATTCGAGGAGTTTAGGCAGCTGTTGTTTTTCATCAGGAGATTGCTGGCTTTTGTTGTTTTATAATAAATAATGAGTTGGATTTTATCTGTTTGATTTTTAACCTTTATATTACGGTTAATAATCTCCTTGATGTTTTTTTTCATCTATTTTATACGCCGTGGACATCTGGTTTCTGTAGTACACTTTGATGTTGTTGACTCCTTCCTGATTACTTTCAGTTTTATCCACATGTTTGCAATGATTATATAAAAATGAGAAACCATTATTCACGAGTATTTGTTTTACTCGTGCTATCTCTTGATGGAAAGGTTTCCACGTAGAGCAGCATTTATAAGCTCGGCGGATGCATGAGCCGATTACGCTTATTGTATACCTTTCAGGGCATTCACTCTCCGCATTGAGGCATCTTCCCATGTCCGTACTTTTTCTATGTACTTTAGTGATGTAGCTGCCATTGATGTTTTGAACCTCAACGTCCAAGAAAGGAAGTTTATTGCCCGTGCTCAATTCATAAGTGAAATTTCATACGGATCGGCAATATGTGTGTGGCTTATTTTTCATGATGTCTAATAATCTCTCAAGTTAACCCATGTAATAGTTGGCGAAAGTCGGCCCTAAGGGTGACCCCATATCCACTCCATCCACTTGCATGTATAGATTAGCGTCCGGTGTCCTGAACGGCGCCTCTGGTGTGCATGAACGTAACATGCTCTTTAAGATGTTTTGGGCAAGATTTGGAGGAGACATTGTAGGATGGTGGTACACGTTTTTTTATAATGATGTCGATGGTCTGAGTGATAGGCACGTTCGTAAACAGGCTTTCTACGTCAAGGGATGATATTAGTCCTGCCGGTCATATCAAAACGCTCCGCAGATGATCGAATAAGATCGAAAGCTCAGCAATTTAGTTTGGTGTTTACCAAACACATTCATTTGAAAGAGAGATAAATACTGGACAAGTGGTCCACCATCTACAAGATGGAATAAAAAAGATAGTTAGAAGAAGAGAAAGTTGCCAAAAGAAATTAATTAAGGCAAAATACACAAGGGTTTTCAACATAATTTGCATTCAGGAAAGACTGCTACCCAACTATATATATATATATATATATATATATATATATATATATATATATATATATATGATGAAAATTAATGCAATATCGCAAGAAAAGATGAGGAATTAAACCACATTCTCCCAAGACAATTTAATTCAGAACAGTTTCGGGGAAGCTCACACCCTTTTTCAACTGACACTGGGCAGAAAATATAAGAGAAAAGCATAACACAAGATCCCCTCTTTTTCCCCCCAATCCCCTACTTGTGGCTAATCTGGGAGGGGGGGGGGGGTAGGCCTAAACATATTGAAGGGCTGGCATTTTACTATTTTGTTTATTTGCGATCTTATTACAGGATTAAAAGAAAATTGACCCTCAGATAGATTTAAATTAGGAACTCACGATATCAAGCTCGATTCTACGATTCTTCTCTTAACATAATTAGCCGATTTAAATAACATTTTACTTCCATTAAAATCGATCGTATGATTCTTGTCTCTAACATGGCAAAATATTCCACTACTTTCGTTGCCCACTCTAATATCTCTTTTGTGTTCGTACAATCTCTTGTCTAGATTTCTCCCCATTTTCCCTATATAAACTTTATGGCAATCGTTGCATGGTACTGCATATACTCCTATGTTATGATGTTCTTTGGGTTTCCTGGCCATCATCAATTGGTTTAAGGAATTATTATATTTGAAGGCTAGATTGATACCCGCTTTTCCAAATATGTCCTTTAAACTATTTAATTTATTATTAAATGGCAATGTTATACATTTGTTGAAGTCATTAGTGCGGGAAGGCTTATTACCATAGAATCTTTTCCTAGCTGCAAAATGGGCAGACGATATGAACAAATCGGGGTAATACAAATTAGAAAAAATGGTCCTGATAATGACAATTTCTTCATCTAAATAGGAAGGATGACATATTTTGTATGCTCTAAGGAAAAGGTTAGAAATTACCGATTTTTTAACAGTATTATCGTGAAACGAAAAATAATGTATATAGGCATTCGAGTGGGTTGGTTTCCTATACATGTCAAGTTTTAATTCATGGTGATCTTTATTAATGAGGACATCTAAAAAGGGTAATCTATTATCATATTCCCATTCATATTTAAATTTGATGGAGACATGCAAATTATTCAAATTATTAAAAAATGTATCAAAATCATGGCCATTAGGCCATGCAGAAAATACATCGTCAATGTACCTTAACCATATAATTTAGGGGGAGAAATTGTGGGAAGGAGTTCAGTCTCAAAATATTCCATGAAGAGACATGCCAATATCGGAGATAAACTATTTCCCATGCTAAGGCCAAATATTTGTCTATAAAACTCATTATTTACTCGAAACACATTGTCAGAGAGACATAATTCAACTAAATCGATAAATTTACTCGTAGAAATGGGAAGATCCAAATTAAGTCTAGGCATGATTTCCCGCAGAAGGCCCATGGTTTGGTCAACCGGAACTTTGGTAAACAAAGAGTTTACATCAAAGCTCAAAAGTTTTCCATCCGGTAATTGCAAGTGGTTGAGGCGGTCAACGAAATCTTGAGTGTTCATAATGTGTGCAGATGAGATTCTTCCTACTGCTGGAGATAAATGCTTGGCGAGCCATTTGGAGAGCTTATAAGTGGGAGAATTAATATTGGAAATGATTGGGCGTAAGGGACATCCCTCTTTGTGGGTCTTTGGGAGCCCATACATATAGGGAAGTGAAGGGTTCATACTCCTGAATTGATTAATTAAATCTGCGCTTTTCAATATTCTCTCCAATTTGTTGTTGAAATTGCTTGTTTTGTTATTGAGCGGATCACTTTGTAGCTTTTCATATGTGTTCACATCATTAAGAAATTCATTTAGTTTATCATTATAACTATGTGTACCATTAAAGCTTAAGAAGGAAAATGAGAGATATAGTTACAGAAAAATAGGGGCAAACTATTTTAACCGTTATAAGAAAATGAATAAAGGAGTTGGATTCAAACCTGTGTTATCAAGCGCTCTTCGCTAGAATGATCATGATGACCATCGTGGTCATTCTAGCGAAGAGCGCTTGATAACACAGGTTCAAATCCAACTCCTTTATTCATTTTCTTATAACAGTTAAAATAGTTTGCCGCTATTTTTTTGTTACTATATCTCCCATTTTCCTTCTTAAGCTTTAATGGTGCACTTAATAATAATTTCCTTAGCGTTTTTCCGGTTTGTGTTACCAGTTTTCATTTATTTCGGCCTTTAAAATACATATATATATATATATATATATATATATATATATATATATATATATATATATATATATATATATATATATATATATATATATATATATATATATGTGTGTGTGTGTGTGTGTGTGTGTGTGTGTGTGTGTGATGCCTTTCGGCAACGAATATGATGAGGAATGAAAAATGAAAAGGCTAAAATTCAAGGGAAGAAAGTTTTATTCCGACGACTCGCTGTAGACAAGTTTCTTCAGTGAACTGATGTGTTTGATGTACAGTGGAAGATAAAGATGGTGAACAAAAATAAGAGAGGGAGAGAGTTTTGCGCTGGAAATCAGGGCATTGCTATCCTTTTGAATGGTTTTTACTTACTCTTGTTGTGTGTTGTTATACTTTCTATGATGTTATTCTGATCTAGTTTTTAGCGTTTCTCTATGTTCTTCTTTGTTATGTCACTCTATTTGATGTTATCAATGTTGTTGTTTTTTCAAGCCTTAGTAG
Organism: Ceratothoa steindachneri; assembly: GCA_963969495.1. NCBI lineage: Eukaryota > Metazoa > Arthropoda > Malacostraca > Isopoda > Cymothoidae > Ceratothoa > Ceratothoa steindachneri. The sequence continues at coordinate 49,776,721 of OZ018328.1, read as the reverse complement.
GCAATCGGGTTCGATAATTTACCTTGCTGTTTCGTTAATGTTAGTTGTTTTCTATTAGTGTTTGTTTATATCGCCTTAGATTTCCTATTTCTTACTTCCGTGCTTGCTTACGCGATGTTGTGTGTGTTGATTGTACTGTGTGTTGGTTATGTGTAGGTCGGTACTATGTGTTTGTTCCTCACATCAAATCTTAATGCTAGGGAATCTTTTTCTGCGGGTAATTTTTTCCCACAGTCTTGCTGGGATGTTAACTCGGCCTCCTATTCCTTCTAGTTCCGGAATCATATTATCGAACAACGCTGCCTAAAAACTTTTTGCCAGTTTCTGAGGCGCAACGTTGACGGACTCCAAACGTTGTCTTCTGTGTAGCCCTTTATGCGGTGACTGGTCGCGTCCTCTGACCTTATTGATGCTGAGGGACGCAGAGTTATACACTCGCTGTAGTTTTCTCATAGAGGTTATGTTGGGCGCTTAGGTCACCAAAGCAGAGTAGATGAGCTTAGATCGGATGTACATTAGGTATATTTCCCTAATTTTGGCCGAGCTTATACCACATGGCAAAGATGCCATGAATTTTAGAGCCATTAATAATGGTACGTGCGAATAAAATATTTTAATGCTCAGTTTATCAGAATTGTTTGGTAGTACTTCAGTCACTCCAACAATATATTTTGAGAAATAAAAAATATTCAATTTAGCTTTAATCAAATAAAGTGACAAACAATTTTTAAAAAAATTAACGAACTGCGTAATCATACACTTTTACTTCCATTGACGCACTAGGTTGTTTTTTTTTTTCATTAAAGCTCAGTTTTCTACAGTAGGGGTTCTCATTTCGTTATATAAACTAGATTCATTACAAATTTGACGATATTGTCATTTAAGTTGAAATGTATCATACTTGTTCTGGTAAATATAGAGTAAATTTTGAAGCGCTTACAGATATTTCGTAGATGTCCATATAGGGTTAAGATACTGTATTTACCTCCAGATGCTCCACGATCCTATCTCTAACAATGGACTCCAATAGTTTACCAACGACCAAAGTAATGAAGATGGGGCGATAATTTCGAGGATCAGTCTTTATGCCTTTTTGAAATTTGATGTTACATTTTCCTTTTCGAACTCAATAGAGTTATTGAACATTGCATAAAGAGGTTTTAAAAGCTCGCTTCCGAATTCTTTAAGGTGGATTAGATAGATTTGGTCGAGACGCAGCACTTTGGATTTTTATTTTTTAATATTAAAGGAAATTCCATTTTCGTGATGTCAATACTTGATAGACTAATGTCATCGCCAAATTTTATTAGTCTTATATCATCTGTAAGTTATTTGTATCTTCGATGATAAAAACATTCACAAAATGTTGATTTAATATAGTCACCGAGTGGTCTGAATTGTCATTAAAGACACTTGGCATCCTCAATAGACCCGATACACTCTATAATTGGTTTACGATTATTTACTTAGAAAATTTCCTGGGCTTGACCAAAATTTCTTTGGCTTAAGTAAAATTGGTTCGGTTAGATAAAATACCTTGGACTCGAAAGCTTAAAACTATGGAGTATGTTTACTTTACTGATTGCATTCATTTACGTCGTAATGATACCAATATAATTAAAGTAATACTTTATGACAGTATGGGTGAAGACTATATCACATCGTTTTCTTAATGGACATCACGAATATAATTTTTAGAGGTTTTATGATCACTTGCTGCGGCCGTCAGTGAGGTAGAGATGATTAATTCGTGTTCTTAACTTGCTTTTCGTGTATTCTAATTTATGAAAGTCTTTATTCAAATGAATAAGTCCTGCCGAACTTAGATGAAATTTTTATTCACATTATTTGTCAACTGCAGATAAATACCGGGTTCAAGATAATTCTTCTATAATGATTTTAGAGATACAACCTCTGTGTGAAATACTGATTTTAATAGATCACTACATTGTATCTCAATAAGTTCGATTTGAACATTTTCCAGTACGGTAAAGACTTCCTTTTCGAACAGAGTAATAGCTTAAAATCACTTGCATAGAAACGAAAGTTAACGAAACGGAAGGAAAAGTTAGTTTTCACACTTACAACTATATAACTGTTTGTAAGTTTGGTTCCCGCGACTGTAGGGAAATGTGAGTAGTCTAATTTATCTAGCTGCCATTCAAACTGTCCTGGTTTCTATGTATCTGCATATGTCATGTATCCGGTTTTTTTTTTTTTAAGTTGCCATTTGAAGTTGTTTAGAAATATCAAATCCTAAGAAGTGTCAGGCTTCAAAGCCATTTATGATCGCGAAATTCCATGGCATCCACATTTTTATTTCCAAGAAATGTCGTTAGTTTTATCCGCAGTGAATATAATTTTAGTAGCATATCACCTCGATTAAGACAGCAAATGTCAACGAAATAAGGCAAGTATCCTTACGGATTGTCTGATTCTCCCCCCATAGTTGCTGAAACTGAAGGAGGTTTAAATCCCGAGACACTATAACGTTTACTCCTTTAACCACTGCATCCACCACGTACTTCAAACTTGATAACATTCACCTTTCCTAGTGGATTATGCAGTGCATTTTCATGATTTGGTTAATTTTGAAGTCTTCCACGTGGGTTTGAAGCAGAGCCACTACAATTTGGTTCCGTAGCCAAATTGCCAGGGCTCTTTCGTTTTTGGATACTCGCTTTGATAAATCCATATTCATTTCGTGAATACTTTGGAGAAATGTCTTAAGAATGTTGTTGCTGCCTTAGTGCTTTTGACAAGTACTAAATCAACAATTTCTTCAACAATCAAGAGTTATGTGTTTAATCCATTTTAAATAGTAAGCCGAGCTGTGCCTGTGATATCTGTACTCTTAACAAGGACTGAAAATATTTGTAGTCGTCTTATGAACGAACTTTCATATTACTCACATTTATTTTTATTTGACAATTGCTTTTTTTTCGTCAAATACCATGTCTACAACAGTGAATGGATTTAGTAGGTATTATGCTATCAATTTAATTGCCTTGTAGCTGGCATGTGTTCTTTTGATCCTATGTTTTTTTTGTGGAATACCAAACATTGTTTTTTATAAGAAAATTTAAATTTATGAACTTCATCCTTTCATGTTTACCCACTAAATCTACTGAATTTCGTATGATTTGTCTAATAGATCCGTTTAATTTTAATACAACTGTCTACCACACCTTTATACTATACAAGGGACTGGAATATTTAGGCAAAAATGATGCCTCTGCGGCAAATTGGAAAGCCTTCCTGACCCTAGATCCCTAAGAGAACTGGTGCGCTCCCTTTAGACGTCATTTGCACGTTAAACGTTCTAAAATAAATAAAAACAAATACAAAAATATAACTTTGATTTGAGTAGTGTAATTCTTGAATCTTTTAGGAAATTAGAAATATGTACCCGACCTTTCGAGAAAATTGAAAAAGAAAAGCCCATGTTTATTGACATAATATGAAGGGAAAGTCAAGACTACACCCAGCGCCGATCGCGGCAAGAATTTGTTACTTGTAGTCAGAAGTTGCTTCTTCTTCCGTCCCCTTCGAGAGCGCAGGAATAATATAAATTATGTATACAAAAATGACAACTCGTTACTTACACCTAACCTTCGATGTCTATACAGTGTTTTGAGGCCATACTCAACTTTACGACCAAGGCGCAGTGCAAGCAAAGTTTTGACCCTCGCAAATCAAGAAAGAATTAATTCCGTAAGACTAGTCCAGCTTAAAGAATTAGAATATAGTTGAAAAGTTCATTGGTTTTCTTAATTTAAATATAATTTTTTTCTATATTCTATATTTATTACACGTAAAGTGAAATACTTCAAGACTTTTTGTTTCGAGGTTGATGAAAATCACAAATGCAGCTCCTCAAATTAGTAGGATATTTCATTTAGAGATGAGTAAATTACTATTCCAAGAGTAAAAATAACGTTTATTTCTCGGTATATTTGAATACAAGTAACCACATTCACGGGGAAAACTGCAGACTTAGCAGTTTTCTAGAAGCCGATCATTGACACACTTCCCAAGGAGAGTAAGCTAAAGACGGTCATTAGTGAAAAGGCGGCTGTTCACAGACTGCTGTATCAAAGCATATTAATGGAAAATTTACTGAAGGCAAAAGTGCGGTACGAAAAGTTGCACTACCAACAGAGATTACCGCAGGCTTGAGAAGATTGCCCAGAAGAGTCGATTCAAGAACTTATAAAATCTTGATAAAGAGTAGAGTGATGTTAGTGTTCGTGCATTAAGAAACACCATATACAGACATCTTCAGGAAAGAGGCTACAAATCCAGCATTCCTAATATGAAGCTACTCCTGAGCCAGGGACAAGGTCAGAAGTATCCTACCCGGGCTAAGGCAAAAAGAACTGGACAGTTTGTCCAGTCTTCGTTTAAGATTTAAGTAAATTTTGCATGTCATTTCAAAATCAAGATCCTAGCGTCTGGAAGAAAGTGGAGCGGCCTATAATCCAAGGTGTTTAAAGTCCAGTGTGAAGTTTTCGGTGTGTGTGATGATTTAGGGAGCCATATCATCTGTTGGTGTTGGTCTACTGTATTCATCAGGTCCAAAATCAATGCTGCAGTCTACCGAGAGAACTTGAAGCAATTTATGCTTCCATCCGCTGTCAAGCTTTATGGAGAGACGATTTCCTTTTACAGTGGGCTTAAATCTGCCAACAGTGCCAAAAGTACTCTCCAATTGTTTGCTGACCATGATACTACTGTGCTTGATTGGCCACCCAGCTATTTTTACCTAGACTCCTTAGAGAATTTATGGGATATTGAATGCCACTATCAGTGCCACAAGTTGATTGTCTCCATGTCAAGCTATTCAGTACTTCGTGGTAAAGAACTCTCTACCCAGTGTTGAGTGAATAATTGAGCATACTTTTCGGAAGTTGTACATTTCTGTATTCATCATCTTTATTTCTGATCGATTTTATGAAATATTCTAATACTAAGAAATACTTGCGGTCTGTTTTTTATAATTATATAATCAAGACCACCTTTAGATCCGCTCTATTGCTAGCCTTAGAGAAAGTGGGTAAGGTAAGATCAGGAGCTCATTGGATATCTTTTATGTATAGTAAAAAAACTGTATCATGTTAATACTATGGTTGTATTCCATGTTCTTTAAAAATTACATAGGTTTTCGTCCAATTTATTTTTAATCATGTTGATTGGCGTGCTTTAAACTTCATTGGTTTGAAGAGAGTTCCGATTTGAAACGATTATATAAGTGAAAAAGATCCCCTATGATATTCGCCTAATGAGGTTTTATTTTCAATTTATGTCCATTTGTTCACGTGATGTTTTAAGCGTGTCTAAAATTTGAATCAAATTTTATATTATCGCAACCATTCGGAATGCTAATGACTTCTATCAAATGGCCACGAATGCGACTATCTTCAAGCGAGAGCAATTTCAATTCTTTAAGCCTCTCTTCATAAGGTTTGTTTCAGTGCTCTACATAGTCTCTTTAATGTGGCGATATTCTTTTGCGGGAACGGAGACCAGAATTGAGCTCTGAATATTTCAGCTGTACGCACAATTGATTTTTTATGTTCAAATTTTCCCTTCAATATAACAGTGTTTTATTTGTTCTTTAGCTATTTGGAAGCAGCAGTGTTTCCAAAATTTGAAGTCGCTCCAAATTAATCCATCGAGTTCTCGTTCTTCAGACACGTTTTCTAATCGATCGCCACCTAAAATATAATTCTCAGTTTCCATTTTGAGAGCCGATGTGAATTACTATACACTTTTGAGATAAAATTTACCTGTCATATAAACGACCAATTAAAATCTCGTTTCAGTCTTACTGTATTTATTGTGGATCTGAGTCGTGTTTTGCTATATGAGTTAGTTTAATATCGTCCGTGAACTTAGCAATCTTGCTTAATAGTCTTGATATCTAAGTCATTTATGAAGATAACAAATAATACAAAAGAAAGTTTGATCCCTGAGGTACGCTGCTAGAGACTTTGGCCCGGTCAGAAGATTCTCCATGAATAAGCTCTTTGTTTAGGGTCTGTTCGTCCGAACTGAATCCATGCGTTCCAAGATTTTCCAAACCTCTCCTATGGGGGACCGAATCTAAAGACTTTTTTAAAATCAAGGTAAATAATATCTACTACGGCTCTATGACGATCATATTATTACTGTATATCGTGAAAACCTTTAACACATTTATTAAACATAAGTGACGTCTTCTGAATCCGCGTTAGCTCTTTAATTAAATTATTTTTATTTAAATAATCCGCGATTATTTAAATGTAAAGTTTACCCACAACCGACTTTAAGCTAACCATTATCATCATCATCATCATCATCATCATCATCGTCATCATCATCATCACTAACTATAATTTAAGAAGGGAATTTTTTTGAGTATTTGAATAATAATTTCATCTTAGTTTGGTTATGGCTTGTTCTTTTATCAAAGTTATTTCTAATAATTCGTTTATAATATCAAAAAAACAAAATGGTGAAGTTTAGAAATAAATATGTCTCGAAATTTTGTGAACTTTTTAAAACCCAAAGAATTACAAATGGTGAAGTTCAGAAAATTTATTTTTATATATCTTCTTCTTCTATAACTCTATATTTTAGCGACATGATATGTTGAAAGAGGATGAAATTTAGTTTAGAGTTCCTTTTTAAAATTATTATAATTCGCGAACTTCAGAAAATTTATAAAAATTTAACCATGGCTGCTTTTTTTAGATTTATTTTTTTATCTTAGTAGCGAAGCCATTGCCTGGTATGTCTATAATTTGATGGATCACTTTACTCATATTTAAAAATTTGCGAAAGATTTGCTAGCTTATATCATTTAGGAAAGAAGTCTTTTAAATATCTGTTAAAATTTTGGGTAACTGGCTCTTTGATCTCGTTTTTTATGTCCTTAATATGCCTTGGTTGGTTTTGATTTGACCACGAGATTTCGTACTTTTTGACTTTTTCTATATAATTTGGGAGTTGGATATGTTTAGAAATAGGGTTTGATGTAATCAAAAATTTAGAATAGTAAAAAATAATATTAAAATCATAAGAACTGAGGATTCTAAGCGCCAAAAATTTACTTGAACGAGACGCGTTTTCTCGAATGTTTTAAAATGTTCGAGAAAGAAATTCTTCCCGGTGTCAAATTTGTTGTCATTCTATCACCGACTCGCCATTGTACTAATTGCATTGGATTTTGGTTCGTGTGCTAAAAAGGAAAATTTTGAATTTATTGTTTTTGCCGTGATAGAAAGCACTTAAAGATATGTCAAAGTCGATTGTATGGTTATTATTTTAAGAAATTTTCTAAAAATGAAGTGGAATGTTTTACTTGCAAAGTAAAATTATTGCGTTCTGGTGGCAGCACTTCGCGACTAAAGAATCATTATCGACCGCATCGAGGAGAAATTAAAGCAGAAAGTGATTTACCTACGTATAAAAAGCAAAAAATTCGCTGGATGAAAAAATCGCTAAGCTTGTAAACATGGACCCTTTGATAATAGTAAATTTATTAAATAAAAGTTTCGCAAAATCCCAATACGATAAGAAAGTAGCGAGTTCATTCAATGGTGTTAAAAATTCAATGATAAACTTTTATGTGAATAAAAAGACAGAAGTAATTATCCGATATTTTTTCAAGAAAGAAGTCAAAGGAGGCAAACGGTATTCGGTCCGCCTGGCGCTGAATATACATCGAAGCAAAATAGAAAGGAACGGCAATATCTACACTCATGACGAAAATATCAACTGGAAGTTAGACCTCAGTCGTATTAAAACCTCGTTTCCCAACCTTGGTGGCCTTTTTCTGGGGTCGCCAAGCATTCACAAGTCTCGCAACATCAAAAAATATGAATTTCGTATTATGAGATGTTTTCAGCATATGCTATATTTCTATATTGCCATAATTATAGAGTATATTGCTGCTTATTATGCATCAAAAGTTTTGGGGGGTATTATAATTTCAAAGTAAATGTCCTAACTACCAATACTGTCTCAAAACGGTATTTATTTATACTTAGAAAATTTTAATAATGTACGTTTATTGCTGGTGTTCCTGAGTGTCGTACTGGTTTGCCCCCCCTTCTTTTTCTTGGTCCCTTTTCCGCTGTTATTTTCTTTGCCGTCGTCCTCTTTACTCCTCCCATTCTTTCCCTTTGTCCCAACTCTCTCCCCATCTTTCCATGCGCCCTCCTCTTTCTCCTCTATAGCCCTACTTCTTCTTCTTCTTCTTCCCCTGCTTTTTTCCATGCTCCCTTTCTTCCTCTTTACTCTTTCTTCTGCTCTTTTTTTGTTCACTTCTCCTTTCCCCTTTTTGCTCCTCCCCCTCCTCTCCTCGCCCCCCTTCCCTCCTCCTCTTTCCTTAGCCAACCTCTCTCCTCTTTCCTTTGCCATTTTCCTCTTTCCCCTCCTGGTGGATGGTACTAAATTACATCTATTGTTTGATTTATTATTAAGCCAGTATAATTTTATTTTCAGATTCTTCAGTGATGTCCAGAAAGCGGGTACACAAAGAAGAATTTCCTGACATTGGGTTTCCGTTTCTCATCAGTCATGGCATCGAAAAACCTCAATGTGTTATATGTCATGAAGTGCCCAGCCATGAGTCGCTTAGAGAAAACAAGCTCAAACGGTATCTACAGGGAAAACACCCAACGCTAGCAGGGAAGTACCGCCAGTATTTCGAGAGGAAAGAAGAACAACTGAAGCGTCAGTGGTTAGATACCCCTGTAAACACAGGGGTGTATTCTGTTCGACAAGCGGTACCAAGGGAAGCGCGACATGGAAAAGAATTTCCTGCTCTGTAGAACACTGGAGACAACAACAACAGGTGCAGATCTTTTCAAGTTAGTTGACAGCTTCTTTAAAGAACAAGGGCAAAATTAGGAACAATGCTTCAGTGTGTGCTTGGATGGAGCACCTGCGATGTTGGGGGCACGTCAAGGCTTCACTGCTAGGGTAAAGCAAGTGAGTCCTGCTGTGATAGTGACCCATTGTTTGCTCCACTGGAAAAACCTTGCCTCCAGGAAATTATGACTTGAACTAAACTCTGTGATGGAATAAGTGATTAAAGTAGTGAATTTTATTCAATCATCTGCTTAGCATTCAAGGCTGTTCAGTCAGATGTGCTCAGTTATGGGGTCGGAATATGAACACCTACTTTACTACTCTTTTGTCAGGTGGTTGTCCCAAGGAAAAGTGCTCCAAAGAGTTTTTGAATTGCGCCCAGAGGTTAAAATATTCTTGATCGAGAAGAAACATGCACTGTCATCAAGACTTTCAGAACCAAGGTGGTTACTTAAATTGGCATATCTAACACATTTTCAGAGTGAAACTTGCTGAATATATCCTTGCAAGGAAAAGATGAAACATATCTCTGTGTCAGAAAAGCTCAAAGCATTCAACTCAAAGCTGAAGTTGTGGAAGGAAAAGATAGATTGAGAGGGGAAATACTGCGTCCTTTCCACTCTTGACCCCTTTACTGGAAGACGAAGAAGACCTCTCACTTCTATACGTACAAATTAACATTATTGAGCACCTTGAAAAGATGAGTGAGGAGTTTGAGAAGAATATTCTGGATGAAGAGTTGCATGACAAATATAACTGAGTGCCAGACCCTTCGAGGTCGACGTCGAAGACCTTTAAGTGAAAGAATCTTCCATTCAAATTCTGCAAGAGGAGCTCATCGAGGTACAACGTGATGAAACTTACTGCTTCAACTTTCAGCAACAATTACTAGGCATGTTCTGGACTGCTGTGAATAAGGAGAAACCAGTCCTTTGAAGGGAGGCTGAGGAAGTGTTGTTGCCGTTTACTACGCCCATTTGTGTAAATCAGGGTTTGCATCCGTAGCTGCCATCAAAACAAAAAGCAGAAATCGGTTGCAGCCTGAACATGATTTAAGAGTAGCACTTTCTACGATTGAGCCACGAATGAACAAATTTACCACTGAAATCCAGCCTCAAGACTCCCATTAAAATCAGTTATCAGTTGTTAAGAAACAGTTTTATCTTTAGTTTGCCTTTGTGGATTGTAACACAAGTTTTTCTGATGAAAATTTTCATATTAAAGTGAATTAAATTTAATCATGCTCATTTTGTCTCTTTTTCGACCCTTACAGCACCTGTTATGAGATAATTATACTTGTTCTTTGTTTTTACAGCCTACGCCCTACAACCAGTAATAACATGCAGCACATACATTATGTAGTTACATGCACGGCATAAAACCAGTGGGGTCGCGGTTATGGCTGAAGGAGCATAATTGCGGTTACCTCCTAAAAAGGTTCGGAACCAGTGTATTAAAGGATCGTTTGTTAATGAACTTGCTATAAGTCTTCTTTCATTTTCCTTTTAAATCAATTAAGAAGATAAGATCACATAAGTGTGACCCTAAGCCGAGCTTTGATTGATCGATACATAAGTCAAATGCATAAAGAAGTTTCAGGACTGCTTCAATACCTCCTTAATCTAAACTGTCTAACCTCTGAATTTACGTAATTTCATGCACCCTCACGAGCTTCTCTTAAGAAGTCTGCTGAAACAATTTACAAACGCTTCTAGAAGCAAAGTAATGAAAGAAACGAAGTACTGCTATTGAAGAAGTATATCGAAATACGCCCGATACCTTCGAAGAGGCCTTGCTTTAGTAATACTATGATGTAGTAAATCAACTTAAATATCCTAAGAACGTAAGCAATCCTGAAATTCCGTTGCCAGCAAAGAATTCGAATTGTTTGAAACGACTGAGCATAGCACAGAATAGCTGGATCGATTGCGATCAGCACTTCTGACAATTAAACCTACAATAGGCATTTGGCTGCATTCAACCACTACTGATTATTTACACTAGTGTTTGGTATTATGGCTGATTCATCTGCAATCATCAACCAACCTTTCTTTTTCTCAGGCGGGCTTGAGACTCTCCATGGCAGAGTTCCTACAAGCGTTGAAAGCGAACGAGCTTTTCAACAGCTGGTTAATTTCTTTCTAAAATTCGTTCTCAAATATCTAATGCGACTCGATATGCTAAAACTTTCTTAAAATATTTTTTCATAAATTATATAAAAGATAAAAAACTAATTTATCTCAAATTTACTACTGCCTAGATTTTTTGGGCCAATTAAACTAGGTTTAATTTCTTTTATAAAGATTTTATTTATTTTAAAGTTTAATTTTCAGTTATCAAATGTGGCATAAAACTTTAAAAGGCTTAAATCTTCTTAAAATAGCAGCTTCTTGGCTTTTCTTTCATGAAAATCAAGTTCTTGTCTAGAAAAAAGAATCCAAACAGTGTAAAGTGACATAAGTTTAGCGTTGATTTGCACCAAAACCATACCAAATCACTTATGTTTCAACAATGTCTCATTAGAAATCTTACTCAGACCTTTCCTACCAACGTAAAAGACCAATGGTTCATACTAAAAACTACAATCATTAACTCCGCGAAAAAATCAATTGGAATGAAGAAACAGAAAAATGATGATTGGTTTGATCAAAATGACTCCGAGATTAGAAAAATCATTGGACGATACCCGTAAGGCCATGTTTGAACACCTAAACGACAAGAACTCCGTCCCCAAGAGGAATAAACACCGTGACCTCAAAGCTCTAGCTCGCCCGACGAGCAACATACGAAATGAAAAATAACTGGTGGATGAGAAAATCTAGTGAACTAAAACTCTTATTCGAATGAAACGATATGTATGGGAGGTTTTTTCAACCAAACAAAAATAATATTTGGACCTAAGTCATACAGTCTGGCTTCTCTTCGCAGTAGTGATGGCTTGTAGCTGCTCAAAAGCAATGGAGCTATTCTGGCGCGCTGGAAGGAACACTTTCAAGAACTTTTAGATAAAAACCCTGTTATTGACGGGGGCTGGGGTGCACCGAATTCCCCAACATCCAACAAATGATCCTTTGAGCGCAATCCAAACTCTAGAGGAAGGGAAAAAAATAATATGGCTACCGGCCTGACAACATACTCGTACCTGCCGAAATATTAAAAAACGGAGGCCCACTTTTGATCTCACATCTCTACCAAATTTTTGTCAAAATTTAGATAAATGAATAAATCCTAGATAACTTTAGGGATGGAATAATCGTAACAATCTACAAGAAAAAGGGTCACCGGTTTGTCTGTGGTAATTATAAAGGCATCACACTGTTACCAACCACTGGTAAAATTTTAGCTCGAATTCTGACAATTTGTCTAACTCCTTTAGCTAAGAGCGTTCATCCTGAATAACAGTGCGGCTTTAGACCGTCTCGATGCATAACTGACATGATCTTAACCGCTAGACAGCTTCAGGAAAAATGTCATGAACAAAATCGACTCCTTTTTATGACTTTTTTAGGACTTATGAAAGCCTTTGCTAGTGTAAGGTTTGAGCTTTTGTGGGAAATCCTTTCTAGATTTGGTTACCATCAAAAGTTTATCTCAGGCATGCGTCTTGTGCAGGATGACATGACCGTGTCAATTTTGGTGAACGGTAGCTCAACAAACTCCTTCAATGTCAACTCTAGAGTCAAGCAAGGTTGGGTAGCCGCACCAACACTATTCTCATTATTTATTGCCGCCGTACTACTGTTTAACCAAGACGACCTTCATTCAGGTGTCTCCATCAACTACAGATTTGACGGAGGGATCTTTAACCTTAGCCGTCTTAAAGCTAGGACCCAAACAGAAGCTGCCTCGATTTTCGAAATTCGATTTGCAGATGATAATGGAGTCTGTGTTCTTAACGCGGAGGATCTACAAACAATCATATCTGTCTTTGCGAAGACTACTCCAAGTTTAGTTTGTCAATTAATGTTCGGAAAACTCAAGTATTGTATACCAGCACTAATAAACCCAGATCATCCTTAATTACCACCAGTAGTAAATATCCAGGTAATCCTCAATTACCGGAGCCTAATATTTAAATTAATCGTAAAACTCTAGAATGTGTTGAAATATTTGCCTACTTGGGTAGCCACTTATCAGCAGACGCAGGTATTGATGATAAAATTCAATAGAGGCTACGTTGCGCCAATTCTGCGTTTGGTAAATTACGAAAGCACATTTTTGACGACCGAGACCTACTTCTAGAAACGAAAGTTAAAGTTTATAAGGTCATAGTTTTGCCCTCACCATCATATAGATCAGAAACCTGGATTACCTACCATCGGAAGATCAAAACCCTAGAGATATTGAAATTAACTTGGGAAGACCGTCGCACCAACCTGAGTGTACAGGACAAAGAAAACCATACAAATATTTAACCCATCATAATTAAAAAACTGCTGAGATGGTCTGGCCATGTGGTCAGAATGTCGAATGAACGTCTACCGAAGCAGATATTTTACTCAGAATTCAGCTTGGGAGATAGAAGGAAAGGAAGACAAAGGAAAAGGTTTATGTAAATGGTTTCTCAAAGATAACCTAAAGGTATGTCAAAATGATTACAAAACGTGGGCAGCAGAAGTTCTGGGGAGAAACGCATGGAGGCGGAAGCTGGAGAGCGGAGTTGAAACGTTTGGAGCAAACCGAAGGCAACACCTGGAAGTCTGCAGAGCTGTTAGATTAACCCGTAGAGATCGTCCGCAACAACCTCGCTCAAATGTTAATTTATGTCCCAACTGTGATAAAGTCTGTGGCGCTAAGAATCGGGCTGGTAAGCCACATAAAGACACATCAGAGATAGAGCCCTGGACGCAAGCTACACTCGTATCCTTGATTGGTGCCATGATGGTGATGAAATAAACATAATTGATTTCTATGCTTAGATATTTTTATGACAATTAGACTTTAAAGTTACGAACGACGGTTAAAACAAATTTAGGCGTTTTTTCCCAGGATTTCTTGATTCTTGATAATCTTTCTGGCATCGGTCCAGGTTCCTAAGTTTGGGTATTCGTGCACACCCTAGTGAGCACTTAACTTTAGCAAGTATGTTTAAAGTAACTATATACAAAATAAAGTACCCAAAGGTGAATTAGTATTGAAAATGAATAAACACATAAATAATTAAATAACTATAAATAGTGATTGAATTGTCAACATACAAGATAAAGTAAAAAAGATGAATAGAAAGATAAGGGATTAAAGTAATAAAATTGACTCAGTCTTAAACATTTAATTAATACTCCGATTCTAAACAATAGACTAATAAAGTACCTTAATAAAAACAATTACGTTACAAATAATAACTATAAAATGAACTTATATATAAGTAATAAATGTAATCATCATCATCATCATCATCATCATCATCACTAACTACTATATTTTAAGAACTTGATTTTTTCGAAAATAGTAAATACTATTTTTTTCTTAGTTTGGAAATGACTTTGTGTGTTTTGTGGATTTTTAAAAATTGAGATAACAAGAGAAGGGCCTCGCCACTCCTTACAGAAGGAGAAGTTCAGAAAATTTATTTTTATATATCTTCATTAATATCTTTATATTTTAGCAACGTGATACTTTGAAAGGGGGGAAATTTAGTTTAGAGGTTCTTTTTAAAATTATTATAATTTGCGAAGTTCATAAAATTTTTAAAAATTTAACCATGACTGCTTTTTTTTACATTTTATATTTTAATCTTAGTAGCGAAGCGCAAGCTCCCCGCGTAGGGGGGAGTAGCGAAGCCATTGCCTGGTATATTTATAATTAATTAATAGAAATAATAGAACTACTTTGTAATTCTTTGGGTTTTAAAAATTTCACGAAATTTCGATACTTATATTTATTTCTGAACTTTACCATTTTGTATGTTAATATAAAAGAATGATTAGAAATAACTTTGATAAAAAAACATAAGTCATAACCAAACTAAGATGAAATTATTATTTAAATACTCAAAAAAATCCCCTTCTTAAATTATAGAGTTAGTGATGATGATGATGATAATCGAGTTGACTATCACAGGAAACACCTTGTCAAAGAACTCGATTGTGCGCCCATCAAAAGAACCTCAATTTTACTATGGTAGAGTTTGAATAAGTTAAGGGAGAAAGATACAAATAGTTGTATATCATCAGGCAAGAAATGGAAGGATAGATTTAGGTGACGCAGAAGAAAACCAAAGGGACGGGGGTAGATACGAAAGAGGATTGGGTTTAGTTTAGAGCCCTGAGGAACACCGTAGGAAAGAGCAGCTGGCCGAGAGACCTCACCGCCCATGTGAACAGAATGAGTATGATTTGTCAGATAATAGCGAAACCAGTTTAGAGCAGTTCCAGAGACACCTGGGAAGTCACGAAGGCGGTGAAGATGAACCGAGTGGTCAACGGTATCAAACGTTACCGAGAGATCAAGAAGCACCAGAAATTAATACTTTGGAAGGGTGACCTCGGAATGGAGTCGGCCACTCATATTAGGAAAGCCGATTCAGAGCTGTGACCTGCCTTGAAGCCGGACTGAAAGGTTTCGTCGATATGGCCAGCTACTACCATCTCAAGATCCTTGGATAGAAACGGAAATTGAGAGATAAGGCGACAATTTAAAAGTTATTAGGGTCAAGATTTTGCTTCTTTAACATCGGACGGACAGTAACATGTTTAAAGTCAGAAAACACCTTACCTAGTGACAGAGAGGTGTTGAAGATAGCCAGTAAGTGTGGTAGGATGGCTTGTAAGAAGTAACTATGGAGACTGAGTGGGAATTTTCAAGCGGAGAGCAGGGGGAGGGGAGTCAATCTCAGGCTGCGGATGAGAGAAATGACTACCAATCTTAACATTTAAAATCTGGACCGACAAAAGACCAATCCTCTCATCTTACATCCACGCCTCTTCTAATTGGCTATTCAAACTTGCGAGCAGGTCGTTATAAGATCATTTCTTTTTTGTTTATTTGCTATTAAAAACAAAAGTTTAAAACAAAACGTGAAAGTTCAACCGACAAGAATAATATTATTTTTAGCAAGTAATAATGACGGTTTCTTTCTCTTATAGCAAACTTTAGGGTATTATTGTTCCAATGCGAGCATCCTTTACGAGTGGGGATGCATCCTTTTTTCGAGCGCACTTGTTACCCTACTTAAACAATATTTTTTTATTGTCGTTTGTTTTGTTTTTGGTTTAGTTATATACGTTTAACGCCCTTTCATCCTTTGCTGGGTCTAAACAGGCGTAAAAACTATAGTGGCAGATTGGAAAGAAGGTTAAATGAAGACTCGAGAGAGAGGACCCGTTTCTCTTGGGGCACTTGTGTCGGAAGGGCATGTTTCTCCTCCCTGTTTCATGTGTAGCAGGAGCATTAAGGGTATTATCCCTGCTACAACAATCACACCTTTAGGGGAAAAATTGTCGTGTATTGCAACGATCCTGTTCATATTGAGGACTTTCTAAAAACATCGTAATTCTCCCTTCCAAAATAAGGAACATCACTTCTTCGCTATTCTATCTACAAAGCGGCTTTTAAGTTAAATCGAATAGAGCTGTGGTTAATTTTCCCTCTATGTTTGCCGAGAGAAACACTTCAACAAACTTGTCCATTTGTTATAGGCAAATCAAGAATATTTCGCTCACGAGTTGACTCTTTTAACCATTTGGTTGAGACAATTTTCGCTATAAAAATATCGAGCAATCGCTTTTATTCGTTATCAAGTCATTCATTATTAAAATTTACATTTACAAAATTAAAGTCACCACATATGACTTTCAATAGATGGCTAACAACATTTCTTCGAAACTTAAGTAATTCTTTGTCATTTAGTTCATTTTGCGCGTGGGGTCGATATACTATAGAAAAGTTCAAATTATTCGACAGCTATACAGACTACTAAAATACCGTATTACCTATAGCAATGGTATCGGAATATATTGCGTTTAAATTATTTCCAGGATATGAGAGTACCCCGTCCCCTCCATTCGTGTGTCTATCTTTATTAAAAAATGTGGAGCCATTTAAATCAAATTCGTTTATGAAGCCATTACCGTCTAATTTCAGTCAATTCTCAGTTATTGCATAATGTCAAACTTCTCAATAGCCACGAGTCTTGCAAGTGCGTTGAATTTATTTCTAATACTAGTTACTAGTGTGATAAGTAACCTTTGATTTTGCAGCCTCTACCTTGTTTGCTGGATCTTTGCGAAAAAAAAAGGTCTCATTAGCCTTTGGACCGTCTTGTTCTGACAGAAGATAAGATTTATTAAGAGTTACAATCAGTATTTTTTACAAACATATGAGTAAAAAAATAATTATGTTAATAGTGGTGAAGAACACAAACACAAAAGGACAGCAGAGAAGGGAATGTTACATCTTAAAGTAAGAAGAACGAAGCTCCAGGATCGGTGGAAGACACTCATAATTTTTACAATTTACAGAATTAATTTATATTCATACATGTTTAGAGTTTATTATCATTTGTTGTATTATTTTTCTTTCCCTGCATTCTTTAAGTTAACAGGTTGATTATATTCTTTTTCTATTTTATATATCACATTTTGAATTTCCAGATTAATTACTCTATTTTACATGGGACAGAAAAAGCGCCAAGATTTATTTAAAAGCCATCCCAACCTCGTATATTCTACTTCGTATAAATCCAGTCCATCTGAGATAAACAGGATGTATCGTTAGTAGAACCCAAGAGTTGTACAGCCTCGTCCAAAAGTCTTCGGACACGTTATTTTTCTTATTCCTTTGGATCGTCTATTTATATGTTGGTGTAGGTTTGCATGATGCGTCGAATACATCTAATAATAAAAATTAAAGTAGAACCTTCCTTCAACTTTTGGGGGAAATATCTAAAATGATGATGCTATTGTAATGTATGAAATCCTGGTATCAGTATACGGTATGTTGCAGTCAAAATGTCTCTATATAACACATTATATTTGTTTATTAATATGATACTCCATATCTACAGGATCTGATAATGATATGTTAATTGCCAAAACGCGTAACTATACCGTCGATGAAAGAAGTCTGATACGCACGCTGCAAGAAGAGGGTCTGACCCGTTGAAAAACTCGGAAAGTCAGCGGATCACATTTCATCGTTGCATACGTGTTAAAGAGGATCCTAGAAATGGGAAAATCCAAGACCGACCTCGATAGGACTACCCATGCTCAGCATGCAACATGACAACATGCGTCTGCGTGGCATGAGCCTATGGAATAAAAAAAAACAAAAAAAACGCAGGACACCTGCAGAATAGTTCGTCTCAGATTACTTGCAGAAGCTGAAGTCATTGTCGTGGTATGACATTACATTATATCAATACCATATTATATCTATGACGGAGGGACCAATAACTTGAAAGCGAACCGACAAAAGGGACGGAAAACCACGAGTTTAGACGGGCTGAGTAGCGAGAGAGTGCAACGAGGTCAGGTAAATTATGGACAATGGCAAAGCTCAAGGTTATTTAAAGAGGCATGTATAAAAATAGAATTTTATTTACACAAAATTAATGAGAGAATTGATGGGTAAAATTACCTCAGAGAATTAACGGGTAAAATCACATCAGTAAAGGAAAGGGGGAATTAACTCAATTATGTTACTGAAGGAGGGGAAGAGGGGTTGGCTTACAGATGTCTTCTGTACGTGAGGTGTGGCCGTTCGGAACTTCTGACCAGGAGATTGGAGTGATGATGATTCTCCAAAAACAAGGATGGGGGGGGGTCGATAACTTTCAGTCCAGGGGAGAGTATTTCGGCTACCCGAAATAAGGAGAGCTTCGACAGGAGTTGATGGAAGAAGTCGGGAAAATCACTCGGGGCGATCGTTCAGGGGAATTACCTCCTGGATGGGGCTAATTCCAAATACACAGAATAGTCCAGCTGTCACTTTGCTTTGTTGCTAGCGCTTGACTTGGAACCATGAGGAATATTCTGGGGTCTGGGGAGACTTCTCAACTCTTTGTGTCTTCCGGGGAGCCAAGCGTTCTTTATATCCGAGGCTCTCCCCGGAGTTGGGGGTTAGCGGGAAACAGCTCTACTCTCGAAGGGCCTCGAATCTTCTTGCAGAGCTATTTTAGCCCGCATAAAGGTGAATCCTGGGAGACTCAATTCGAGGCTACCGCTTGTGGAGGGGATGGGGGGGGGTAGGCTTACCACTTTAGGCCTAGCCGGGCCTTCTGCTGCACATGGCAGTTCCCTTCTGCTAAAGATCTTCCACGTAGGGATTCCCTCACAGTCATGTAAAACTCACCAGAGGCCGCTAATCAACCTTCAACAGAAGCGACGCCGACTAGTTTGTGCACCTGCTCACCACAACTAGACAATACGTTAGTGGGAAGGTTTTCCATGGTCCGAACAGTCCACGTTCCAGTTGTTCTCGATCCCAAGATATTTTATAGTCCAAAGGAGGCCAGAGGAGCAGTGGAATCGAGAGTATATAGTGCCAGCAGTAAAGCATGGTGGCCTCTCTGTAACAATATGGGGCTGCATGTCTAGTTAATGGGTAGGTCGTCATACCATTTGTAATGGAACCATAAATTCAGAGGAGTATCAACTTCTCCCGAGAGATTACACGCTGCCCTAAGCCCGAGACTTCTCCAGAAATGCCCAGAATGTGATTATCCAGGAGGACAATGCGTTATTTTACAAGTGCGCGTCCACCATACCGTGGTTCCGTGACAACAATAATTCGGTGATGGACGGGCTAACTTATTCTCTGGATATAAATCTACTGGAATACATCTAGCAAGATGTGAAAGAGGAAGTAAGATGACATTAGCCAACCTCCAATGAACATCTGAAGGCAGTCACACCGATTAGTGCTTGAGCATCGCAACCTTCAGGTGCCGCACTCTCATGGAGAGGAGCATGCCTTGGAGAATAAATGCTCTCATCACTGCCAAGAAACTCTAGACACGCTACTGAGCTTCCTGTAGCAGTTTGGTCTTGCCCTAATTCTCACAGAGCTTCAATGACTTATCTGGTATATGTTGCTTTTGTTATATAATTTGGAAAATTTTGTATTTTGTAAATTCTTCCCTAATTATTTAGGGCATATGTATATAACGTATTGCTATTTATTCCTCTTCGTTTCAGTTATATTTATATTAATATCCAAATAAAAACTTTAACACACTGAATTTATCTAATTTCGTAAAACTTCCGAGGGTGTCCGAAATCTTTTGGCAGCTTCTGTACTGCAAAAAACTTTTAAAAGTTATTAATATACCGGGCAATGGCTTCGCCACTCCCCCCTACGGGAGGGAGCTTGCGCTTCACTACTAAGATTAAAATTTAAAATCTAAAAAAAAGAAGCCATGGTTAAATTTTTAGAAATTTTCTGAACTTCGCCAATTATAATAATTTAAAAAAGAAACTCTAAACTAGATTTCACCCCTTTCAAAAAATCACGTTGCTTAAAATATAGAGTTTTAAAAAGATAAAACACAAAAGCAGACTTGCTTAAATTTTAATAAATTTTCTGAACTTCACCAATTGTAATTCATTTTCTTTTAAAACATACTAAGGCATTGAATAATCATAATTTTTCTGAACTTAACCATTTTGTATTTTCAAACTCTAAATAAATTCATAAAAATTACCTTGATAAAAATTTAAAATATACTTCCATAAGTCATAACCAAACTAAGATGAAATTAGTATTCAAATACTCAAAAAATCCCCTACATTAAATTATAGTTAGTGAGATGATGTTGATGATGATGACAAAGTTATCCCAAGGAAGCTGGTACCAGAACCCACTCTCAGCAGTACACCAGAAAGAAGATTTTACAGTTTCCCTCACTAAGTGAGGGAAACTCCTATAACCTAGTAAAAAATATATTATTAGTCACCACATGGAATATAAACGTAGTATTTGCAGTAGCTTCTTCTGCAAAATCAGAAATGGAATGAGATAAATCTTACCACCCGGAGAGCAGTATCGTCTATTTTTAGGCGGGTACCTGCCAAACGAATGACCGACCTGACGAACGTCATCTTCCTCTTCATCCTGCGGAGTAATTAATCATCATCATCATCATCATCATCACTAACTCTATAATTTAAGAAGGGGATTTTTTGAGTATTTGAATAATAATTTCATCTTAGTTTGGTTATGACTTATGTTTTTTATCAAAGTTATTTCAAATAATTCTTTTATAATATCAAAAAACAAAATAAATATCGAAATTTTGTGATTTTTTTTAAAACCCAAAGAATTACAAATGGTGAAGTTTAGAAAATTTATTTTTATATATCTTCTTCTATCTATAACTCTATATTTTAGCAACGTGATATTTTGAAAGGGGGGAAATTTAGTTTAGAGTTCCTTTTCAAAATTATTTTAATTGGCGAAGTTTAGAAAATTTATAAAAAATCAACCATGGCTGCTTTTTTTTAGATTTTAAATTTTAATCTTAGTAGCGAAGCGCAAGCTCCCCACGTAGGGGAAAGTAGCGAAGCCATTGCCTGGTATATTAATAACTCTTTATTGCGAAGACACAGTAATCTTCTTTGGGTGTTCTCCTTGAGATATTTCCCTTTAAGTTTAATGAATAGAGAATAACGGAAACTTTACTATTTTAATTAAATTACGAAAAAAAGTTAACTTTTTTCCAGATTTTCCTTTGAGCTGCGTCGTAGTTATTTTTCTCTCTGGAAGGAATTTCTAAAATTAAACTTCACTCACACTTAAATTTTTATATGCCAAACTAACCCAGCCTGACTTAACCCAAATCTCCCGATGGCATTGTGAATACGGTGTTGGATTTCTACGTCTGGGTGTCGGGTTTGATTCCCGGTTGAGAGCGAATACCCCAGGCAGGTGGGGCATCGAATCTCAGGTTAGGATCACGGACGTCATCTCCCAGATAGTCAATCACAGCCCCTCTGTCTCCACCTCCCTCCTATATACGCAAATATACAACACATTACTCTTCCAATTAGAAAACAGTTGATGGGCTTTCCATGTCCATACTCCCTAGACGCGGAAAGTGGTGGCCCTTCCTTGGGCCACGAAGAACTACCCCCCTGCCCCTTCAATGAGCAGTGGCAAAACATAGTACTGCCGCACTTTCTACCTCTTACTCTCCAGCGATGGCCACTCCTACAGTCTATGGGCGTGCCTGCTTTTGTCATTCTGATCTTTATATTAGTTTATCTATTCGGGGAAGGACCTCTTCCACGATCGAAAGGGGACGGGTAGCGCAATTAACTAACCGAACTTAAACTAATCCAACCTAAGTAAATTAACCTAATCCCTAACTAACTAAATTAACCCAACCTAACCTAACCCCAACAAAATAAATTGCCCTAACCTCAAACTAACTAAATTAACCTAATCCCTACCTAATACCAACCTAGCTAAATTGACCTAGCCCTAAATTACCTTACTTAACCTAATCACAACCTAACTATATTAACCTAATCCCACTCTAACTAAATTAACCTAATCCTAATCTAACTAAATTGATCTAATACAACCTCACTAAATTAATCTAATCTCAACCTATCCTCAACCTAACTAAATTGACCTAATCCGAACCTAACTAAGATAACCCAAAGCCCAATCTAACAAAATTGATCTAAACCTAACCTAACTTTTCTAAAACATTCTTACCGATACTTTCTCGTTGATCTTATTTGCCTTCTAAATGATACTACAAAAGCTTTTTTCCTATTAACTAAAGCCTCGAGTGAGTATATCATATATACATATACACAAAAATACACCTTTGACCTACGTTGTCTCAATCATCAATCCCTTAGTAATACTTAAAAACGAGCTGGAATGTTGTTCGAGAAGTGTAGAAAATGGTAACCAAAATTTAAGTTAATATATAGATTATTAAAAAATCCTTTCCATTGTATTAATGTATATTTTCTAACCGGCAGGAATATCTAACATCAGTAGTGCAAGTTCTGAAAGTGGTGAATCTTTTGAAAGAAACCTGTTAAGGACTTCTAAGGGTTATAGACAAGTCGGTCGTCCTCAAGTGATCAAGAAAGTCAAGGTAAACTTAAATTCCGCAGTAAATATATTAATGGGCATTGTAATATTGTTCAGTTTGTTTCTGCTTTTTAAATTTAAAGGATAAGTTGACATTGGGAATAATCTAGTCTGGATCATCTGCCCCCGAGATACCTGACGGCGGCTGATCTTTACTAGCTTATTTTTACAGTTGTTCATCTTTACAAGCTAATTCAGGGGCTTAATTAGTTCTTGACATGTTGGTGTCAATGACCCAAGTGGTTGACATGCACCGTAAAATGAACTCCTTGATCAATCAGTTCTTGATATATGCACAAAGTGGTTCGAAAGTCTTGTGACCTCCTACCTGTCAGAAACAGTTTATGTTCCCAACGCTGGATCGTCCTCTTCAGAAGGGTTGTCTGTCGAATCTTGCAGTGAAGTCGTGTCGCACATCCTCCATGCTCTTGCCGGAATGCATAAGATCATGTGTGCATACACATGCAATCAGCCTCTCTTCCATACTGTAGGATATCGTGTCAGTCATCTGAAATAGAAAACTAGAAGGATTTGATCTAGTGGACCTTCGGCGAAAATGGCTGATTTAGCACCTCTAGCCACTAGGTAGCGTCACTTGGTGGTCACCTTATATCATATTTAAACTCAATGACCTCAATTACCTTTGGTAGCATTGGTTTTAGCTGGCTACATTGAGCCAACGACTCGTTACGGACAGAAGATGAACACAACACGAGATTTGCATGACTCATAGACCTGCTTCGCCGCAGCTAACTAAAACAATATTAACAGGGGGCGACAAGACTTTTAGTCATTTGAAATATAAAATTAAAACAATATTTGAAATAGAAAATGTAAACAATATTTACAGCAGGTGACAAGACTTTTGTAACACCCTGTATATTTGTTGAATAAAAATCCCTTAACTATGTAGCTCTCAACCTACGAAGATATTATTAAATCGCTTTTAGTTAAAGGTCTTCTGCCAACCGTAAGATGGAGTTAGTAGGCCAGGCGAAAAACGCTTGTCAAGAGTATACATAGATGTAAAAGGAACTTTTTAAATTCCTATCTTCAGAGATTTATGTGGAGAAAAAGAAATGACATTTTCCTGTTTTCTCTCAGAAAAGTGATGGGCAATATCAATTAAACTATTTATTTTTAGCAAAATATTTGTATTTTAATAGTGTTATCCTGATGACGTTATTTTGTTTAAAATTGGCAGCCATCATGTCATTGATAGATCGTCCCCCCCCCCTCCCCTAAATAATGCTTGGGTTAGGCATGGATTAGTTCTTAAAATTTGTTTTTAGGTTAGGTTAATTGTTATGGGTTCGTTTAATTTGTTTTTAGTATGCTCTTAGGTTTTGTGTGTTGTTTTTCTCCCTGGAATGGAACTAAACAAGAAGCCTATTCTAGCGAGGACACGCTGTGGCATAGGGTTTTTAGTCACGTGCGAGTCAGATCACGAGTGACTCTACATCTCACTATGTCGGGCGGTCGGTCGGTCCCTGTTTTGCTTTTATGTTATGTCTTATTTTTGTAATAACATTGTAACTATTTGGCCGATTCTAACGAAATTTATAACCATTATGTTATTTTATATTCTCTTTCAAATGATATAATTGACAAAGTCCTTCCAAGGTTAGTCCTGGAATTATTTTGTTTTGGCAATAACATCATAACTTTTCGGCCGATACTCTGCTAGACTAGACTAGGCTATAATATGCTCTACTCTGCTAAGCAAGTCTAGAATAGGCTATGCTATGGTTTGATATTATAGGCTAGGCTACGCTATGGTATGCTAGGTTAGGCTATGCTAAGCTATGCTAAGATACAATGTACAAGGGTAAAATATACTATGCTAATTTAGGCTATAATATGCTATGATAGGATAACATATAATACATATGTTGGGATAGGCAATAATAAGCTATGCTTGACTAGGGTATAATATTATAGTATACGCTATACATGTCTAAGATAGTTAATTCTAGGCTAGGTTATGCTATGCTAGGCTAGGCTAGGCTAAGCTATACTAGGCTAAGCAGAGCATGGAAGGCTATACTAAGCTAGGCTACGCTATGGTATGCTAAGTTAAACTATGATATACTAAGCTATCCTATAGTCTAGAATAGGCTATGCTATGGTTTGATATTATAGGCTAGGCTACGCTATGGTATGCTAGGTTAGGCTATGCTAAGCTATGCTAAGATACAATGTACAAGGGTAAAATATACTATGCTAATTTAGGCTATAATATGCTATGATAGGATAACATATAATACATATGTTAGAATAGGCAATAATAAGCTATGCTTGACTAGGGTATAATATTATAGTATGCGCTATACATGTCTAAGATAGTTAATTCTAGGCTAGGTTATGCTATGCTATGCTAGGCTAGGTTAAGCTATACTAGGCTAAGCAGAGCATGGAAGGCTATACTAAGCTAGGCTACGCTATGGTATCCTAAGTTAAACTATGATATACTAAGCTATCCTATACTAGGCTAGTCTTCGCTATACCAGGTAAGGATAAGCGAGGCTTTGCTAGGGTAGGCTAGGCTATATTATGCATGCTATGTAACCCTAGGCTAACATTTAATAGTCTAGTCTAGGCTAGGCAATACTATGATATACTATACTAACCAGGCTATGTCTGACTGCCGAAGATGCTCTTTAGGTCCGTTCTGGGACGAGCTTCCTGTACCCGTTAGAATATGATAGGGTAGGGTAGGGTAGGCTATGATATACTATACTAGGCTAGAATATGCTAACTAGGCTAGGCTAGGCTCCAGTGAACTAGGCTAAGATAGGCTAGACTAAGTTTTAATATACACTTGTAGGCTGCGCTAAGCTAGGCTAAGTTATACTCTGCTAGGCAGGCTAGGCTATACTTTGATAAGCTAGGCTAGGCTAGGATATACTATAATAGGCTCAGGTATACTATACAAAGCTAGGCTATTGAAATATATACTATGATAGGCTCAGGTATACTATACTAAGCTAGGCTATTGAACTATATACTATGCTAGGTTATATATGCAAGTCTATGCTATGATATACTAGGCTTGGCTATACAAGGGTATGCTATGATATGCAAGGCTATGCTGTATTATAACTACGCTAGACTAGTCTAGATTATAGTGTACTATGCTAAGCTACCATAGGCTATGGTAGGCTAGGCTAGACTATGGTTGGGTGTGCTATGCCATGATTTACAATGCTAGAATATGATAGGATATACATACTATGCTAAGCTAGGCTATACTATGCTAGACTAGTTTACACTATGCAAGGCTAGGTTATACTATGCTTATAGTATACTATGCTAAGCTAAAATAGGGTAAGGTAGGCTATGGTAGTTAGGCTATACTATGATAAGCTATACTATGCTGTACTATTGTAAGCTTTACTATATATATATATATATATATATATATATATATATATATATATATATATATATATATATATATATATATATGCTAGGCTAGGCTTTAAATATGGTTTCTAGGCTAAGATAGGTCATACTATACATTCTCTACTAGGCTAGACGAGAATAGTCTAGGTTAAATCATACTATGCCAGGCAAAACTATACTATGTAAGGCTAGGCTATACTATGCTAGATACACTAGAGTATGGTATTATAAGTTCTACTATTATAGGGAATCCTAGGCTAGACTAGGCTCTCCGATGCTAGGCTAGGCAGGATTTACTATGTTAGGCAATCTAGGCTAGTATATACTATGCTAGGCTTTATTATGCTAGTTGAGGTAATACTATGGTAGGCTATCCTAAGGTAAGCTAGGTTTTGGCAGGCTACTATTCAAGACTATACTAGGCTATGCTATAAAATGTTATACTATTCTAGACAATAATAAGCTATACTAGGATATGCTATGCTATGCTATACTATGCTAGGAGATATAATACTACATATACTATACTATATTGTTTTCTATGCTATGCAATGCTATACTACGTTATGATACAATATAGTATGCCAAGTTATAATATGCTATATGATAAACACCACTATTTTAATATAATTTAGTTCTGCTTTTTAATAAACTTCTAGAAAATTGTTACTTTATAGTCACTATGTCGGTCGGTCGTCGGTTGGTCTACGTTTTGCTTCTTTTTTTAGTAACATTATAACAATTCAGCAAATTCTAACGAAATTTGAAACCCTCATGTGTTTTACATTCAATTTCGAATGATACAATTGGCAAAGTCCTCCCCATGTTACCCCGGGAATTATATTGTTTTGGCAATAACATCATAACTATTCGGCAGATTCTAAAGAAATTTGAAACCTTTATGTTGTTTTATATTCACTTTCGAGGTATATAATTGTCAAAGTCCTCTCAAGTTTAGCCAGAGAATTATTTTGTTTTGGAAATAATATCATGACTATTCGGACGATTCTAACGAAATTCGAACCCATTATGTTGTTTTACATTTTCTTATGAATGATATAATTGCTAAGATCCTCCTAAGTTTAGTCCGTGAATTAGGTTGTTGTTGGTTTTTGTTTGTTTGTTGTTGTTGTTGTTTTTTTTTGGGGGGGCAATAACATGATAACATTTCGGCTGATTCTAGCGAAATTTGAAACCTTTATTTTGTTTTACATTCCCTTTCAAATAATATAATGGCCAAAGTCACCCAAGGTTAGAAAGGGAATTAATTTTGGGGGGCAATAACATCATAACTATTCGGCAGATTCTAGCGAAATTTGAAACCCTCATGTGTTTTACATTCTCTTTCGTATGATACAATTGCCAAAGTCCTCCCAAGTAATCCAGGAAATTATTTTGGTTTGGCAATGACATCATAACTATTCGCCCGATTCTATCGAAATTTGCCCCCCCCCCTCCCTCCTTATGTTGTTTTACATTCTTTTTCGACTGATATAATTGTTAAGATCCTTTTTGGTAATAACATCATAACCATTCGGCTGAATCTAACGAAATTTGAAATCCTTATTTCGTTTTACATTCCTTTTCAAATAATATAATTGCCAAAGTCCTCTCAAGGTTCCTCCGGAAATTAATGAATGTTTTCAAAGTCGTAAGGACATAAATCAGAATAAGTGAGGGGACGCGACATTTTGGTCAGCAGACCTTGTTCACTTTTTGGTAATTCGTCATATTACTATTAAACGTGTATAAATAACCTATTACCCCTAACCTTCTAAATCGCAGCTAAATTAGCATCATCGTCTGGTAATATGTACCTACCTATTTCTTGAATCTGGGCTATGAAACTCCTCCCCTCCTTTCCGAGGCTTATGACGCCATAGCAGCGGCAAATAATAATTTTATGCCTTAGAGATTATTATTTTCAATTACTAATAACTCGGAAAATATTGTGGTAATTCTACATAAATGAACAACTCAAATTTTTTTTTTAATTACTTGCAATCTTCTCTATAGGCCCAGATCGAATTGTCTGTTGGTATTTATTCGGCACGTAAAGCACTATTTTTCAAGTTATTAGCACTTGAAATTAGTAGAGCATTTTGCTTAATTTTTTAAAAAGTAGAAATATTTATATCAAAGCGCCTTCGATTGCGTTGAAGAATTACCAATATTACTTTGTGCGCCGAATAAATGGCAACTGGCTATTCGGATAGGTTTATAGAATATATTGAAAGTTTGGTTGTTTTTTTAAACGTTAGAGTTTTCGTCTGAAGAAGTACCGGTAATTCTACAGATAAAAAACTCCAACGCAATCGAAGGCGTTATTTTATAAATATCTGTTTATAAAACAAAACAAAAACGCAAATGCTGTATAGTGTACAGTCGACCCTACAGTATATGCAGTATATGTACCGATTTCCCGGGCTCCATTCAGTACGCTTGTGTCCCACGTGTGTGAGCGGTGATTTACGTATTTGTCGTAATTTTGCGTGTTTTATTTCTCGTTTTTCAATCGTTTTACACCCTGAATAATTCTTGCTTTTTGCACCTTAATATTAGCAATGCCTAAGCACCCTGCATCGTCTAGTGTTGGTAAAGACATGCCTAAACGTGGCAGGAAAGTGATGAGTTTGGAGGAGAAGGTGAAAGTGTTAGATAGGTTGAAAGAAGGCAACTTCTTGAATTAATATGGGGAGCGTATTGCGATGTTTGGGAAGGGTTGGGGGTGTTTTGGGGGTAGCGTCAATGTGGAGGAAATTCCACGTGGAATATCTTTTCCAGCACGGAAGTTCCATGTGCTGGAGAAGATTCTGTTAGGCTTAAATTGGTAAGCCTACCTCCCCCCTCCTCTTCCACAAGCGGTAGCCTCGAAACGCGTCCACCACGATTCACCTTTACACGGGCTAGAATAACCTCGGCAAGAAGATTCGAGGCCATTAGAGAGTAGAGCTGTTTCCCACTAAACCCCCCTGCGGGGAGAGCCTCAGACATATATATTGCTCGTTTCCCATGAAACCGACACAGAGTTGAGAAGTCTCGCCCGGACCCCAAGAAAATTTCCCTAGTTACAAGTCTGGTGCTAACAACAAAGCAAAGTGACAGCTGAACTATTTTTGTGTATTAGAATTAGCCCCAGCCAGTGAGGTAATTCCATTTAACGATCGCTACCGAGTGATTTTCCGACTTCTCTCGTCCATTCATGTCGAAAACCTCCTCGTTCGCCCCTCATTTTCGGGTGGCCGAAATACTCTCTCCTGGACCGGACGTTACGTCCCCCCCCCCTCTTTTTTGAAGAACCGTCATCACTTTAACATCCCGCTTAGAAGCTTCGAGCGGTCTCGCCTCACGTGCAGAAGACATCCGTGAAGCCTTATCCTGACGTCTCACCCAGAATCCTTCGTAAGCCAACCCCTCCTCCCCTTCAGTAACCCATTTGCGTTAATTCCCCCCATTTGAATAGTCTCCTCCCGTAACACATTAATTTTAACTTCATAGTCTGATTCATAACTACAATCACCCCCCTCGTTCATCTGATGTAATTTTGCCCGTCATTTCTCTCATTATTTTTATGTAAATAAAATTATATTTTCGTAAATGCCTCTTTAAATAACCTTGAGCTTTGCCATTGCCCATAATTTACCTGACCTCGTTGCACTCTTTCTCGCACTCTTTTTAATGCTGGAGTTGTTCATCTTTAGAATTACCGTATTACCAAATTTTATTTAGGTCTTACGGTAAATTTTGAACATCCCACCAATTATTTCAGACATTAAAATGTATTTTTCGTACGTTTTTAGGTTTCAGGAACACGAATATGATATTCAATACCGCTGTGATTCATTTAATTTCTGATAAAAGATTTGCTTTATTAATAATTAATTTAATTCAATTTTGATTGCCCAGAGCGCACCACGAAATAACAATGAACAGTGGATCGCCTAACGACGTCTAGCAACTGCTTTTGAATTCCAACCTAATGATAGGCTTTTTGAATTGTGTATATTCCAAGTTGATTAGAAATATCAGGGGGCACAACCCTCCTGCCCACACCCCGATATTTCTATAGGCAGTGAATAAAACAAGAATGCAAAACTTAAGGTGATTATTTTAGGTGAGGGGAGGGGGGGATTGCCCATATAACTCTTGTAATTTGGGGCTGCAACCTCATCCCCCGCTATTTCTAATTAACTCGTAATATACACAATTCGAAAAACCCATCATTTGGTTGGAATTCAAAAACAGTTGTCAGACACGTCTTTAGGCGCTTCAATGTTCACTTTTTTACGGTGCTCTTTGGACTATCGGATTGAATTAAATAAATTATAAATAAAGCAAACGTTTTTTCCAAAAATTAAAAGAATTGCGGCGGTATTGAAACAACATTTTCGTGTTTCTGCCTACTAAAACGTAAGAAAAATACATTTTAATGTCCGAAATAATTGGTGGTATGTTCTTAAAATTTACTAGTCAAACAAAGAGACATCTCTCTCTCTCGGTTTATCTTCACTAACTTATTTTTAGTCTACTGATCTTTACAATGTTCAGATAAATCAATAAAATTCAATAAATAAACTTCCCCTGTAATTATTTCTCCGTTTTCTTTCATATAGGTCACCAGCAAAAGTGGAGCACGAAGTAAAGAAAGTTTTAATGGGAAACCCCAGCAAATACGAATTGACAGCTACGAAGTCCTTCCAGTACATATATCCGCTGCATCAAGAACACCGAGAGTTTTACTAAGAGAAAACAAAGTTGCCCCGCAGGTATCATCCTCCATTTAGTATAATCTTATGCGGAGATAAAACTCAAAATACCATCAATATTGGCCTTCTCATAAAACTCATGATACCACCAATTTTTTTCTTTTCATAAACCTCAAAATACAACCAAATTTTGCCTTTTCATAAACTTCAAAATACCACCAAATTTTGCCTTGTCATGAAACTCAAATTATCAACATTTTTGCCTTTTTGTAAATCTCAAAATACCACCAATTTTCGCCTTTTCATAAAACTCAAAATACCACCATTTTTGGCCTTTTTTTCTAAAACTCAAAATACCAACAAAATTTCGCCTTTTCATAAAACTCAAAATAACACCAATATTTGCCTTTTCATAAAACTCAAAATATCACAAATCTTTGCCTTTTCATAACAAAAGTTTGTTTGTTTGATCTCTTGTATAAAAAATCGGAAAATAACGAAGACATTTAACATGGCTGGTGTTAAGAAAATAATTATTGAAATCAAAAGAAATTTGAACGAAGGAGTGGAATAAATAAAATGAGATTATGCCACCTAAATAACGAGAATAATAAAGGGTTTAGATATCAAGTCGCTCCCAAACCAAAATAGGATTGTTTCTTTCAACGCTTACCGAATAAATGAAGCCAATTAGTTTTATTTAAAAAATAAATAATAATTGGGAATATCACCGCCCTATTGGAAGGCCTAAATACAAAAGGGAATTTAGGAGCTTTCAAAATCCATGATGGAGAATTTTCTCGACGGAAGGGATATTAAAAGATGAGTACCGCTGAACTGTTTCAATACATAGGTTGACCCCAAAGTCCCCTACAGTAAGAAAAAAAAAACCCTCACGGAAAGGCGAAATAAAAACTATTCGCAGTCAAAACGAGTAAGTAATAAAGGAGAGATAGGAATCGTTACATTGCCACTAAACTAAGAAAGATTACTCTTTGCGTACGACCACATGGACGATAATCTCAAAACCTCTTCTAATTCTATGTCATTAAAATTTCTTACTATGGAACAGACTTTTGGACCACCCTGTATAATCAAGTTCCTTAAACTATCAAAAAACCAATCTGTGATAAGATGACATCGGCACCATCACCAGCGTCTCCGATTCCTTCTCCCAAAACCTTAATTATCAGTTCGTATGTTTTTATTATTGATATAATGGTCATATTCGGTGGCCTAGAGGGTCAATATAATGGGAAATAAAATATATATCATAACCTCACCTAACTTAACTCATCTCACCTTAACGTATCCTAAATTGTGGCGATAAAGAGAGTCAGTTTTGAGTGGGTTAAATTAAATTTGGCTTGGTATTGTTAGGTTAGGTTAAGTAAATTAAGTTGAGTTAGGTCTTTTGAGCTAGTGAAGAATCGTTTTGGCCGTGATTTTTTAAACTATTTTCAGACCCTTTTTTATCTGACTTATGTGTTCCATCCGGGCCTCGGCCCAGGCCCCAGTCCCGGCAAAATTTCGTCACCAGTTGGTCTAGACTGGGACTATAGAGCGAACGGGAACCCACTCCCCAGTCCCGGCTAACTCCGGCCAAATATTACTGACACCGGCCCTGGCAAAATTGCGACCTGGGTCGGTCTATAATAAGAGGGTATATAACCAATCCTCCGTCAATGCGTTACAATCATACGAACGTGCGATGGTGGGTGGACTTTTGGCTGTAGGAATCGAAGGCACTGGCATCGTATGAAGGTGCCAACGAAAATAACACTAGTTGTTGTTTTAGTCCAGAAAGGCTCTGCAATTCATTAATTTTGAGAACCTTTATTCTATTCAAATTTGTTTTAAGACACATCCTTGAATTATAATATAGGGAGAGTTCCAAACCTTTGTTTCCGGAGACTTCCCTGCATTATTCTTATAGGGGTAAGCTCTTGAACCCAGCCCATTTCAAGAAGTGCTGTTCCATTTATTTATCCCTTACGACGTGCGGATAACACTATACTTTGTTGTTTCAACAAAGATGTTTTATTTATTAATTCCATCTTTTTAGCGGAGAAATTTTATTTATTCTCAGTCCTGTGATAATGACAAGGTGATCCCTGGTGTGATAGTGACAAGGTAATCCTTAGTGTGATAGTGAAAAGGTTATCCTTGCTGTGATAGTGACAAAGTGATCCTTGCTGTGATAGTGACAAGTTGATCCTTAATATGATAGTGATAAGGTGAATCTTGGTGAGATAGTGACAAGGTAACCCTTGGTGTGACGGTGGCAAGGTGATCCTTAATATGATAGTGACAAGGTTATCCTTGTTGTAATATTGACAAGGTAATCCTTGCTGCGATAGTGACAAGGTGATCCTAAAGATGATAGTGAGAAGGTAAATCTTGGTCTGATAGTGACAAAGTGACCCTTGGTGGGACAGTGACAAGGTGATCCTTAATATGATAGCGGCAAGGTTATCCTTGTTGTGATATTGACAAGGTAATCGTTACTGTGAAATTAGCAAGGTGATCCTTGCTGTAATAGTAACAAGGTGATCCTGAATATGATAATGACATGGTAAATCCTGGTGTGATAGTGACAAGGTGACCCTTGGTGGGACAGTGACAAGGATATCCTTAATATGATAGTGACAATATAACCCTTAGTGTTATAGTGACAAGGTAATCGCTGTTGTGATAGTGACAAGGTGCTCTTTGTTGTGATAGTGATAATGTAATCCTCGGGGTGATATAAGAATGTGATCCATTGTCTGATAGTGACAAGTTGCTTCTTCTTTCCAGGAGCTCACGTCCCGCCTGCCGACGATCAAGGAATACGCGGAGTTCATCACAGAGAGAGAAATGGAACGAGAAAAGTCATCATCCACAAGAATAAGGTGATTACATTCATCATCATCATCATCATCATCATCATCATCATCATCATCATCATCAGTGCGCTAAAAAGTATTTACTCATTCTTATATTGTATTAGGATGATGAAGATCATCACCACCATCATCATTATCATACTTCTCATCACAAATGCATTACGTTAAAAAGAATGCTCCTTAAAATAGAATGTTTGGGTTATCATCATCATTATTTTCATCACTACCATCATTATCCTAATCCTTAAAGTAGACAACATCATCTATTATCATTGACACGATAATTTACATCATCATTCCCAGTATCACCATCATCATCGACCTTATCATCATTGTTCCATCGATATCATCGCCACGAGTATCACCCTCTCCTCGATCATTATCATCACCAACAGTATCTTCAATATGGCCATTGTCATAATCATTACCATAATGATCATACCGGTAAACCACTAACACCGTCTTAATTCTCATCATCTTTACAATACTAAGTATTTTTATTATCATCATTATCATTGTGACCAACGTCACCGTCGATATCATCAATCACCTTGATCATCATACACATTACCATCATCTTAATCATCATCACCATTGTCAGTATCATTAAAATCAGTATAGTTATCAGTAGTACCATTAGCATCATAATTATCGTTGTATTATGATTATCGTCATTTACATCATTACCACCATTATCATCACTACCCGATTATTTTCTCTGCTCTTATCAACGTTATTTTTTATTATTATCATCATCATTATTACCCCCATTGTCATTATATATCATAATCGCTAATATCATTATTATCGTCATTAACATCACTTTAATTTCTAGCGCCACCATTATTATCATCACAACCACCATCCTATTCCTCATTATTATCATCATCATTACCTTCATTCAAGTGAACATAATCCTTATTATTATCATCATCATCATCAGTAGCGTCGTCCTTATTATCATAGCTAATTTCACCACGATATTTATCGATATCATAATAATCATCTTCATTTTAAATATATCATCATCTTTACCGATATCATCATTGCGCTCGTCCTCATAATCTCTGAAATCTTCATGATCATCATCACTAGCTTTATCAGCCTCACATCGTTATTATTATCATCACAATATCCATCATCGTCATCTTTCATTACATGATATTTATCGTAATCATCATTGTCGTAGAATGACTCCCGACGATACCATATATTACACTATTCGTTGAGGGAACTTCCTGAATTATCTTTAGAGTGCGTTTACTGTCTGGCGGCCGATATTATGTATCTTCAAAATGCTTAAGAAGTGGAACTGAGGTCAAGGATAATAATATAGCTATCATTAATAAAATAGAGTTTTATTAATAATAACTATAAACAAAACACAAAAACGGAAAATATTGACATAAACAGAATGGAAAGGGTCGTGGAGACTCGGGCTAATCCAAGGATTTAAGGGATTAAAAAAGGTAAAACAAATATAGAGTTAAAGAGATGGGATGGTTCGATAAACAATTTAAAGCACAGGATAGAATTGACAAAAGGGATCAATACTCAAAGGTGAGGTTTGGCTTACGTAACTTTTCATTAGGGTGCAGTGGAAGGTACTTGAAGGAATATTCGGTCCACTGGCGAGTTCCAGCCGAAGGGGGGGGGATAAAAGGATCCTGACGAGGCGTCTTGGAAAGGAGAACCGTTACTCGACGAACGGCTTGAAGAACAATGGCTGTTCTACTTTGTTCTCTTCTGAACAAAGGGGGGAATGAGAACCGTCCCTTGTCTACGGGCTCAAGAACAATGGCTGTTCTAATGTTGTTCTCCTTGAACAACAGGGGGGGTGAGAACCGTTTCTTGGCGAAGGGCTCCAAACGAACAATGGCTGTTCTAGGTTGTTCTCTTCGAACAACAGGGGGGGATGAGAACCGTCTCTTGGCGAAGGGCTCAAAACGAACAATGGCTGTTCTAATGTTGTTCTCCCTTGAACAACAGGGGGGGAGGAAGAGAACCGTTTCTTGGCGAAGGGCTCAAAACGAACAATGGCTGTTCTAATGTTGTTCTCCCTTGAACAACAGGAGGGGGAAGCCTTGGGGACTTGTCGTCGGAAAGGCGCGAACCTTTGGCACTCAAGGAATATTGTCCTCCTTCTGGACAAGTGATGGTGAATCTCGAGGTCGAGGTCCCTTGGCGCACAAAGGGAGAGAGGGTCGTGGTGATGTTTCGCGACGAAAATCTGGATCTCCAATCTGATCTTAGTGGTAAAGTTTCCATATAAATAGCCAGGACATCTCCTTGGCGTGGGGGAAAATGGAGTGAAAGCTTGGAGGGAACGCACAGCCGGGCCGGGGAACAATGCCTTATCTGTTCATAAGCCTAACTCGATCTGGCGAGGTCGGCGTATGGGGGCGAACGGGGGGACGATAACCTCCTTGTTTAAACATTGGCATCCGGTAGCTGAGATAAGACTCCAAGCCTCGAATCGAAGATGCACGTGGGCAGCATCGTGGTTTTTAATAATATGGGATAGGAGTTGAAATTAACTCGTTCTATCACACCCCTCCATTCCAGGGGAAGTTGTCACTTCGAAAAAAAAGAGAGAAGGGACAACGATAGAGCTCCGTTGTGGGGAACTCGTTTTCTTGTACCAACCGTACCTTCCTGCACCTAACTAGTATTACCTCAATACATATGATTATTTTGATCTTTAGATTACAGGGGAAAATAACCTTTAATACAACTTAATCAAAGAAAAAAAAAAGGGCATGGAACAATGAAATGATATAAACTTAGTACATACGGGACAAAATAATTTATACGTAAATTAATAAGAACAAATATATAGACATACAAAAAATTAGACATTGAGCGTTACAAAATTCAGACATATACATTAATTAATTATATTACAAAAGAATCTTAAATTAAGTCGTACAAGACGGTATATACCTACATGGAGATACTAATCCTATGAATACAGTTATTCTACGCTATTCGGTAACGCATTTCTACTGAGTGCGTCAGCGACCTGGTTATCGGAACCTTTGATATAATTTATTTTAAATTGATACTCTTGCAAGAGTAAACTCCAGCGCATGATGCGGCCGTTTGAGTGTCGCACATTCCTAATATAGGCTAACGGACGGTGGTCGGTTCCTATTTGAAATTCTTTACATATCAAGTACAGCTTGAATTTGTCTATGACCCAGATAATTGATAGAGCTATCTTTTCTCTAGTGGCATATCTCTCTTCGCGTGGTAATATTTGACGACTAGCATATGCAACTGGATGACTCGTTCTGTCATCCACGTATTGAAGGAGTACACCTCCAATGCCCTCGTTGCTCACGTCGGTCTTAATCCCAAAGGATTTTTCCGGGTTGGGCAACTTTAAAATGGGGGCAGAAATGAACTTACTCTTGAGCTGATTAAAATGGGAAACAGCGACATCATTCCAACGTAAACGATCGGGGAAATTCTTTTCCTGAAGGGGGGCCGAAATTGCAGCGAAATTCGGAACAAATCGCTGATAGGGAGAAGCTGATCCTAGGATCAATCTTAATGGCTTCTTTGTACTCGGGAGGGGCATGTCGGCGATTGCCTTAATCTTGTTCTCGTGGGGACCTAACTTGTTTTGTCCTATTTTGAAACCCAAATATTTGATGGTTTCGTGGGCAAACTGGCATTTGCTGGGGCCAATGGTGAGGCCATTTTCACGCAGTTGCTCGAAAAGAGCTAATAGGGTGGGTAAATGGTGATTCCATTTAATTAGTTCTTGTAGCTGACTCTTCTGACGTGGTGTCAGCTGCGCGTCACTATCCAGGTCAGAGGGTTCCAAAAACTCGCCTGGTAGGGAAGGAGGAGGGTAATCGGCATCAGGTTGGATGCACACTGTCTGGATTACATTAAGGGACTCCGCGGGGCAATCCTCTTCAAGCGCCGATGCTTCGTCCAGTTCTACGAAGGTATCTCCATGGGCGCGTTGGGGGTTCTTTTTTTCTTGGGGTCCAGGGAAAGTCTCCGTGTCCTTGTCTGGGGCCTTATCACCTAAGGGTTTTAGTGATTCACACTCCTCTTTTGCCGTCCTAAAGTCCTGGTTAGGGGTCTCCGAGAAATCGGACGGTATCGGGGTTCTGATGGGGACGGGCTCCTGGGCTTCTTTCTTATCTCGGCCTTGAGGAAGGGCGGCCTGAAACACAGGGTCGAAACTTACTTAGGGGCTCTGTCCTATAAGTACGGAACAGAATTGTATGGGTGCTACAATGACTTCAGCCCAGCCATTATAATATTGACACTGCAGGTAACATCTAGCGACGGGGAATCGGTTCGCCCGCCCAAGTTGGTCATGTACCACCGCAAATTTTTCGTGGTTAGAGGCCACTGGGAGGAGTTCGTCGGACACGATGAAGCACGTACATCCTGTGTCCCTGACGAGAGTCAATACTCGGCAGCTGTCCACGCTGCCCTCCTCATATTTCAAAGTTCCCGATGAACTTTTACCAAAAACAAAATTTACCTGGTGGCCTGACGGAGGGGGAGAAGTTTCTGCTTGGGTCTGCACCACCGGGGGAGCCGGGGTTGCATTAATCTGGTGGACTTGGTGGGCTGGTCCGCTTTTAAGCCTAGAATTTTTGGGGCAATTCCAGCTCATGTGGTTTTCTACACCACAGGTGAAGCATATGGTTGGTCGCTTCGGGAAGAGAGATGGAGGAGAAGTCTTAACGGGAGGTTTGGAGTCCCGTTGTTGGTTTTGGGGAAAGAAGTTTTGGGGTTTTACGGGGCTCGGAAACTTTGTCAGCTTTCCTGGGAAGGGGCGCGAATCCTTCCTTCTTTCTTCTCGTTGGATTTCTTTTTCTCGTTCTTCTCGTTGTATTTTTCTTTCTCGTTCTTCTCGTTGTATTTCTCTTTCTCGTTCCTCTCGTTGTTTTTCTCTTTCTCGTTCTTCTCGTTGTATTTTTCTTTCTCGTTCTTCTCGTTGTATTTCTCTTTCTCGTTCCTCTCGTTGTTTTTCTCTTTCTCGTTCTTCTCGTTGTATTTTTCTTTCTCGTTCCTCTCGTTGTATTTCTCTTTCTCGTTCCTCTCGTTGTTTTTCTCTTTCTACCTCTTTTCTTTGATATTTTTCTTCAATCCGAGCTAGTTTAATCTGATGGTGAAGGTACACTTGTCTTATCCATTCCTCTCTTATGTACTTAATTAGTTCTTTTCCGGAAAGTCCCAAGGATTCTCCTTGCGCTTTAAAGATATCGAACTCAGTCATCTTTGCACTTGGGGGCGCAATAGTCAACCAACTAAAATTCCTTGCAACAAGAATTATGCCTCTATAGAATTAACCTACCTAACTATGGGCACTGACCTATTCGTACTTGGTTTCTCAATCTAAATAACCACTGACTAAAATCACAAAAAAAACACAAACAAATTATTATAACCCTTCCTTGAGCTACTCCAGCTTCTTAAGTTTAAAAAAAAAGGGGGATAGCAATCGTTAAAACAAAAGGGAACTACTATATTCTATTATTATAACGAATAACACTATGCTTTACTCGACTGAGACCAGTGTTTGCAAAGATATAGCGTTAAACCTTACACACCTGATACCAAATTTAAATAGTATATATATATATATATATGTGTCGTAGAATGACTCCCGACGATACCATATATTACACTATTCGTTGAGGGAACTTCCTTAATTATCTTTAGAGTGCGTTTACTGTCTGGCGGCCGATATTATGTATCTTCAAAATGCTTAAGAAGTGGAACTGAGCTCAAGGATAATAATATAGCTATCATTAATAAAATAGAGTTTTATTAATAATAACTATAAACAAAACACAAAAACGGAAAATATTGACATAAACAGAATGGAAAGGGTCGTGGAGACTCGGGCTAACCCAAGGATTTAAGGGATTAAAAAAGGTAAAACAAATATAGAGTTAAAGAGATGGGATGGTTCGATAAACAATTTAAAGCACAGGATAGAATTGACAAAAGGGATCAATACTAAAAGGTGAGGTTTGGCTTACGTAACTTTTCATTAGGGTGCAGTGGAAGGTACTTGAAGGAATATTCGGTCCGCTGGCGAGTTCCAGCCGAAGGGGGGGGATAAAAGGATCCTGACGAGGCGTCTTGGAAAGGAGAACCGTTACTCGACGAACGGCTTGAAGAACAATGGCTGTTCTACTTTGTTCTCTTCTGAACAAAGGGGGGAATGATAACCGTCTCTTGTCTACGGGCTCAAGAACAATGGCTGTTCTAATGCTGTTCTCCTTGAACAACAGGGGGGGATGAGAACCGTCTCTTGGCGAAGGGCTCAAAACGAACAATGGCTGTTCTAATGTTGTTCTCTCTTGAACAACAGGGGGGGGGGGAAGAGAACCGTTTCTTGGCGAAGGGCTCAAAACGAACAATGGCTGTTCTAATGTTGTTCTCCCTTGAACAACAGGGGGGGGGAAGAGAACCGTTTCTTGGCGAAGGGCTCAAAACGAACAATGGCTGTTCTAATGTTGTTCTCCCTTGAACAACAGGGGGGGGGGAAGCCTTGGGGACTTGTCGTCGGAAAGGCGCGAACCTTTGGCACTCAAGGAATATTGTCCTCCTTCTGGACAAGTGATGGTGAATCTCGAGGTCGAGGTCCCTTGGCGCACAAAGGGAGAGAGGGTCGTGGTGATGTTTCGCGACGAAAATCTGGATCTCCAATTTGATCTTAGTGGTAAAGTTTCCATATAAATAGCCAGGACATCTCCTTGGCGTGGGGGAAAATGGAGTGAAAGCTTGGAGGGAACGCACAGCCGGGCCGGGGAACAATGCCTTATCTGTTCATAAGCCTAACTCGATCTGGCGAGGTCGGCGTATGGGGGCGAACGGGGGGACGATAACCTCCTTGTTTAAACATTGGCATCCGGTAGCTGAGATAAGACTCCAAGCCTCGAATCGAAGATGCACGTGGGCAGCATCGTGGTTTTTAATAATATGGGATAGGAGTTGAAATTAACTCGTTCTATCACAATCATCACCACTTTCATCTACTTTATTCTTAAAATCAACATTATGATCAGCACATTGATCATCCTCATTATCTTTATTATCATCGCCATCATCATCACTACCATTAGCAGCATCGTTGTTGCCATCAACCTCATCATTATCGCACCATTGACATTTCTCATCATCTTCATCTCCATTGTTATTAACATTATCATCGTTACATCATCACCATCATTGCAATCATTATAATCATCATTGTAATCATGATCAGCATCGCCTCTGCCATCGTTTAATCACTATAATCGTCATCAATGCCATTATCATCATCTTGACTGTTATCATCCTCATCACTATCATCATTACCATTGTTATTCACACCACAACCATATTTATCATTATCGTCATTTACATCATTGCCACCATTATTATCACTATCCGATCATTTTCTCTGTTCTTATCAACGCCATTTTTATTATCATCATCAGTATTTTCATCACCGCCCTTGTTATTATCTTTATTAACATCATTCCTTAATTGGTCAAATCAAATTGAGAATAATCCCAGGAGGTTTATTCAACAGGGCGAATACTTAGATGCTGCAAACTACGACATGCTGCTTCATATTTAGTCGCATTCTACGACGCGCAGCTGACAGTATAATCAAGTATTCCGACCTAAGCCAATGGAAAAAGACCACTTGATTTATTATATTTATCAGCATTTATAATTTACCCCATTTTCATATATTTTATTCCCATGATTTCCTTATTTGAAATCTCTCCCTTTATTTATTTTCTCTATTTATCATTCTCCCATTTTCCCCTCTTTATTTGTCCTTTCTTTCGTTAAAGCTAGCTATCATTTCTCCACTTTATCCAATTACCCTTTTATTCCTCCTCGTCATACACAATTTCATTTATTTCTTCCCTTTTATAATTTTTCCTATTTGCCATTTTGCGATTTTTCCATTTGTCATTTTTTTGTCATGTGCCTACTTGGCTTTGCCTCATTTCCCCATACCCATTTCCCCATACCCATTTCCCCATACCCATTTCCCCATGCCCAATTCCCCATACCCATTTCCCCATACTCATTTTCCAATTTGTAAATGCAGATATGATTTTTGCAGGAAAATTCGAAAACTGCCTCTTAACAGGTCGTTGACAGTCAGTTCTAATTCCATTTAGAACTTATTTGAAAGTCAGTTATAATCTTATTTA
Source organism: Ceratothoa steindachneri (assembly GCA_963969495.1). NCBI lineage: Eukaryota > Metazoa > Arthropoda > Malacostraca > Isopoda > Cymothoidae > Ceratothoa > Ceratothoa steindachneri. Next base: position 49,734,613 of record OZ018328.1, on the reverse strand, counting down.
GAACTAGGTTGGCATTCAGTTCTAAATTAATTTAGAACTTGGTTTACAATCAGTTCTAATTCCATTTAGAACTGGATGGCAGTCAGTTCTAATTTCATTTAGAACATGGTTGTCAGTCAGTTCTAATCCAGTTTAGAACTTGGTTGACAGTCAGTTCTAATCCAGATTAGAACTCAGTTTGACAGTCAGTTCTAATCCACTTTAGAACCTGTTCTGTCTCTAAAAAAAATATTGGACATTACTTCTTGGATTTATCCATCTGACGGTAGGTATTAAAATGTGCGAAAGTCCATGTAGCTCACATAATACACCATTCATCACGTAGTGACATCGGTACTTTGATCTCTGTCGTTGGTGTAGTGTAGTGAAAGCGAGATGTCAGGTTGGGTTGGTTTATATTATGTTATTTCACTGTTTTACCTCACCTACGCTTTGCAGAATTAATCAATTTATTGATAGCGTAGATTATATTCAACAACTCTTGGTATTTACTTTAAAGGAAACTTCAAAATTTAATTTTTCTATTATCAAATAGGTTCAATATTCAATTGCCATTCACTTTTGCATTCAATTGATTTTCATATTTCGCATTTTATTTATTTTAAATTTAATTCACTTTCCCATTACACATTATTTAATATTTTATATTTAAAACTTAATTCATTTTATCGTTTAAGATTTAATTAAATTTCATATTCATCTTTTAATTCACATTTCATTTAACATTTATTTTATTTGCACATTTTATAATTTATTCCTTTCTCAAATAACATTTAATTAATGTCCCAATTTAACATTTATTTTCGTTTCAAATTTAACTTTTATTTTATTTATTTTTTCATTTGATTCATGTTGTAAATTAACATTGAATTCATTTACTCATTTCGCATTTATTTTCCCTTTAAAATTAAAATATAATTCATGTTAGCATTTATCTTTTCATTCATTTTCATATTTAACATTTAATTCACTTTCTTATTTAACATTTATTTGTTCACGATCTACGTCCTATTTATTTTCACTTATGTTACTTCACTAACTTTTCCATTTAACATTTTTTCTTTAATTTAAGATTTAATTTATTTTCACATTTTACATTCAATTCTTTCCTATATAAAATTAATTATTTTTGTATTTGAAATCAATTAATTTTAACCTTTAATCGCTTTCATATTTAAAATTCAATTTATTTTCTTATTTGGCCTGAGAAGCCGCGTTCCTGGAGTCTTTTTCCTTGAGCACACACGCACTAACGGTAATTAGCTAGGGGGTGGGGGAACCCCCTCCTGTCGGGCCGGTTGTTAATCTCAATCAAGGTGTGAATCGATTCCGTGTGTAGAATGTGAGTAGTATGTGTAATGCGGGTAAGTAGGGAAGGGTAGTAAATGTCTTCAAAAAAAGGTTGCAGATGCTTGCTCACTGTGAGAGAAACATGAAAGGGAATGAAGAGATTGGGTTGGGTGGAGAGCGATCAAGTGAAGATCAGGGGGGTAGGAGTACCATGATTCGGCATCGTGGGCCTCCTATCGGCAAGCTCCTCCTACGCCAGGAGCTGCAGTAACCGTTCGTTGTTGGAGGTGGCTGTGCACGTTTTTAACACCTGTTTGAGAGCGTCATATCGTCTGATCGCTGGAGTGGATACGATTAAATCGCGCTCACTTGTAGGGGCTGAGGATGGCGAGAAGGAGATCGTATACACATATTTTACCTTATCATTCACAGTTATATGGATCTCAATGATCGTTTTGCACTACTTTATCCATAGCTCGTGGTTGCTATCCTCGTTCAGGGTATGCAAGGAAGTGTTTGCTAGGCTCATAGCATGTGATTATATTAGTTTCTCGGAAAAGTAGTGAATTAAGCCATGCATGTAAAATCAACTGTTATTACAAGCAACTCGGTCAACCAAAAGACCCGGGGTTCTGAAACCGACTTTGTAGCCCCTACCAGCACTGCTGACAGTAATTTTGTAGGTTATAATACTAAATTTTATGCCAATAGAAGCTATGTATGTACTTTTTGCTTTGATTCACACTCGAAACCAACGAAGGTATTGACTTCTTGGAGCGAGTTTGTAAGGCGATGAATGTACACTCTTTTGACTGGAAGAAAACAAGGAAAGACTGGATTTAGTACTGTATTTAAATACATAGTAAATAATTAATTAAACGATAGTAATTTAATATGCTATGAAAAGTGATAACTCATGATAACTCATAAAATATGGAGGTATTGACTTCAAAGGAAATTTTTAATCAGTAATAATTTACCTCTATTGAGCAGAATATATCGCTTCACTTTAGGCATTGTAAAAACTTTGTAATTATAAGAAATGTTAATTATGCTTTCATCCTATGTTAAAGTTAGTAATCGTGCAAGGAATGAATGAAATATTTTGTGAGTTCGGTGAAGTTAGAAGAGAAGCTCGCGTGGAACTTTCCGGGCAAATGGAAAAATGCACTTTGATTAGGGCCACTCGTTGATAAGTGGATTTGGACGGTTAGAGGCCAACGTTACCTTGGATTCTAGGTTAAATGAATACGTCTCTTGAGGAAGGCGTTACGTCGAGTCTTCTCGGAGCATGAATGCAGCGAACTAGAAAATGGAATGAAGTGAGAATGGAATGAACTCATTCTCCTCCTCTTAACAAGCTGGTGTCCCCCCCCCCCTAAAATGGGTGCGTCTAACATATCCCATGTTTAGGGAGTTATAGATTATAAGGGAAAGTTGTTTCCGTCGGAACTGGAAGAGAGATGAGGACGCTCTTATCAGGCGAAACGCAGAGAAGGTAATCTCCCTCTCTCACTCCCCCCTCTCTCTCTCTATCTCTCTTTACCTTTCTCCCTCGCTCCCTCTCTTTCTCCTTCTCTCTATTACTTTTTCTTTTTTCTCTCTCTCAAACACTATTTGACATAATGGGTCAAGGATCCTGCTCGACTTGCAGTTCCCCACGAGGACTACATGGACGCAGGATTGAGAGTGGGCGAGTGTTTGGGTGGGATCGATCACCGAATCATTACATTTTTCGTTCACTTTCCATGCAACATGCGCAATTGCATCGCTACATACAAACTTGATTAGGAAGAACTTATTTTGACAGCCTTCAGAGCGTGATAGCTCGGTTATAACCTGTAGTTTGACATGGAGCCACCGCCAACTAGTTGGGGTTCAAGGGCAAGTTCAAGGCACAGAAGGTCTAGTTCGTTCCAGCAAAAAAGGTAAGCGAAAAGCCTACCTAATCAAAGTAGTTCAATCGCGACACTGTCTCTTCCATTCTTAGTAGAAAACTGTCCTACAACAAGTGGAAAGGCAGCGGTGGGAACAGAGTAATTGCTCATCGAATCGTATAAAATTATACGGGGAGTAGAAAATGTGGACTAAAGGAAGTTGTTGACCTTGAACACGAATCTCACGCGTAACCACGGATACAAGTTAGATTTACCAAGATTTAGAACAAGCGTTTGCGGAAATGTTTTCTCGTACAATATCTGTGACAGCAGGAGTGGTGAACATTTAAAAAAATTAACGGTTCAAGTATTGGCTGTACAGAGTACTGTATGAGTTATAATAGACAATCGAAAACTTAGAAATATCTCAGTTATTCTGTCAAAATTCCTAGGTATGCTCTTTTCAACATGCCTAGGTTGTTCTTCAATTTACATAGCCCAATAGTGCGAGGAAAGAGGCGAGCGAGGAGAGTCTTCATTTCTTTTCTAACTTTCGCTCATAGTTATTATGTTAGGCCTTTGTATACGATGCCTCCTCGTATGGTTTGCAAGAGCTTATGAGCTACTGCTTTTCCTTTTAACTCCTTATAACACTCTCTTTCTCTCTCTCTCTCTCTCTTACTCTTTCTTTCTCCCTCTCACTCTCTCCCCTCTTCATCTCCCTCATTTCCCTCTCTCCCTTGCCTCTCTTGTTTTCCTTTCTCTCTCATTCTCTCCCCCCCTCTCTTTTCCCCTTCCTTCCTCCTCCCTTCCCCCCTCTCTCTCTCTCTGGTTGCTCCGGCATGTTGTGTGGGTACGTACAAATCTTGTAGGAAGGTCGGGGACCGGCGTCTCCCTCAGAACTATCTGATCAAATGATTGTGCCCTGAAGTTAAAATAGCTGTTACATGTATAAAAAGATGTGAGGAAGGTAGAAAGAAATGGAGAATCAAAGGCGAAAGTTTACTAAATCAAAAAGAATCGAGAAAGTGTGTAAGAATGTTTGATAGTCATAAGAAATAGGAGTAAGTCAAAGGACATCCATACAAAGAAGTATATTTTAAGGAAAGTTCTGAGATACAGATTGCAAAGAAAGCATAGTACAGATTAATGCTTTCCCCTCCCCCCCTCATCTACGGGTGAAGAAAAGCGGAAAAGAATCCTGGTTGCGCAAAGGAAAAGAACACATTAATGAATTTTATAGTAAAGCTGAAAACCTATTATATTAAATATAAGGCATACTTCTATTGGAGGTACTTACCCCCCCTTCATAACCTACGACTGTAGTAACCAAAATAAAATCTTTACGTACTAAAACAATTCTGAAAATGATGTTTTTCAACGTTGGAACTATTGATTAACTGTGAGGAAGCAAGAAGGTCAATGGGTCATGAAAATCTCGTGTTGTGCTCATCTTCTGCCCGCAACGAACCGCTAGCTCAATGTAGCCAGCTAAAACCAATGCTACCAAAGGTAAATGAGGTCACTAAGTTCAAATAGGCGGCGTGACCTAGTATCTAGAGGTGCTAAATCAGCCATTTTTAGAGATATGAAGGTCAAACCAATATTATATATGTTAATATGCTTTCTACCACTGAAATCATGCAGACTCAGGGTAAACAATTTCTCGTGATCACTATTCTCAAAGGATTTTAAACAGCTCAGAGCAGTCTAATAATCTCTACACATAATCGACGGGATACACCATTCCCATTGTTTTGATATCCTTCTGAAAACTGGCACCAAAACTGAAATCCCTGCTCTAAGCGAATCGTACCAACGAGTTATACAATGGCATCGCAATTTCCTTGTATCGATACTCGAACTGCCTCTTGAGGTTGAATAACAGTGGTTGGGTCTTTTTCTCTGCCACAACATCTGACTGAAGATCTTTAAGTCACTGCCTATAAGCACATCTAAGGCTTTCTCAGCGCCAGGGGCCCTCAGACTCTGCTTCTGTGAATTATAGTGTAACATGGGGTTCACATAGCCAATATCCATCAACTTACACTTTTTTAAGTTGTAAGACATCTGTTACGTGTCCTAACAGTGTTCGATGCATACGGCTGACGTTACACTTCTACCCAATTTTGTGTTATCAGAAAAGTAGCCTATTTTGATCAATAATGCATTGTCTAGATAGATAGTAAATAGATAGTAAATAACATAGGCCCTAACACGGAGCCCTGAGGAACTTCACTCGTCACCGAAGACCAGTGAGAGACCTGGCCGTTGATTCTAATCCTCTGGCGCCTTTTAGAAAAACACTTTTCCACCTAATGGACCATTTTCCTGCTAGTTACCAACGCTCGCACCTTGGCAAGCAACCTTCGGTGGTTTAATATGTCGAACCTCTTTTTGGGGGCAGTCCAAGTACAGTATTTCTATCGCCACGCTGCTATCGTACTCTCAAATTATATCATAAAAGAATTTCAGCAATTTTGTCAGGCCCGTCCTCTTTCTATGGAACCCGTCTTGGGTGTCTTTTAGCAGTACATCGCTTTCCTAGTGCTATGTAATAGTTTCTGATATAATACCTCTCAAGGCCTATCCTATAACAGAGGTCTTGATTATGACCTAGTAATTACCTGCACAACCGTGATCACCATTCTTGTAGATGGAGGACATCTTACTCATTCGCCTTTCTCCTGATAATTATCCGATATCTAGAAAGAAAAGGAATTGAACAGTTCAGAGATGTTAGGGGGTCACCTTGTCCTTGACCTCACGCAGAATGCGCGGCAGGAAGCATTCCGGAACGGGGATTTGTAAGGATTCAACTTCTGTAGCTTTCTGCTACCTCTGCTACACTTGTCCTTATTTCAATGTGTCTGTTCCTACTAGTCTCATTCACGGATAGACCATCTCACCGCCACTCTCCATCGTAAAAAGATGGGTAAAATAAACATAGGTAGGGCAATATTACACTCACAGTCTTACAGTTATACCATCTTCATCCTTAAGAGAACCTACTCGTGTGTTCTGCGGCGCAGGTTTCCAGCTGTTGACTTATGCGAACAATTATTTGAGGTTCCCTTCGCTAAAAAGGAAAGATCTGTAGTGAAAGGTGATTGGAAACAAGTGAATAAACAGGGCTCTAGGACAACTGCCACATGAGGAATTACCACCGTACAACCAACATACAGACATCTGCTTACAGACTACCACCCATACATCTGCCACCCAGACAACTGCTACACAGACAGCTGATACCCAGACAACTGTCACTATATAAAGGGGCTTTCAATAACGTCGCTCAATTTTTAAATGTAAATAAAACAAGTTGTGTGTGATATATGCACTCAATTTATTTCAAATTTGAAAGAACATTTTATGGCATTAAGTGTGGAATATGACGTCGTTTGAATGTCCGCCGCGGCTTCGTTTGGTGGAACGTATTCGGGAGGCCCAATTTTCGATGACTTTGTCGCATAAATCTGGCTGAATTTGCTGGATGGTGTTCGTTATGTTGACTTTGAGCACATCAACTGTTTGCGGATTATTCGCATAGACCTGCGATTTAAGGTAGCCCCCAAAGAAAGTAGTCTAATGGCGTTAAATCGCATAATATCGGTGGCCAGTTGACGTCACCGCCGCGCGAGATGACCCTGCTCTGAAATCGCTGGTGCACAATGTCTATGGTGGCATGCGCAGTGTGGCACGTAGCGCCGTCCTGTTGGAACCACATGTTGTCAGTATCCATATCAGGCATATAATCCAATTGAGGCCACATGAAGTTGCTTATCATCGATCTGTAGGTCTCGCCGTTGACGGTTATGGAAATCCCATCTTCGTTCTCAAAAAATATCGACCGATGATTCCGTTAGACGAAAAACGCACCATACAGTGACTTTGTTAGGATGCAATTGGTGCTGGTGTATCTCATGTGGATTGTTTTCGTCCTAAATCCGACAATTTTGCTTGTTCACAAATCCATTCATCCAAAAATTGGCCTCGTCGCTGTGGCGAGGATAGAAATCACGTAATGCGCGGAACATTTGTCGAACGGAGCACTGATTTTGATAATAACATTTGATGATTTGCACACGCTGTTTAACGCTAGAACCTTCCATCTTGACTTGCCAAGTACTACTAAACAGTTCACAGTGAGGTTACCAGATGTCGCTTTAAAAGCATAGCCACTATCGCCTGACAAAGCTTGAGCGTCCTTGTTGAAAGACCCTTTATATGTGCCAGCAGGAAAAACTGCCACCTGAAGATTAGCCACCCTGGATTATAAACACCGCATAGATAACTATACTATCTAGAAATCTATTTTCACAAACGAAATTCAATTTTACCAAAAGGAAATTCGATGTAACACGAATGAAAATCAATGATACAGAAACATAATTTACTTTTACATAAATAAAAATCAATTTTGCACAAAAGAAAGTCAATAATACACAAGCAAAAATTCAAACTTATACAAATGAAAGTTGTTACAGAAACAAAAAGTATATTTGCACAGTTAGATAGAGTCCGATGATTACACCCCTTATCTAGTCCCGTTCACTCATACACACACTTAAACTATCGAAAGGTGAATACACGAGTCAAAAATAGATAATTAACATACTTATTATGAATAGTTGTGTTTGTCAGAAAGAGAGAGAGATATTCACGCGGACAGAGAAACCTAAGGGGGTATCTCATGGACGAACGGATCTTCAACCATCATCTTTCGGTAAACTTCCGGGGCGATAACGAAGCAAGACCAGTCAAACTGGAGCCTGAAACCTAAATCAGCGAGAGGGCGCTAAACCCTTACCCGCCTCACCTTGAATCGGAGTGGGAGCCACTTCTGACGGCAAACAAATCGCTTCCGGCGAAATCGTATATATTTTCCAGCGCGGAAACGAGAAAATTAGTATTCAACCAGGAGCCAGGCACTGCTCACGCAGTATCCAAGCAATAATCACGAGGATTCATTGCAACTAGTCAAAGGACACAGCGCGCCCCTTCATAAGCGAATCTTTGTTACCCTAAGGACTCGCAGGCAACAAACCAGTTGTTAAGAACTACGGCAGTCAAGGACGTAAGGACTTATTCTGGAATAACGCGCTTCGATCCGTGCCCTGCAAGGATACTCCCACGAACAACTATTCGAGGCCCCCTCTCTCTCTTGGAAAATAGTAAGCCTATTACCCTTTTCTCCATCACCGTCGAAGAAGCGTGACGCTTTGCGACTACGAAGCCTCACCTCATCATCTCCTCCCATTTTCTTTCGGGTAAATATTGTGCTACTCATAGCTCGTGGCGAAGTATTTCATTGTAAATTAATTTCCTTTGCTGAACGATTAGTTTCCCCATAGTGTATACTCGTACATTTTTGTTAAATTCGGGTATTTGTTTGTATAATAGTAAAGAGTATTTTTGTTTTACTTGTTTAAATCCCAGAACTCCATAAAAAGCCATTGATCTATTTTCTAAGTCGGCCAACGGAATAAACGCACTCGAATATCCCCCACACTTAAAAGGGGCTTCCCTGCGTCTAAGGTGGGCAAGTGAAGGTCAGAAAAATCTACCTGACTTATGGCAGTGTTAATTCCCTTTTATATATTATGAAATTTAGATAATTATAAAGTTCGTGCATGTGATTTATTTACATGTACAATTAGGGTTTCCATTTATCCAAGTTAAACGACATACCGAAAACGGTTTTATTATATAAACAAAAATAATACTCTATAGTAAATAAAGTTCCTGCTAGCAAGAATATTTCAGCCAAGGTTCATACTTGTTGTTGAGATAATACAGTCCTGGGCGGTTTAATTCTAACTTTTATAGATATACGGATACTTGTAAAGACATTTATGCATGGTACTTCCTATTTCCTTATGGTCTCCAGGCCTTCCTCGTCAACCCAACAGATTTCATAACTTAAATCGACTCTGTGTATATGTATATATAAGAATGTGTACACGTGTTCAGTTAGAGAGAAAATTGCAAGGTGTGACTGTGACTGCTTTTAGCCAATGCATACATGAATCCAATAGCTTTAATTTTTAAGTGGGTCTCGCGGTCATTTAGGAGATTTCTGTCGTAGAATTGCTCATAGTCTGGTCCAATAATTATTCTAGTCCTTGATCTGGACACACCGCTTTTGTTTAAGTCGATGGTATTGACCCTATGACTCAATCTACGATTATATATATATATATATATATATATATATATATATATATATATATAGGTAGGCTTTAATTCCTACTGAACGTGCGAAAGCTGGTTAGAGGCGGTTTGTGCCGTAGCCAGGATTCTCACTATAAAAGTCCCACTTGTTACTGGGGGAAGGTTTGTGATTGTTGAATTCTAAGAGTGCATAATACAGGTTGAACAAATTAGCCGAAGGGATTCTTAATTAAAGTCTTGCCAAGGGTACGTCAAAAGGGAGGAGCCACAAATAAACACACGTACAAAAAATAAACTTTACTTTACACAAATATAATAATTAGGCATAGTTAAACGGGCAAAATTAAGGATTAAATATTAAACACTGACGTTAAGCGTCTAGATTTATAATGACTCAATGGGAGTATCAATCACTGTTAATTAAATAGGTAATTTAAGAATAGAGGGACACTAGGTTTACAGATTACCATTAATTGTGATGGATTGGAGAGACGACTACTCAGGTCCAGACGTGGTGGTTCGGGTGGCGTTAACACGAGTTCTCGGGGAGAGGGGGAGATAAGACGACGGGTTCGGGGCTGCTGGCTGCAGTTCCGGTTAGTTCACTCCTAACTGGATGTGACACTAAGAAATAGTAATTTCCAGTAACTATTTGGATGTTCCTTTTCTTTCTCAAGTTACGTTGAGCAACAGAGCGTATTCTTCTAGTCACAGACTCTGCGGGGCGGGATTTACTTCAGGAACACTTTGAGACAGCGACCAAGTTGTCTCGGCGTCGCGTTGACAGTCAATACGTTACGGCAACGACTCTCGTTCAACGTGAGAGTTACGCGTTACGCGAGTTGGTTTGGGACACTGCTGTAGAGGGATGAACGGCGATGTTATTTATACTGCGGATTGTGGGAAATCGAGAGAGAGATTCCATTCACGACAATTCGCTTATCGCAGCGCCTTCTGGACAATCTCCATGGTATCATAAAGAAGGCAAATAGAATTTAGGCTTCTCTGTGAGAGAAGACTTCTTTCGTCTGACTTCCTGTCGCCAGTTGAGGGAAGTATGGGGGGGGGGAAGAGAGGAGACGAAGGTCAACTCAAACTACAAATTTCTTTCATTCCCACGATTGTCTGGCGGCATGCGAGTATGTACGTTCCATACCCTCACAATTTCAATAAACCAAAAAGCAAACAATATTATTTTTTATCCTTTGACCAAAGATTTAGGGCGACATGTAATTTGATCATAATTAATTACTTCTCATGCTGGAAAACTTCATACCTTTTATGCTTTATTTGGACTTATTTGTACTAATAATTGATAGCATATACACACTATTTAGATTGTGCTACTTAATGCTGAATCATTGCAGCCAAACATAATTTTTAACTATTTAAAAGTTTAGCCAGAGTTTGAATAAGGGTAGTCGGTCCTACAACTTTACGTAAAATTGAGACTACTATGCTAGGTGATATAAATTAAGGTTTTTACCGGAAAATAAAGCGTACCTTTCGTACAAATAATTTAAAAAGAAAAAGATATACATACATTCGACAAAATGTAATAATTTAAAGATTAAAATACTTGCTGACTTACAGCTACAATGAGTTTTCAGTTAAAATATTTAGAAAGATGAAAATGATATTTTAATCTCTCTCTCTCTCTCTCTCTCTATATATATATATATATATATATATATATATATATATATATATATATATATATATATAATGTGTTTTGATTTATCCATAAGATCTTCATTAGAACCTATAACTGTTTTCATTGCAAAATTATTTTTTAAATCAGAACTATCAAATAACCACTTCATCTATTCCCTGTGAGTTTGAATATTTACTTTCTATGTATGTATGTTTGTACGTGCGTGCTAGTGTATGTTAATAGTGCCTAAAGCGAAGCAATATATACAATTCAATAATAGTAAATTAATACACATTAGAAATTTCCTTTGAAGTGAATAATTCCATATTTTATACGTCGCTATTTCCTTTCACATACTAAATTAATATCGTTTAATTACTAGGGGCGGTCAATAAGTTTTGCAATTTGGATATAAGGAAACGAGATATGAGGAAAAGTTTTTTATTATTTTTCAATATAACTACCCTCGACTTCAATGCACTTGCGCCACTTGTCCCTGAGGCTTCGAATTCCATACAACCAGAAATATCCCGACTGCTGTTCAATCCACTCCTGAACGGCGAGCTGGGGATCTTCATCGTCTCCAAACCGGCGTGCACGCAGTGCAGCCTTGAGCTGGCGTAATAAAAAGGAGTCGCTAGGGGCCAGATCTGGACTGTAGGGATGATGGTTGAGCTCCTCGAATCCGCACTCGCTCAGGGCAGCTTGTGCAACTCTGGCCTTGTGGACAGGGGTATTGTCGTGAAGGAGCAGGACACGGCGTGTCAACTTGCCGCGCCGCTTCTGACGGATGCATCTCTTCAACCCAGCCAGTTCCTCGGCGTAATATTGGCATGTGATGGTCCTTCCACGAGGCGCATAGTCCACCATCAACACTCCTTCAGAATCCCAGAAGATGGTGGCCATGATCTTTCCAGCTGAGGGTTGGGTCCGGAACTTGATGGGAGTCGGATAGCCCCTGTGCTTCCAGGCCATACTTTCGAGCTTGGTCTCGGGATCCCAGTGATGGACCCAGGTTTCATCACCTGTTACTCTTCGTGACTAAAATCCGGCTGGGTCTTGGTTGTACAGGAGAAGCAGCTCCTCCAAACTTTAACGACGTTGAAGTCGATCATGGGGCGTGAGGTTTCGTGAGGTTTCTAGGGACCCAACGGGCAGAGACCTTGGTCATGGCCAAATTGTCGTGGATGATGTTGATAACACTTCCATGTGATATTCCAAGTTCTCGCTCGATTTCTTCGACCTTCACCCGTCGATTTTTGAGGATCATCCTCTCCACACGGGCCACATTGTCCTCGTTGGTCACGTCTGACGGGCGTCCTGGACGGGGGTCATCTTCAAGGGACTCACGACCATGGCGGAACTCCCTATTCCAGCGAGCAATGGTTGCATAGGAAAGGGCGGTGTCGGTGTACACTGCAACCATGCGTTCATGGATCTCTTTTGTATTTTTGCCTTCCTTGGTCAAAAATTTGATCACTCTGCGGTGCTCAACCTTGTCCGTTGTTGATAAATTTGTGACTGACGATCTGCGATCAGCTACTGCTTTTTAAATAGATGAGGCAGGAGCGTGCGGCTGCAGGTCTGGACTTGTTATAACTTGTCCTAACACCCCCACAAACAGCCATCCCCCTTCCTCTGTTTTGCCCTACCGATTTGCAAAACTTATTGACCGTCCCTCGTATTATGACAGTTTGTTAATAAAACACAAAATCTAACCTCTTTAATCGCAATCATCCTAAGTTAAGGTTATACAGTCAAGGTCTTCCAAATTTACTGCCAGCACTCGATGCCCTCTTTGGTTTTGGAAGTGCACTAAAGCAGAATAGAAATAGGTCCTAACGGCATACAATTAAGTGCCAGGCATAAAAAAATGCCTGGCGACTACAAGAGTGTAGTAATACTGCCTTTATATATGGATAAAGAGAGGGGTGGAGGTGAATGCAACAAAGAGATAAAATAAGGCTGTTGAGGGGTGTAAGTAAAATGCATGGAAATATTCTGACTGTGTGTATTAGAAGGATGCTTGAGGGATTGATGGAGATTAACAAGTGCGGGTCTAGAGCGGGTAGGATGTGTGTTTGTGTGTATGTGGATCAAGTATTTACACAGACAGCAAACTAAAAGAAACAAGTGATCTTTCCTTTTTTTAAAGAGAAGGGATATATATATATATATATATATATATATATATATATATATATATATATATATATATATATATATATATATATATATATATATATATATATTTGTGTGTGTGTGTGTGTTTATGTGCAGATCAAGTATTTAGACTTATACAGTGAAATGAAAAAAAAACAAGGGATAAGGGTCCGAGTGTGGAATGCGCCTAGAAGTTGCCTGAAAGTGTGCTGATGCCAACGTTGGTGCATGGGAGGAAGACTGTTTTGGAAGGGATGTTTGGTGTGCCTAAAGTGAATTGAGTTAGAAAGGATTGTGGAAGACGTGTTTATGGTGTGAAAGAGGGTGTGAATGAGGTTGCGGCTGAAAATGTTCTGATGTGATATGGGTGTGTAAGAGGAATGGAAGGAAGTAAAGTTGTACGGAGAATATATGATACTGAATGAGTGTCTGGGTGTGAGAAGAAAGGGTTGGTGGAGTGATTACATGAATGGGTGTTTGTGAGAGAAATAGCTGAGTGTGGAGGAAGGGAAAATATTTCCTATGATAGGTGTGCATAGAGGTGAGGAAGCGTGCGTGGGGCTTGCGATCAAGAATCAAATCTGAGAGGCTACATGACATTACATCACATTACATCACACCACCACATCACATCACTATATCACATCAAATCACCACATCACATTACATCATATCGCATCACTACATCACATCACATCACCACATCATATCGAATCACCACATCAGATCAAATAACTACATCGCATCACATTACATCACATCATGACAGCACACCACATCACCACATCACATTACATCACATCACCACATGTTATACATCACTATATCACATCAAATCACCCCATCACATCCTATCACATGACCGCATCATATTGAATCACCACATCACATCAAATCACCACATTACATCATATCACATCACTACATCACATCACCGCATCACATCTTATCACATGACTACATCACATTACCATATCATATCACATCATCACATCAAATCACCACGTCACATTACATCATATCACATCACTACATCACATCACATTAAATCAACATATCACATCATATCACATCGCATCACCACATCCAATCACATCACCATATCATATACATCACTACATACATCAGATCTCCACATCACAATACATTACTACAACACATCACCACCTCACATCACATCATATCACATCACTACATCACATTATATCATATCACATCACTACATCACATCGCATCACCATATCACATCAAATCACCACATTACATCACATCGTATCACCATATCACATTACATCATAATCGCTATGAAGGGCAAATTCGGGGTGTGAAAACATATGAGTGGCCTTCTGGTTAATATGGCATGAATGGGTGTGTAGGGGTAGTTTTTAGTGGCAATGACGCGCACCTCCCCCACTTTGTGGGGAGTGGTTGAGGTTGAAGTCGTACATTTAACACCTAATTTATCATTTAATTTATTTTCACATTTGACATCACTACCTTTAACATATTCACTTCTTTGGAGCACCATGTACAAACGTATTCAGTGTAGCAATAAAACAGTTCGTGTATTAACATATGTAGATGTTAATGTGTTGAATTCTAGATAAAAAAATGGAATGTGCAAAAGAAGTCGCCATTTTGTGTGTATCCAAATCGTCTCAACATTATATTACATGAGAAAAAGCTCACAATGTGCACGTGAGTCAAATAATAAAAAAACACCTACACAGGAAAAGTGCAAAAACGATTCCAAGCATTTTCGTCTTTATTGTAAAAGACCTTTCCAAGGAATAACAAAAAATGGGTCATACCTTGGCTTAATACAACGAAAGCGCTTGGAATAGTTTTTTACCCTTTTCTTTGTGGGTGTTTCTTCATTATATTACATAGAAAAATGTATGATGTGTGGGAGCAAAAACGTCATATAATGGAGGATTGTAAAGAAAGTTTGGTCCGGCGAATAAAGGCAAACAAATCTCATTAACCGGTCAAATCTTTCTTAACAATTCTGTAGAAGGACAAAAAAAAGTGTGGTTAAATGAAATTCGCATTTAGAAATCTTGGGTACAACTATTCCAGATGTTAATATTTGCTATTGCAGTCCTTGTTATCTTTATCACTTTCCAATCTTTATCTTTCTACTCATCTACCTCTTTCTTCCCTCCATCTTTATTTGACTAAGTAAAAATTTTCGCTTTGGTTAACTTGTATCTTTTTACCTCAAAATAAATTTACAAAATTGCCACGAGACAAAAATAATCCGCCCTTCCACTTAGCACAATTGTATGACTTCCATTGTTTGGTAGTTATAAGTAGCTGTTACATGTATGTTACCTATGTACGTTACTCATGTATGTTACACATCTGGATGGTAATATATATGCATTGCTTTTGTTATTCATTTAGTGATAATGACTTATAATAGCTACATTTTCTTTTTAATCTGCATTTAAGTAAAACTATTCAGGAAAACTTTATTAATGATGGCATTAGTAATTAGTTGCACTTTAACTAAATTACATTTCAGAATTAGCAATTATTTTAATAGTCGAACCAAAACTAATTAAAAATTTTATCAAACAAAAGAAGATATATGAGCACTGATGTCCAGTGAGTGAGACACAGGCAGTTTTTTAGTCCGATTAAAAATGAAAGAGTGAAAAGATAGCCAAATATGATTCATTAAATAGGAAAAAAAATAAAGAAAACACTTAGAGGTTTACAAAGTTCAATTAGGAAATATTCGAATCGAAACATTTCATTTCTTTGTGACCCCATTAATAATTTTGAAACCAAACCTTTCAGTAAAACCGTCTCCCATTTAATATTCCAACCCAAACATTTTTAAAATGCTTGACTTATGAAAAAAGGGATGCGTCAGCTAATTAACATGTAAAAAATGTCAGTAAAGTTTTTTCTGCTAAATAGATCCATATTATAATATTCAATTAAAATTTAAGCTCAATGCAAGCATCTTAATTCTATGGGTCCCATATTTAATAATGATATTACAAGTTTAGGCCAAAGCCATCTTTATTTTGATCCTCCAATCTTGGTTAAATGAAAAAGCAGACTACGAAAAAGAAGGTTGATAACTCAGCTAATTAATAAAATTTAGTACAGAGAGGAAAATGAATATCAAGTAGCTATATTTATATTATCATATTAGGAAATATGCTTAATTCAAGCCATTTAAGTCTATGGTCAAAATTATTGAGCCTATAGAAGCGTTCTTTATTTTCATATTCAAACTAATTAGTTTTATTTCATTTTTTTCAGATGTGCACAAAAGCTCGTTCATCAGCTGGAACACAACAATAACAACAACATAAATAGTAATAATAACAACAATAATAATAACCATAATAATAAAAATAATAATAGCAATAGTAATCATACTCTTAACAGTAAGAAAGTTGTCAACCCACATTTACCTTATTCTAAAGGCCCAATGGCAGCAACGCCTTCGGTGACTCGAAAAGGATCTTCCAGTTCTTTTAGCATTGCAAGGGCTTCCAACCCGATCAGACAGAACCCCAAGTTCTCGGTAGGGCCATTTGGGGGCGGCATCACCGGTGGGAAAAGCACCGGGGGGCAGTCGCGCTCCGGAAAGATGGGTTTGGTCTCAACTTTAGGGATGAGTGGACCAAGTGTGTCGAGGAATGGAGCGGAAGGAGTCGTTGGGAAGTCGTTCTCGGGAAAGACGTCCTCAACGAAGTCTGCCGCTCCCAAGAACCTCCCTAAAGGAAGAGGTGCCAAACGAGAATCCTCCTCTTCTTCTTCTTTTTCTTCCTCATCTTCCTCCTCCGCCAAAACGACCACCGCAAGGTCCATGACCCCATCCCCGTCCGTCTCTAGTAACATCTCAGTCAAGAGCAACGCCTCCACTCGAAGCTCCTCCTCGTACCGGAGTGCCTCCTCCTCCACTAGGAGCTCGACATCGAGTTTTAGTACTTCCTCTACTGTAACTGTCAAGTCCTGCAAAGCCTTGATCCCCTCCTTCAGGAAAGACCCTCCTGAATGCCAGGGCAAGGGCGGAGGTCGCCGGAAGGAGGCAGAGCAGAAGTCCATCAAGGAGGAGACCATCGATCGAAAGTGTAACGTCGCCGGACCCAAGCCAGAATCCAAGACGAAAACGCTGAAAAAAAAGGTCGACGGCAAAGAATACCATCGACTTCAATGATAGTCCAGAACACACGCGGTTCCATACCACTGATGTGGCCATTTTGGTACCAATGGCAAGCAATGTTTACACAAAAATGGCGCCCATATCAAAACGTCTACAAAATTGTCGCCAATGACGAACCGACTGAAAATTAGTGCCGAGAAACAATTTTGGTGCCAGGGTCAAAACCACTGCAGAATATCGGTGCAAATGTCAAAATATCTGCAAACATTTTGGTGCCAATTTCGAAAGTAGTGCAAAATTAGCGCCAGGAGAGCATTGATCCAAGACTATTCATCAATTGCACTCGTTTGAATATATCCATCCTTCTATGTATAGTTATTATAAAATGTTACTATTGATAAATCAAAACAAAATTTATATATAAAAAAAATATAGCAATAGTTTGTTAGTTTGTATTTGTAAGATATTAGCCATGTTTTCGGGTAGAGTATTAATAGAACTGTTGATAAATATATATTATATACAGATATGCTATTATATTTGTAAAGCCGTAAGTTAGGTATAGTACAATACAGGGATTTTTAACAGATATGTAAAAAACAAAAGTGTCTATATTTATCTTTGAGAGTAGAAAATATATCGCTTCTTGTTAGTTACCAACATACGATCAAGTTATATATATATATATATATATATATATATATATATATATATATATATATATATATATATCATTTACTGGACAAAAGAGACCGGTTTTTACTGCTTAAATTTTAGGATTTTTTTAAAATGAAACTTGAGATCAAAATATTTACCCTTTGTGATTTTAAAACCAAATTTGGAGAATATTAGCATTTTTTTAAATAACGTCGAATTAAAAGACTTGAGCTGGATCAAGAAGAATATTGGGTCTTCTAAAATATTTGATATCAAATTAAGAGTCAAAAGTCGTAGCAGAGATAAACAACTTCTTCTTAGTTGTGCTTTAACAATGGTCAAAATCAAAATTATTTTTGTTATATTCCTAGGCCCTCTTTTATCTTTGATTTTTAATACGACCGTTGCCTTGCGTATTTGTTTCTAAGAAGGGTAGGTAAGCGTGTGCTTGTTAAGCATAGACAAAAGCTATCCTGAGAACAAGAAAACAGCCAACTTAACTGTAAAGGTTTATTGAAGAAACTAGCTTCCACAACATAAATGTCTTATCATCTGTCCTTGATGACACTAAAGAGGAAAAAAGCGTTTTAAGCACGTACAATCTAAACATGAGTAGCAATAGCAGATACGGTGAAATGTTAAGTGACAAAATGTAAATGTTTAATTCTTCAGTAGAAAAAGATGACAAAAGGACAATTGAATGAATAATTTATAAAATGACATTCAAGTAAAGGGGACAAAGATCCAGGTAAGTTGTCTAGTATGAGAGGTTTTAGAGAAATCAAACGTTGGAGCAATATGGTAAACTAGAGAAAGATGAAGATAGTTACTTGGTTGGAAAAATGGAAGAGAAACTTAGATAAATAATTTATTGCACATAAAAGGTTTGAAAAAACAAGTGAATATATCAGTTACAAAAAAAAAGTGAAGTAAAGTGGACAAAACGATCTAAGGAAATAGCTCTACTCTAGGTGTGTCATATAAATCAAAGTTCGCAATAATGTGAAAAACTAGAATATGTTGCTAATGGCTGCCTGGTCGAAATAAATAACTGTAACAATGAGTAATTAATTCAGTATAGAAAGGTAATAAAAAATACAAGTGAACAAATGAATTTTTTAAAAAAGGGGGAAAATAAAGGTGGCAAAGTTCTTAGAAAATTTTTCTCTGTATGGATGGAGGGAGGAGCAGATAAATTTTACTTTGGATTAATATGGTAAACTAGAGGAAGTTGAAAATGGTACCTGGTTGTAAATAGATCTAAGAAAAGTTTTGGTGGCTGTTTTCTCATTTTTTGACAGTTTGGAAACGACCTTCATCTTTTCTCTCTCGTAACAAAGCTAAAAGTAGTTTTGGAATTCCCTTTTAAATGGGGCTTAGTGCCTCCTAAGAGTAGATAGGAATGTCTTTTAAGGTACTTTTCTTTGTTACTCTTATTCTTTTCTTCTCTATTCTATCCGTGTTTGTTTAGCAACGTAAATTGAACGATTAAGTTTCCTAGAACAAATAAATTATAAAAGATAAAAATATATTACAATTTCATTGCACTAATCAACAAATCTTTTTAAAACTTTAGAAAATCTTTATAAATTTTAAAAGAGAACTGTTTCTTTGTTATGAGGGTTCATTCTCGTCATTTTAAAAGTACTAGAGAATAATCCCCCCCAAAATGCTTTAGGGGAGTTTGGTATGGGTGCATTAGCCCACTTTAGAGTGACTAGAAGAAATCTTTTTCTCTAATTTCACTAGAACATCTCTAAGAGAACATTTCAATAATGGTTCAGGTGTGCTAGGTGTGGAGGGAAGTTTCTGTCACTTCTAGTAGAAATATAGGAAAGCTTTCTCATAAAAATTTCTAGAATATATTTTTGAAATTTTCTAGTACCAGAGAAGATGCCAGTAATGCTTGGGATGTGTTGGTTTTAGGCTTCTTTCTTGTCCTCTTTAGATGAACTTTAATAAAGCTCTCTAGTTGAAAAATCTTTAAAAAGGCTGAAGATGTTAGAAGATTATGTGCTGAAATATATATATATATATATATATATATATATATATATATATATATATATATATATATATATATATATATATATATATATATATATATATATATATATATTTGTGCGTGTGTGTGTGTTCATTATCTTCATTAACTACTTCAACACGTAGCGATAACATCGAGATTTCATCATCAGGCAAAAATACAAAATGGAATACATTCATGAGGAAAAATATTGATACAATAGATATACATACAAATTAATATTCTAGGTTGAAAGCTAAACTTAGAATAAAATATATACAGCACCGTCCACAGCTAGCGAGCAAAATACAAAATTCTACAGTTTCTTCAAAATGCTTCTTATTTTTTATGAAAATTGTTGCATCGAATAATGCTCCCAATTTTCCTCTGATTGTGGCCATTTTACATTTCATGGAACAGCAGATAAAAAAGTTATGAGGGATATGTATTTTAAAGAAAATGTGGGTAAAAAAAAATAGAGAACGATAAATTATAACTTTCACTCATTTAAAAGGATCGTGAGACGAGATAGGGTAGGCAAACCTTCAGAAAGTACGTTATCCCGCGGAAGAATTAAGAACTGAAGATGTCTGTCAATTAGAGGCAATGTAATGTTTTCAAAAGCTGGAGTCTGTCCCCTCACCAGTTTCTCACTGTCACAACATCGAGATTACGTGAACTAGTTTTCATGCACAAAAATGCTCCTGCCACACAAGGAAGAGAGTGAAGCAGTTCTTAAAAGCTGAAAATATCGGTAGGTAAGAAGGTGTTTGCTTTGAAACAGACGAATGTTGAAGATCCCTGGCAAAGATTGGAAGAAGAATGCAATAAAATCACCCAAGTCCTGCAACCGATGTTGTGCTCGTCATAAAGCCCCAAGGGTTGGCTAGATGATATTAATATTTTGTTCAATTGTCTTTGAGATACTTATGTTATGTGAGGGGGGAGGGGTATGGCTGCATTTATACTTTTTTTCTCTTGTTTTTAACACAGCCTTTTTTTATAATTTCCACATGACTTTTATCATCCGTTGTCCTATGCAATGAAACTTAGATACTATCAGAGGAAAAATTACGACAATATTTGGTGTAATTTAAATGGAAATTACACGAGGATTTTAGGAAAATGTAGAATTTTGTAGTTTTTGTGTAGTTTTGGATGGCACACTATACCACTGAACGCTTTAATGAGGTATTTTAGTTTTGTAGATAACTCTTCAAGCAATGTCAAACCATTTTCTCTCTCTACGGAAATTATTAAGGTTTACGATACTATTTGTATGCTTCAATTCAAATTATATTGGTTTATATATATATATATATATATATATATATATATATATATATATATATATATACATATATTCAAATGTGTGCCAAGTTTTCTGGATTGTTACTTTTCATAATTTTCTATCTAATATTTTACTGAGAAAAGATTTATTGTCAAGACATGAATTAACGAAAAAAGCAAACTTGGGGATTTTAGATTTTTCCATAAAGAAAATTATAAGAAAATGCTCCGATATTTTGCCAAAACATTTAGATAGAGATCCTTTATCTTCCGGACATTTCCCTTTTAACTGCATG
The DNA here is from genome assembly GCA_963969495.1 of Ceratothoa steindachneri. Classification (NCBI taxonomy): domain Eukaryota; kingdom Metazoa; phylum Arthropoda; class Malacostraca; order Isopoda; family Cymothoidae; genus Ceratothoa; species Ceratothoa steindachneri. Next base: position 49,713,060 of record OZ018328.1, on the reverse strand, counting down.
CTTATGGGCACTATCTCGATACACACGCAACCATAACTTTGCTAAAGAATTCAAGTAGTTATTTGTTTAATAGTGCTCCTGTCAGGGCATTTATCTCCTCTTCAGGTGCCAAAAATATTGCGCCCAACAACCGATTAAAATTTGGTCGGGAAATTGAGCGTAATACATTTTCAGTTCTAATAAATCCTCTTTTTCACTTCCTCACTTTCACACAATTTTAGCTATATGTTTCTAATAGCCATTGATTCAAATACGTTTTTATACTATTTTTAGTAAAGAAATAAAGAAGGGAGAGAGATAAAGTATAGCGATGCATTCAATTGAATTTTAAATTGTATCAAACTCCACAAGAATATATGTATACTAATTGGCAACTATTTCCTGCCATGAAGTCCTTGAAGTCCTTCACAGACTTGAATATCGGATCTCTCTCACTCTTTTCCTAGGTGCATGAGCTCCATCTGGTTCGATGGTGGCCAAGGGTTACTTTGATCAACAACCACAGGCTTTAATCTTTATCATAAAATATATATATATATATATATATATATATATATATATATATATATATATATATATATATATATATATATAGTCATTGGCAAAAGTTTTGAGACAACTATATTTGTTCCATATGAATATATTAATAGAACTAATTAAACGTTGCATTTTGTTTTAGTGTTTGTATCATATTTTAAAGTTGAAATATACAAATATTTAGAGACCAAACACATTTTTTAAATGCATAAAGTCAATTGATGCGGGCAATCAATATTTAAAATGATGTCCCTTTTATTCAGGACTGCTTCAGTTCATTCTGCCATGCTGGAGACCGAAGTTGTAATGATATCTTGACTGGTATTGCTCTATTTCTGTTCAATAAACACTCGCAACTGCTCATAATTTGGTGGCTTCTGTTTATCAACCGCCAGTTTGATTATCAACCCACAAATCTCTTTTGAGTTCCAATCTGGCGAATTCCAGAGATAAAGTCCCAAAAGTTCGATGTTAGTTTACCCCAACAAATTTGTTATGCTTTTGCTTTGCGAAACGGTGCGCAATCATAATTCAAACAGTTATCATTCCCAAGTTGGTCCTGAACTGTTGGGAAAAAGTGCTATTGAAGCATGTTTTGCTATCATTTTGAGTTCATGGCCCTTCTTCTTGGGCAAAATTGTTAATACTCTATTTCCCTTTAATGAGAAGTAGCCCGAGATATGAAGAGTGTGTGGATGCTTCACAGTGAGCCTGACATGGGACTCCTGAAAGCGCTTTCCTTTTCTTCTACTAACAATGGAACTTCCAGAAGCTCAAAACAAGCGGAAAGGAGCTTCATCAGAGAATATCACTTTGCCCCCATCTTCGACAGTCCATTCTTTATATTTCCTACAAAAGTGGAGCCTATCCGTAAGGTTCTGCAAGGTGATATGAAGCTTTTTCGCAGCCCCTCTTGACTTGAGACCTTTGTCGAAAAGTCTCCGCCTCACTCTGCCAGTTGATGCGTGCACACATGCTTCTTTCCAATCGTGGGTAAGCTTGGACTGGAGGCAACCCGATTCTTGAGCTGGAACCTTACAAGGGGGCTATCTTGGCGTTCATTTGGAGCTCTTGGGCGTCCAGGGGACTTCTTCATTGGAGTGTAACGAGTCATTTTAAAGTCATTAATGATCTTAAATATGGTGCTTTTTGATGCAATACCTTAACAACTATTTCCTTGCATTTCAGGCACCTTTGGTGCAGAGCAATATTGGGTGAACGCTTTTCTTTGGAAAGAGTTATTTCTGAAATTGAAAAAGATTCAAACCTTTATTTTTATATAAAAAAAAGATTATGGCTATACAACATCACTCAATTAACCCAAATTTGTATTCATTTTGACCCTGTTGATCGAATAGCAAAGATCCAGAGAGTGAAATTTTGAATTCAGCGAAAGAATGCAGTTTGTTTTTGTTTTTTTGAAATGCTGACTTTTCAATAAACCTGCAATAAGATAAATTTTAGGATAATTCTTTCTATCACGTAACTTTCAAAAGCGAATTAAAAATATATATTATTTGTCTGATCAATATGTATTACCACCCGGTCGCATGGTTAGAATTGATACATAAGATAGATAAAAAGTTTTACATAACAAATGGGTTGGTCACTATTCAAACTCGTGTTTTCTTTACGGATCAACTGAGCAGTAAAGCCTCTCTAGGGATTAATAATTATTGAACCACTTTGTTAATAAAATGCCTGAAAAGCTTCAAACATATCTAAATTCTTGGACATGAAAACATGAAATTGTAAATTTTTAACACCTAATCGAATTATAAAAACAATTAAATAAAGTTAATGATAATAATAACATGCAACCCAAAATAATAGACCTATTTCATTTTTACTTCAATTCGTCTCGTAAAGTCATAATTGACGGCTTATAAGGATTGCACTGTGGCGAAAAAATATGGGACCCCAAATAATATAAAATAATTTGTAATGTTTTCATCCAACCTAAAAAAATTATATATCGTAAGAAAAAGCAAAAATATATGTTTTATATCATTTTTATTCATTACAATTTATATCATATAAATGGCCTTCGCATGGCATCAAAAATGACGACAGATCGATTTAATCTTTAAATCGGGCTGGCATTTCATTACCTATTTACCTTATTAATTTGTAGATTAATACACAAATAATTTTAAAAATCTTTTAATATATTTTTAATATTAAATTTTTCAAAGTTATACAACTTTGTTATGGATCTCATATTTACAAGGCGAACTTATATCCTAAATTGTTTTCAAACACATGACCAATAGGCTAATTTATTTTAGGCAGTTCTCCAGTAAATTGTGGCAAACCAGGAATAATTTTCATATATTTTCTACCCCTAATATAATTTAAAACATTTTGACCCTTAATTTACAGACTTTGAGTAGCTTGTTTCCATTTCCTGCGATCATCTCCATACCTTTGTTGAAATTCAAGTGCGCTTTTGGGCGCCATTCTTTCGTGATGTTCGATTACACTTTCTATGCAATGAAATATGATCCCTCCACGACGCAGCTCTTTATTAAAAGTCCACCCATCGGATTGGAATGGATGAATGGATGGATGGGGCTCGTGTGAGAGTGAGGGTGAGTGTATGTTAGAAAGGAAAAGGAACAGAGGGAGGGAGGAAGGAGGAGGAAGAATGTCTGTGACTGGTAAAAATTCAATTTAATTTTACCAAATCTGAAATTATAATTTATAAACATTGAAGCCTTTTTCTTCTTCCTTTTAAATTATGTTTCCTTTTGCAAAGTGGCGTGCGCCCTTTAGCGGGGGCAACCGCACCAGTAAGGGGAACGCCCACCAGAGTAGTAATTGACATTCAGGATATAATATATATTTTTTTTAATTTATAAGGAGAAAAATAACAAAAGATGTCGACCATAAAGATTGGTAAAAGTGCGTATTGCTGTAAATAAGAAAATTAAAATTCGAATGGGTGAAAATGTGAGTTTATAGAACTAGAAAGGAGGAGACTACTTGGGGCACGATGGAAGGTCCCAACGTGACTATACCTGTGAAGTCATACTAAGTACCCTCCTGCCACATAACCAGAGAAGGGTACAATTCTGAGTAGAATCTAATTAGGCGGTACCGGTACCGCGACGTTGGCAGACCGACACCGTGTCCACTCGGCTAGCAACAGCTCTGGAAAATGCAAGTGATCATATGTATTTACATTAGGATTTATTTCCTTATTGTGTGTTCATTCTTATCTTGTGCGTTCGTTCGAACGTGTTATGCTTTGGCAATAACAGAAAACAAATCGCAAATGATTCGGAAAGGTAACTTAGATAACAATAAACGTAAATATAATAACAATAATTCATTAATTTATTATTATTTTATCATTATTATTTACTGAAAAACGATAACAAAAAAACTGGACGCATCCTCACTTCCTCGAAAAATTTGGACAAAGAGGAAAGTTACGAAAGTAATGAAAAGATCAGCAGCCCAGGACTCGGTTCCCCTTAAAAGGTACGACTCTGTGTTTTCCTGGCCGCGGTGCTGATCGGACTCAGCGACCCCTAAGGCCACCCTCTTACTCTCTCCTTCCTCCACTAACAAACCCTTTCGCCTTTTCTGGCATTCTTTAGAAACTCTTCTCCTCCCTCTCTTCAGAGCTCTTGCCAGCCGAGTGGATACGGCCCTGGTGCGCGTGAAGAGATCCGGCTACTAATTGGATGACGCGCTGTGTGTTCAGCTCTGTATTCGGGATGGGGGGGGGGAGGGATCTTACACTTCTCATCAAACACACAGGCATTTTTCAAGACTGATTTATTTCCTCTCTTGTCTTCGCTGCACAACACACACACTCTCGATTCCAAGGAATCCTGCCGATGGGTATCTATATCCACGTACCTACAACACCTCTGACGCGGAACAGGTTCCCATGTCCTTTTCTCCCTCTGCTCGCCCCCCGTGGGGCGAAGAACGGCGACGAAAGTTCCACCTGAACGGTGTTTGGTGTCAAGACGCAACACTTCTTGGCACCTCTCCCCTGCTTTTTTTAGATCAGGATCTTTGTGTGTGCCAATGGGCATCCGCGGAATACCTGGAAACCAGGTTCTCTCCTTTCTCAGGTTTCGAGTCCCCTCGCCTATGAAACCTAGCGGGACAGAACGTTCACAAACAGTAATTAGTCTGGTTATGTCTTAATAAATCCTTGACACTAAACCTCTTCACAAAAAAACAATGGACACAGCTAAACATAAAAGAGGCTACGCATCCTCTCCCTCCTCCCCACCCATTTACTCTCCTGTTAGACTATGAGTACAATGAGTACCATAGTTAGAGGAACAAATGGGACTCAAGATTTAGACAAAGGAAAGAGTATGACATATAGCAAAAATGTTCTCCCCAAGCAACCAGACTGATAGAAAAACGGCAACAACCCAGGACCAACGATTAAAATGTCCATGTCAAAGATGAGGGAAATGGAAATCAAAGATAGAGAGAGAGACGGTTAGGACGGAAAGAACCCACGATCGGCTTCTTTTTGAGGTTACTTCCGTTTGATAAGACGCCCCATAGCGAGCCTACTTGTAACAACGAGAGGTTCCGCGAGATGGCATGAAGGTCTAAATTCACTCCCGGCGCTTCTATATAGATAAAGTAAAATCCACTTCCGGCGAAGCCCTATAAATAGTTAAGATTAGTATTTTGTCAAAGAGAGCGCGACACAGAAGAATTCTTTCTCTCGGCCTCCCTTATCCCAAGAGCCCGAAGACAAGAAAATTAAATAATAAGAAATAAGAACTAGGAACGAGGAGACTCCCACACTGCTGTATTCGACTCATCTTTTCCACGGTGAAATACTCCCTCGATCCCTCGTTTCGAGGCTATCAATGGTTTTTAGAAGACAGGTTGTATTATCCTTCATAACTTTAAGCAGGCTGAGTACTAATCGGCCAAGTGCAAACCCAAGCGTATCGTTCAAAAGCAATCGAGCTCGACGCTCAGACTCCCTCCCCCCCCTAAGCCCTTTTCTCGGGTACAAAATCCTTGGGCGGCAGATCCACCCGTAATGGTAGTTTTCCTTTTGTCGGTCGTCTACGTTTGTGTGTACGTGTTCAGGGCTCCCGCCTGGAGTTGACGTGTGTAGACATTTTGCTCATTTAGTTTCTTTTGTATTTCTATGTTGTATCCATTATTTTATTTTTGTTTGTACAATAGTAAAGATTATTTTGTTTCATCTAGTTTGATATCCAGAACCTCCTAGTTAATTGATTTAATTCGGACAAGGAAAAATAGTCACTCTTACTCGATTTAGTGCCACCCACGTTTAAAGTGCATTATTCAGGGCAAGGCAAATCGCAAAGTGTCCTGCGGGCTTGCCACGTTCTCTTCCGAGTCAGAGAAAGCAAGCGGAGGTCAGGAAATCTAACCTGACCTACGGCAGCCCAACTACCAAACATCACCACCGCAGAAACGACCGAAATCGGTACGAAGCCGACAGGAAGTTTCGAATCCTCCGAAACAAGTCGGTTCAGCAAGATCAAAAAAGACGTTTCTTCAACTACTCTAGCTGCAGTGCTCCCAGGCTAGTTCAAAGAGCGCTCTTTCAGAAGATTTTACTTGTTAAAATGGAAACCACCCCCAAACTAAATTAATGAAGACATGTATATATGGAAATATAAGGAAATGACTTCCAGAGATTACTCTAGCTTTCCAGGAGACTTTTCTTTCCTCTCTTGCCTCAAGGAGACGGAAATATATTACATAATATTAATAGAATTCAAAACACAAGCCAAGTGGAGAAAATACTAAAGCTAACAGAGCTGGCAGGTGAGAAATTAATGTTGACTTCACACTCTTCCTTTAACATTCGTAATGGTGTAATAATAGAACAAGATTTGGTGCAATACACATAATCTAACTAATTCGAGAACTACACCGTGATCCACGCTAATAGCTTGGAAGGAAAAGTTAGGTTAAGATTTATCGGTTCGCTGTGAATCAATTTTGATGAAACCTTTCCAGTTGGTCTGTATATGGCAACACTAATGTTATGTTTTCATTTTGCTGTGTTGCGTCGTTCAATTAATATTTCAGATTGGTCGTTTTTTGGGTGAACCAAGCTAATAGCTTTTGAATGAAATTAGCCCATCTATATATAATTTGGATAAAACGAAAGATAATTATACACATTATGGATACCTTGGACATATATTTAACAGCAGAAAACCACTATTATAATCCATGATTGATGGACATAATGAATTATTTGCTCACATTAGCGCCCTTTTGACTGATGACTTCAAAAACACTATCATGTATCGAATCTGTTAATTTCCTAATAGTAGCAGTTTAGACTACCTCTGGGGCAGCTTTGATGGTCGCCCATAAGAATTCTTTAGCCCAAATTTGACGTCCATAGGCAAAAACATCTTTAATGATGGACCACAAATTTTCGATTGGGTTGGGATTCGGAGAGGCTGGCGGCTACCCAATCAACTTGCTTTCCTTGATATGCCATAAGAGCCTATGAACACTTACATTGCCAATGAAGAGTGGGGTGGAGCGTTGTAATGCCTGAAAACTAGAGTCTTTGGGAGTCACGACGGTATGCCAGCTAGTCATGGATCCAAGACCTCCTTCAAGAGCTTGCCGAAGGCACCCTGACCTGGCAAACAAGTCTGTGTTCAATTATATCTACCTACAACATAACTCATCATCCATGCTGTGGACTTCGAAAATGTTGGTGCCACTCATCTACGAAATAGACTTAACCATTTGCCCAACTGTCCGGTTTGTCAAGGGTCGCCCTGGTTTCGTAAGTGAAGAGAACGCAACTCATGTCCAACGTCATGTACTTCAGGCCCTATTAAAGCATGGCTATGCTTGTTTGTCCGGAGTTCCCACTTAACTGGCAACCAATATTCCTCAAATCCCTAGCTGTCACAGTTTTGGAGATCCCACAATCGGATCACTTGTTCCTCAGCGAGAGCTATTTCAGAAGTCGTGTCCATATGGTGAACTAACTTCTCCGCAATAACATAAACAGAGGAAACTTAGCACTTTCCTTGATGGTGAAAGACTTTTCTTCATTGTTGAGGCCTCTGCGACATCTCATTCTTCTTAAATAGGATATATGCTATTTGCGTGGTTCACACAAGAAACGACGAATCTGAAAAAATGAAGGACGTAACACAGCATAATGAAAACATAATATTGGTTTACCATATTTTGCAAACCAGTTGGGAACAGTTTTATCAACATTGATTCAGAGAGAACCAAGAAATCCTAACTTTCCCTACCAAGCTATTAGCGTGGATCATTGTGTAGGTGAATACTTTGTCACTTTTACTTGGTCAATAACGTAAAAGTTTCAACGACTGCCTCTTTTTGTCTCTTTTGACTTATACTTCCTGCCTAAACAGTTATGTCTGGGATAGCGTAGTTTCATGGTAAGTTAATATAAACCCAGCCCCAGTAGATGCTATTTCTGTCAAAAATATGAGAAATGCACAGAGAATTGCCGCCACAGGGAGAAGGAATCGGTGCACTCTTGAGTCAACTACGCAAATACCTCCTAACCAAAATCAATATTTATAAAGTGCAATATTTATAAAGTCTAAGAGGAGGTGGTATACTAAGATGAGGTGGTATAGCTTCGAGAAAAGAAACACCTTAACTTTAGGGAGGCTAGAAAGAAAGCACAAACCACAATCAGCACCAGTTGTATATCATACGCCTAAGTAGTAGAAATGACAAGAGCGTCCAAACTCTCATACCATAGGGTTAAACTACGAAGGTAACCGTCTGCATCCAAGGAGCATACACCACAGGCCCACACAATGGAGGTCACCTACACACAGAATGTGAGTTCTCAATGGGCCTGTAGCACCTCGACCACTATATAACCGCTTTCTCTCTCCCTTCCCGACCATACAATGGGTGAAAACCGACTATCTGCTACCGAAAAAGAGCTGCCACACCGCGAGGATCCTGCACTCCAGACCCCTATGATGGACTCAATCTCCACCAGAGGGGTAGAATCGCGAATGGAATCTTAGGACCTCCCTGATCCCACCAACCCCCATCCCGAAGGGATGGAAGCCCAGGATCTCTCAGAGGCCAATCGCCCCCATCCTGAACAAAACTGCGGTTACCCCCGCTCCTGAAGCGTCTACAAAATAAACCATCTCCAAAGCAGAGGTAGACATTGTAAGTCAGAGGTCCCTTAGGGGATACCCCTGGAACAGCCCCTCTCCCCACCGAGTGCACTAAAACTCAGATTAGCCCTTGGAAGGGCAATCCCGATTACCACCACCAAAAAAGTTGAAAGACATTCACCATCTATCACCAACTGTGGACAGCGACGGACATGTTCCCCACTCAAAGAGCTCTATTGCACTCAACCGGTACATCACCAGTAGATCACCATTCTACTCTTCAACTTAAACTCACGCTTGGAAGCGATTGCTGTGACCTCCCACCCACCAGACCGCTCCCAACAGTCGATTTACGTGTCTTTATATTACAATTACTTGTGATTTTTAACAGTGATTATTCCGAATGAAGCGACATTTTCAACGCCAGAGGGAATGATTGATCGAAATTAATAGAGAACTACCAACTCGTAAACATGAAACATGGAGAGGCCACCCGATTTTATATACAAACAGGTACTCTATCACTGCTCGATCTGGTCATCTGTTCCCCCGACATCACCTCGGATTTCGACAGCGCGTAACCGAAGATTTGAGAAGAAGCAACCACTTTTGAATCATCCACTCCTTGGACGATGGAGTACCAACCTCAGGTAGGCCTCTTGGGAGATTGAACATGGCAAACTGGCTAAAATTCAACAACCTCACGAACTTCGAATTCAGGTGAACGATATCCTAGAAAAAAATTAATCACCTGAGATTTTCACATCCATTCTGCACCAAGCAGGATACCAATCCATTTCGGTTAGCTCAGGACAATCCCGCGGTCGACGGGTTCCCTGGTGGAACCCGGGATGCTCTGCCGCACTGCAAGCACAAAGGAAAGCATACCAAACGTACAAGCGTTGGCCGAGTTCGGCGACGAAGATGGATTTTAATAAAAAATTCTGTCGAAGCTCATGGATAGTTTTCGTCTCCGCAATAAATGAAAAACGCATCGACGTACTCCGCATAAGCGGGAGATAATTACTTAAAGTATCAAGTAGAGCGAGTGCAAAACCCGAGCTCGCCAGACTTGGGTTGGAAAGAGAGAGTCCACTCCTTTGAATTTCTCATCAAGGGAGTTTCAACCCTTTAACGAGAAATTCAGCAAAAAAAGTGCCTAACATAGATCTCTAATCTTATGGCGACACGGTTCCAGGCCCGATAAATACACGATACGCAATGCTACGCCACCCGGGTGAGGGGGAAAAGCGCTTCTTCCTGGACATTTTCAACAGGATATGGATTAAAAATGCCTTACAAGATAACTCGAGAACAGCAAGACCCAAATAGTCGCAAAAATGCCCATCCAATCGCCTTACCTGTGCAAGCTCATTACGAAAATAGTGAAAGTGCGCCTTATGTGGTTCTTAAAAAACAAATCCTGTTTATCCCCATCACAGTGTGGATTTCGAAAATTACATTTAACCGCGGATGATCTCACCGGCCTGGAATCCGCGGCATGGAATGCGTTTGCCAGAAGACAACACTTAGTGGCCATCTTCTTCGAACTAAGAAAAAGCCTACGACACGTCACGGCACTACGCTATTCTGATAACTCTCTACAAGCTAGGCCTACGTGGACAATTACACATCTTCATCCAAACTTTCCTAACTAACCACGCATTTTCCGTAATATTAGGAAGTGTCAAATCCAACCTGTTCCTGAAGAAAGAAGGCATTCACCAGGTCAGCGTCTTAAGCTTGCTTCTGTTTGCTGTGAAAATCAACGGAATCTCGGAAAGCCTTCGTAAGGAGTTCAGGAATTTAGAGCCATCCTTTGAAAATACGATTTCTCAAGTTCCCTAGCAGGCTCTGAAATGGTAACAGTAGAGCATTGCATCCAGATCGCCATCAAGAACAACACCAAAGACTTATGTACATGGCTACCAATTCTCGACCGAGAAGACAAAAGCGATTCAATTTTGCCACAGTAGGTGGTGTAAAAGGAAATCTGACATCTACCTATATCAGCAGACGATTGCAATCGGTAAGAGCTGTAGATTCCTCGATTTTACCCTTGATAGGAAGTTGTCATGGGAACCCCACATCAGATCCTTTACAAACTCCTGCAAAAATGCGATGAACATCCTGCGCGCAGTTTTCCAGCACAACTGAGAAGCGTATCGAGAAACCCCTATAACTTTTGCATGGGAATAGGGACTTTGGATCCTCAACAATCCAGAGATTGCAATGGGACTCGGGAGAGATATCACTGGACGTTTGTAGGGCGGAAATCAACCTACGCCTATACGCCCGAATCCAGTGACTTCTAACATCGCCGATCACGACTATTGCTTCGAACGACCAAATAGACACATTTGTCGCGGCTCACCGATCCATACCACAACCATTTAGAGTTAGAGTATGTTATGGATGAGATCGAGGTAAGCATGAACTTCATCTACCCACTCGCTTTTTCAAACATACCATCCTATAAAACAATAATAATCATCTACCATGGAAACTTAGTGGAACGTTCCCCAGCCCTCCCCGTAGAAAGGAAGCGTCACATGTACACAAATGGTGTGAAATTCAGGGTTGGAACCGGATCTTTGGTAATATCAGTCAGTTACGCTCACTCAGAAACCCTACCAAAAGATGCATCAATCTTTACCGCTATGAAACACGTGGTGCAATGGGCATACAATACCCAAGGTTCAGATGAGTATACCATCTGCACAGACTCCTAGACCAGCCTCCAATCATTAGAATGGATGACGCACATCCATCCAATCCTGCTATAAATAAAAGCTATGTATTTAGAGCAGCTTGCGATAGAAGTAAAATCTAATGCTGGATTCCAGCACACGTATGTAGGGGTCACATGGAATGAGAAGGCCGATATAGAGGCAAAGACCACAACCTTTAGCCACATACCAATAGTTTAAGAAGATTACATCGTCGCAATACAAGCCACCACCAGAGAGTTCTGGACCACTAGATGGGCAGACCTTAATTGACGAAACACGATGCGACACATTTTGCTAAGCCTATCTACACGGAAGCCACAATGCCTTACACCCCCACAAAAAGTGTCGATGTGCTGACTTCGCATCGGGCACTCACTAATCACACACATACCCATAATGGAAAGGGATTATACCTCTGCCTTACTACGATGACTGTATTGTACCCTTCATGATTACCCATCTCATCGCAGAATGCCCGACATATGGGGAACTTTGACCTCATACGTGCCTGGCGATGGTAGAGGAACCCACTTCATCTTAAGATCATCTCTATCAGCTGAGAATATCCACTTCAGCTGTGGAATTATCCGCTACCCAGAGGAAACACATCGTCTCCACAAGTTGTAGATCAGAATCTCAAATATTTCGATCTGCATTTTAACACATTTTAGTTATCTCAGTCGTGTTTGGATATTTACTATTCCATCCATCCTTTTTTTAACCAATTCATCGCTTCAACCACTCTTACGCAATCACCTCATCACTCATATCAACCACTCATTGAATTTTAAATTGTTTTTAACTTAGTTATAAAAACGAATATTAAGGCGCAATCACCTGGCATTGAGCGCCAAGGGACTCGTGCAATCCATCGATCCATCCCCTGACTCAGTTGAAAAATATCAGCTACACCCGACTCAGTTTGGAAAGATCAGCTGCCCCGGAGTTATCTTGGAGAGACAGCAGCTCCTGAGAGAGATCAGCAACTCTTAAATCAATTATGAAAGATCAGAGGCCTTGGACACATTTTGGAGAGATAATCATCCCAGAATTAAATTTGGATTGATCAGCAACTCTGGATTTAATTTAGAAAGATCAGCAGCTCCTGGTTGAGCTTTGACAGATAAGCAGCTGCGGATTCAGTTTGGAAAAAATCAGCAGCCTCGGAGATATTTTAAAATGATCAGCAGCCCCGGACTCAGTTGGGAAAGATCAACAGCCGCAGACTCAGCTTTTTTCCTCTTTCACCCTCATTTAGGTCTAAACCGGTATGATTCGATTTATTATCGGTTTATTTTTATTTTGCTTAGATTTTGGTCAAAGGTTTTTTCTCCTTTAGCTAATAGAATAAGCACTCTAGGATCTTTGGATTGTCTTCTAGGATATTCTTCAGCGAAAGGTTTCTTCAAAATTTTAAGGTTCCTGTGTGTCTATATTTTCATCATGTTATGAATAAGAACTATGGTGTCCTGTGTTTCGCAGGTTTTACACTCAGGCGTAAGGAAAGTTGGAAAAACGGTATTCATGGGTGATTCTCGGGTGGCCTAATCTCAGGCATGCGAGAACCAGTTCTTCACTTCTTAATTTCCTGCAAGTGTCAGAGATCAGAAAGAGAGAGATAGAAAGATACACGCTGCCCCGCCCTTCAATGGAGAGAGAGACAACAGAATACAGGACGACGCTCTTTGTCTGCGCTAATAGAAGTGAAAAATTATGAGACGCCGTGGTAGCCTGAAGCCCGCCATCGCAGAAAGCCACAACATGTTTGAGAGCCCAAAAGGTCTCATCAGGAGTTGGACAAGGTTTCGCCTCGCTGGCTTAAGAACCTTCCCACGATCGTGCTAAAATAGCAAGACTACTCTCGCCTGCCGATGCGTCGGATCCTGGAACCCTCCCCTTCTGACGTAATGGGGAAAACCACATTCGCCCCACTATAAATCCTTCGGCACCAGAGTTGGAAGGCAGTATCCGCTGTCTGCCCACCTCGTTAGTACCTTCTATTCGCGTCCCGTTGGACTCTGGACAATTCTCGCAGAACCCTTCAAGCTCCGGGTATTGTCGATTAATTCGCGTGAGTCTACCCCGTACCAGTTCTACCCACTCCTCGAACGCAACGCACCTAGTCTCGATTTGTGTCTAACTGGAAAGCAAGATCTAAGTTCATCCCGTAATAGTCATTGTCAAGAGACTATTATTTGAACTTTGCGCCAACTCTCATATGCAAGTTCTCTATCTACCCTCCCCCCCCTCCCCCAATGTAAGCCTCTGTCCTTAGCTGCGTATACACTCAAGGTCATTCAAGCGCCCCTCTGTCAATATTATTCGTTTGTTTGTACGGTGACCGTCCCAGCCATGTCCCCCCTCCCCCCTTTATTCCCTGAGACTCGTGTAGGTTTAGTGTGTATATAGCTTGTTTTAAAACTCCTTTTAACTTTGTAAAAGAATATTATTTTGCATATTAGTAAAGTTATTTTTGTACCCATTTTTCTATTATCCCGAAACCTCAAAGATAGTCGACTGTTTGGCCAACCTACATTTATTTAATTCGCACTTTGCTTGTATTATAAACCTCCCACGTACATAGCCCTTCGACCTCAGCTGAGAAACGCAGATAGGGTTAACTTGATCCTATTCTACGGCATATAGTTATATCTATTATATATTAAATGGGTATCAGATTTATTGGCGTTAATCTTGGTATTAATTGATTGAAATTTGATCAATATATTAGTTAACTTTGGTTCAATTGTTAATTGTTGGCTAATCTTGATTCCGGTTCTGGAGTTTAAAAGGTGAGAAATAACCATTGCATACTTATTTGCGAAGTGTATTTGTTCCCGTTCCCATTTATTTCTTTTATGAATTGATTGTCGAGTGACCGCGTTCAACTATTAATTTTATTCCCCCACGGAATTTAATTGTTGTCATTAAAGGCCTCATCCCGTGCCGTAAGTTGAAAGTACAGAAAAATAGTATTATTCTTCGAACCGAAAAGCTCTCTCGCGAGTGTTTCGCCCCCCCCCCTCCCTTTTTTGTTGTTCGTATTTTCGTATGTTTAGCAAAACCATTCGAACTCCCGCTCGTGCGTAAAGGAATCCATAATTCCGCCATATTCATTGTCGTGCGTAAATTTAATTCTTGTCGTTGTGCCCATCGCGTAAAACCAGCATGTCATCGTTTGAAATTTTCAAGACCCAAGGTGAGTCACTCGGACTCATTGGCAAAGATCTGATAGCCTGCATCCAGGAAGAAGAAAGAAGAGAAAGAGCCGAAAGAGAAAAGGAACGAGAAGAAAGAGAAAAGGAATGGAAAGAAAGAGAAAAGGAACGAGAAGAAAGAAGGAATTCGCTCTCACGAATTTGAAATGAGCAGGGTGAGGAACGAGACGCTCTCCATAAACTACTCAAGTTCTAGACTAGACGCACCTCAGTCTGCGGATTTCTACCAAGCTAAATTTAGGCACTGTCGCATTCAACAAACCAGACCTTCTGACAGTTCGGCTACTCCCTACAGCGTCATTTTAAGTTTTGGATTGACGCGTCCAAGGTGCCTCATAAATATGACGCCCTAATCGATTTCGTCCTCAAGGACCAATTTCTTGCGTCGTTTCCTTCGGGGGAGGCAGACGTCTACGCGGCTAGCCACAACTGCCTCCGAAGGAAGGGAAGAAATTAGAAACCCCATCTCCTAAATCCAAAATCAGCAAGAACAAATTTGTTCCTAATAATGGGAATAAGTTCGTTTTTGGTGACTGGGCCCGCCAAACCCAAACCTTTCTTCTCGTCGGACCCCCGTGATGTTCAGCTCTTTTCCTCAACTCCCCTGCTTCGTCGTTCCACAGGAGGACCGTCGTGTGCTATTCCTGTGGAGTTCTTGGCCACGTGATGTCCAACTGCCCTACAAACTCGCAGTTTAGAAGCACTCCTCCTTCTCACTCGGTAGACCAGGTCAGTACCACTTCTACGTCCCCCCTCCCTTTTTTCCAACCTGGCCGAATACTGCTGGCGGCCACCAGATAAACTTTTTCTTTGATATAACTACCCCTGGGGCCCTCCAATTTGAAACTGGAGCAGTGAATGGGTGCTGGATCTCCACCCTCGTCCGTGATACAGGGTACACGTGCATTGTTGTATCCGATGAACTACTCCCCCTTGTGGCTCCGGACCACGATAAATTTGCTGTAGTGTATGATTACTTGGGGCGCGCCAAGTAATCATTGCTACATTGAGTGCGCGTATTTTACTGGTTGGCTGATGTCGTTGCAGCCATCAACAAGTTTTGTTCTGTCCTAATTGATCAGTATCTCCGGGTTTCTTCCGCCCCCATGGCTCAACTTGTTACTACCCGTTCCCGCCGAAGAAGGAACTGAATACCCCTACACCTCTGGAAGCCCCGTGTGCTCCCGAATTGCAGAGTGCGATAACCCATGACTTTGCCAAAAACCAGAATGAATGTGAATCTTTTCGTCCCTTGTGGTCCAAAGCCCAGAACAAAACGTGCGAAACCATCAGAGGGAATAAGGTGATTTCATTCATCATCAAGGACGACCTCCTCTATCGAGTGTGCACCGAAGAAAACGACACTGAGTCCCGCATAATGTGTACCCCACTCCCGCGTCTCTCCAATCCTGCAAACGTCTCACGATAGCCTATTTAATGGGCACTTTAGTCACATGAAGATGGTTTTGCAGATCTTAAGATATTTTTATTGGCCTGGCACGACCGACCAAATTCTGCAATATTGTCGTTCGTGCGACGAGTCAGACCTACGCCGTTGCA
Source organism: Ceratothoa steindachneri (assembly GCA_963969495.1). NCBI lineage: Eukaryota > Metazoa > Arthropoda > Malacostraca > Isopoda > Cymothoidae > Ceratothoa > Ceratothoa steindachneri. The sequence goes on along the minus strand of OZ018328.1, from coordinate 49,696,887 downwards.
GAAGGGATCACTAGTCTCTGGACCCTTCTCCCAAGTAGCTTTCAACTTAATCGAACCGATCCACCCGTCTGTCGAGCGAAGGCCATAGTTACGTTTTAACGCTGGCCGACTTTGCCATTCAATTCCCCGAGGCTGTAAAACTTATGAAAATTGATAGCATCTCCTGCGACGAAGCCCATATTTCCACCTTTTCCCATGTGGGCATGCCCAAAGAAATCCTTTCGGATCGTGGTCGTCAATTCACTTCTGAATTAATGGAGTACGATGGTAAACTATTGATGATCAAGACCCTGTTTGACGCTCCTTTTCACCCGAGTGGGAATGGAATGTGCGAAAAGCTAAATGGATGCTTCAAGGACATTCTTAAGAAGTTGTGTGCAGATCAGCCCACTGAATGGCACCGGTTCCTTCCGGTAGCCCTCTTTGCCTACCGTGAAATTCCCCATCGTACTTTAGGATTCTCTCCCTTTGAACTTTTATATGGTAGAAACATCAGAGGCCCCCTGAGTATCCTAAAGGATTGTTTGAATCAAAATGTCTAGACTTCTTACTCGTATCTAGTGGATTTAAGAAAGAGACTGGAAAAGTGCGCCGAAATTGAATCTCAAAACGCCGACGTCATTTTTTGACAAGTATAAGACACTTCGAGTGCAAGTCCAAAGAAAGACAATTTAACCCCGGAGAAGAAGAAGTTTTGCTTCTCCTCCCAACGGACAACAACAATTTGTTGAGCCAGTGGAAGGGCCCCTACCACATAGTCAAGAAGCGTGTCCCCGTCGATTACCTTATTGAAACCCACTCAGGAAAAAAGCTTTTCCATGTTAATATGCTCAAGCGGTACCACTGGCACGCGAGCATCAACCAGATAGTTGCAATTGACGAAGAATTTCCCATGGAATCTGATTATCCCCCGGACCCCTTTTGCACAATCTAAGTCGCCTGCGTAAAGAAAGACAAGGAAAACCCATTGTATGTCATGCCCAACTTTAATAATTCCCCGCCTGCAGAAGTTAAGATATGCGACCAGCTATCATCTTTTCAAAAGGATCAACTGCAAGCGCTCCTAAGTCGTTTAGATGATGATATCACCGAGATCCCCGGGTGAGCCACCCACTTGGAGCACAATATCCAACTAACCACCCTAGAACCCATCCGTTCCAAACCATACCCCCTGCATATACACCTTCGGGAAGCATTCAATAACGAAGTGGATAAACTTCTAAGGTTGCAGATGATCGAAGCTTCAGAGTCGAGCTTTTGTTCTCTGGTTGTCATGGTCAAGAAGGCCGATGGTTCTTATCGAATGTGCATCGATTTTAGGAGGCAAAATTTGGTTACCGTAATCGATGCCAAACCTCCACCTTTTTGAGAAGTTTATCTCCGAGTTTGATTTTGCAAGGCCTATTATCACACCCCCTTAAGGGATGAAGTGAAGAAATTTACTGCTTTCCCCACTGAGAAGGGGATTATGCAGTTTCGCTGGCTTCCTTTTGGTCTGGTGACGGCTTGCAGCAATTACAACCGGATGCTGATGAGGATTTTAGAAGTCTTACCCAATGTCACTTTCTATTTAGATAATATTTATGTGGCCACTCAAGATTGGAGTCAACACTTGACCACCATTCAAACCCTTCTGTATCGACTCCGGGAATACAATTTGACAATTAGCCCCGGCAAGTGCCACTTCGCTTGTGGCACTATCGATTACCTCTGCTTCCACATCAGGAATAATCGCTTAGCCCCCCAGCAAGAAAAGATTCGGGCCATCATGGACATGCCTTTGCCCACTTACAAAAAGCAGCTGCGATCCTTCATAGGCTCTTAATCGTTCTATCGTCGCTACATACTTAACTTTGCGACTATCTCTACCCCCATCTGCGAACTATTAAAGAAGAAGGCCCCCGAACGCCTCGAATGGACCTCACTTTCGACTCACAGCTTCAACCAACTCAAGGAGACGTTGGCATCCACCCCTATCCTCCGCCTCCCTAACTTGGATAAACTGTTTGGCATTCGCACTGACGCGACTAATGACAGTATAGGATGTGTCCTCCTCCACTATGGAAATAAAGGCGAAAATTTCCCCATTGCTTACGCAAGCAGAAAATTACTCGCGCGTTAGAGAAATTATATGGTAATTGAGAGAGAAGTAATCTCTATCATTTGGGGAATCTGTAAATTTAGAGTGTATTTATTACGCAAGGAATTTATAGGGGAAATGGACCACAAACCCCTATCCTACCTACGTAACGTCAAGAATAATAACGGTCGGTTGATGCGTTGGAGCTTGTTCTTCCTTCTTCCAGGAATTCCGATTCCGCATTTTGTATTTAAAAGGCACCGATAACTCTATGGCTGATAATTTAAGTAGGAACCCGTTAGATCCTTTTCCAAACTAACTCCGAGCCATTTCCTTTTTTTTATCTATGTATTTTTTTTTCATAAAACAAAATTGTATATTCAACCATATAATAAGAAAACGCGTATCCTATCCTATATATATATATATATATATATATATATATTATATATATATATATATATATATATATATGTATATATATATATATATATATATATATATATATATATATATATATATATATATATGTATATATATATATATATATATATATATATATATATATATATATATATATATATATATATATATATATATATATATATATATATATATATATATATATATATATATATAGGGGCCGGCAGAACCGATTGAGCAGTTTTAAGGAGTTATAAAAATGTAAGGGAGGTATATAGAGAAGAAATGTTATTATACTTGAGGTTAGCAGTACATAGCATTTATAATCCCTAGGTTCTGAAAATAATGTTATAATGATGGCGGCCGTTAACAGCAACACACTCTTGTAGTCAATCTCTGAAGTTTCCCACAGCACGTTCGCACATACTGCGGGGTATGGCGTTAACTTCTTCAATAATCCGCTCCCTTAGCTGTGGTAGGGTGTGAGGGCGACGTTTAAAGACCTTTTCTTTCAGATATCACCAAAGAAAGAAGTCACAAATGCTCAAATCAGGTGACCGCGCCAAAGACACTAGACGTCCGGGAAACATTTGTTTCAAATCATTAAGTGAATTTCGGGCTGTGTGAGCTGTAGCCCCATCCTGCTGGAACCACACGTCTCCCAATCCCTCATCTTCAACAATCTCCTCCATTCTGGGCTGCAGGAAATTGTGCAACATTGAGAATAACGTTTGGAATTCACGGTCACGGTCATTCCTTCGTCGTCAAAGAAGTACGGGCCTATCACGCCAAATTGTGAAATGGCACACCACACCGTTAGTTTTGGGGAATGTAGCGGTATTTCCTGGATAATTCAGGGGTTATTTTCAGCCCAGTAACGGAAATTTTGCTTATTCACAGCCCCACAGAGGTGAAAATGTGCCTCGTCGCTACTGAAGAAAGCTACCTCGGGAGCAATCTGTGCCAGCATGTTTTCACACACATTTTGCCAGTTGGCAAAGTCTGCTTGGTTCAATTCTTGAGTCATCATTACTTTGTAGGGATGGAAATTCAAATTCATATGCAGAATCCTCCCCCAACTGCGGTCGTAAATTCACAAAGCAATAGCATGCCTTCGAGCAGAACATCTCAGTGACTGCACGATCGCTGCTCTCACCATCTCCACATTGTCTGCGGTTGTGATGGACCTGCCTCGGCCATGTGTATCACTTCTTAGTGTGCTACCAGTTGCCTCCAACTGCCTAATCCAGGACCGAATTATGTTCGCCTGAGGAACAGCATCGTTGCGCAGAATATTGAACCGTCGCCGAAAAGCTCTTTGCGTTGCAATCACAGATTGATTGTTCTCAAAATACGCGCGCACGGCAAAGCCGCGATGTGCTTCCATCCACACCATGTTTGCTACTGAAATGGAGATATCTACGGAACAGAGCGAAACCACGCGCACCTCCCTCCCACCTCCTACCCCCGAACATTGACTCCTCAAAACTGCTCAATCGGTTTTGCCGCCTCCTGTATATATATATATATATATATATATATATATATATATATATATATATATATATATATATATATATATATATATATATTATTGTTTATATGTGTATCATGAATTCCTTTCATATCCTTAATTTATTCGTTTTATTTTGTTTTTGATTTGTATAGTCGTAGGATAAACTCACCCTCGGACCAGTGAGCCCCACTTAATGGTATCATAGAAAAAAATTGATATCCTTCGGCAACCATGCCAAAGCATTATATAACCTTGTGTATATGGATGGTACAACCCCCCCCCTCCTCCGCCCCCACTAGCTCCACTATTTTGTATTTTGGATCCATTTTGAAAATTTGTCCTAGGTATTCTCAACTTTATCCGCTATTGCCATGTGACTTTAAGTTATATTCCCTCCCTCCTCCCCATTAATCATTCTCCAATGTCCCTTCTTATTCTAAAGTTCCATCTGAGGATGGAGGAGTGTCATAGATAAGAGAGAAATTAAGAGAGAGAGAGAGAGTGAGAGAGAGAGAGAGAAAGATACGCGTTGCCACGCCCTTCAATGGATAGAGAGCACTCACCTGGGCGACGCTTTTTGTCTGTGCTAATGGAAGTGCGAAATTATGAGACGCCGTGTTGGCCTGAAGCCTGCCATCGCAGAAAGCGACATGTTTGAGAGCCCAAAAGCTCCCATCGGGAGTCGGAAAATGTTTCACTCGCCGGCTTAGGAACCTTCCCGCGATCGTGCTAAAAGACGGAGATCACTCTCGCCTGAAGATGCGTGTGATCCTGGACCCCCCTCCCCCCTTCGGACGGAGGGGACGAAACCCCATTCGACTCCACTATATCCTTCCAGAGATGGAAGACGGTATCCGCCGCCCACCCTGTCCCCTCAGAATCCGCCGCCCGCCCTGCCTCGTCAGTATCCGCCGTCTGCCCGCCACGTCAGTATCCTCTGTCAGCCCCCAGTCATTATCCGCTCTTCGCGTCCCGTTGGACTCTGCACAATTCTCGCAGAACCCCTCAAGCTCCTGGTGTTGTCAATTAATTTGCGTGAGTCTACCCCGTACCAGTTCTATCCGCTCCTCAAACGCAACGCACTCAGTCTCGATTCGTGTCTAACTGGAAAGCAAGATCTAAGTTCATCTCGTAAGTCATTGTCAAGAGACTATTATTTTAACTTTGCGCCAAAGCAAGGATTACTCCCTCGGGGCAACTCTCCTGGGCAAATGCTCTCTCTACCCTCCCCTCCCCCCCCCCCCAGTGTAAGACTCCATCGTCGGCTTCGTATACGCTCAAGGTCATTCGAGCCACCCTCGGTCAATATTGTTCGTTTGTTTGCACGTCGACCGTCCCCGCCAAGTCTCCCCCCCCCCGCCTTTTATCCGCTGAGACTCGTGTACGTCTAGTGTGTATATAGCTTGTTTTAAAATATTTTAACCTTGTAAAAGAATATTAATTTTCATATTAGTAAAGTTATTTTTGTACCCGTTTTTCTGTGAGAACTTAAAAGGGCGGGATCTGTAATACTGATCATTAATTGCTATAAAAGAACAACCTCTGACCCCCCCCCCCTTCCACACACACACTTTATTGGAGACCACGTGCGTTTGTATCCCGCCATAAAAAACGTCACTTTCTCTTCGGGAACATTCGAGAAGTTTCGACTCCTAAGCGTATTGTGGAAATATCACCCAATCCTGCGAAATCGTCCCGAGCCATCCCCCCCCCCTCTTCCAGGCAGAAGAGGCGAGAAAGAACCACTGTGTTTCACGCCTTGCTGTCAAATGATGAATCGACTCCACCTTCAGATTAAGATGTCTGGAGCTTGTGACTCCCTTCTTCAAATTTCCCCTTCCCCTTCAGAATCGCCCATACAAATACTCGGTTTTGACGGGAGTTCGAAGAGTCCTGCACGCATCTCAAGTCCGTCTTCATCATCTCAAGTCTAAATCCCGTGAGCGTTCATCAGACAGCAGACTTTCTCCGCTATGATTCTACCCCAGTCAATTAGGAGTTTCTTTGACCGGCAAGCCTTAAAATTTGCGCAACAGTCTTCCTTCGTTTAATCAAACCAAAGGAAATCTCCATCGATTACCTTTGAGGAAAAGAAGTTTCCTCTTCCAGTGTAATTACGAGAATTCCCACATTTCCCATTAAACGTCATCTTTGAAGATTGGCTATCTTCATCGGAAGGTTGGTTTGGATCGTGCCTCATTCGGACCGTGCCCCCACTTGCCTCATCGGATCATTCCCCACTTGTCTCATCGAAAGAAGAACCTTCCTCGAAGTCACCGACCCGTAAGACTGAAACCACCTCCATTATTAGTATTGTATTGTTCCCCTTTTGATCTGAGCCTAACAACGCTATTCAATTAACTCTATTTGAGAATCCCTCCTCATAATAATTATCTAGAGACTATTTTAATTTAAATAATTCCCTTTTGCCTATTATTATTCTTACTTTGATCTTTGTAAATAAAATTATATTTTTGTTATTTCATCTTTAACTAACCTTGAACGATACTCTCGACCTATTCAAGTAAATCTCGCTAACCATTTTTGCACTCGGTCTGATTATTAAGGATTTGAAACCCAACGCGTCCAGTTTGAGCTCCTACTCGGTCATTAATCCCTGGCAACAGTCCTTAAACGGTTCGCGTTGCAATAGGTGATTAAGTCCCCCCCCCCCCGCATGATATAGAAGTAGTGTATGGTATAGAGTGGTGTACCACGACAATTGTTATAATGAACAAAGTAAAAGTGGTACTTAGACGCTTTCCCGCAGAACACCTTCGTGCTAGATACACCTCTTGGAGTACGCTCTATGGACCTCCACATTGAAGCGTCTGCAGGTCAGCAAGTTCCTAATGAAATGGGCCAGAAAGCCTTTGATTCCAAGCTGGTGTATTCGGTTTAGGATATGTTTGCTCCATAACGTATCCCAGATCTTAGCAACATAAAAATACAGTAATTAAGACTCCGCCTTCGGCGAACGACCAACAAATATCATGTTCTAACATGTTCAAGGGTTCCAGGGTAGACCGATGCTTCCTATAGCCATATTGGCTAGGATACAGGAGGTTATTTGCCTCTAGAAACCGTTTTAATCTTGCATTTACCATACGTTATAGGACTTTTCTAAGTCACGATGTTAAGACTACTGGTCAGTAATTGGTTGAGAGCAGGGGTTATTATGGGTTTCAAGAAATGCAGAACTGTTTCATGGTGCCATTCTTCCGTAAAAGAACCACTTTGCCATATCTTATTGTATATTTTCAAGATATGTTCGATGCTGTTTGGGTGTAGGCTCTGGATGATAGGTATGTTATCTAGTCCTAACTAGATGCAGTGCTTGGGCAGTTTGAGAGGGAAGCTTCCATTTATATTTAAAAGAAAGGTTGGATGTATTTGAGATCACACCATGTTGAGAAGTCTAGGGTAGTAGTTTTCTGTTCTGTTTTTCTGTATTATCTGTATTAATAAGGGCTTCTAAAAGGCCTTTTGAAATGGTACTGAGGGATTCTCCAAAAATGTATCCAACTGCCTGTGTGTTTGCAATAAGACCATTGCTTGTTTTCAAGATTCAGAGGTGTACCTTGTTTGTAGAGCCTAACATTCTGTTGATACCTCACCCTATTTTTGGTAGAGGCGTTGCCGCAGTGATTGTTAATGTGTAGTTTTGTCCGGATTGTTCGTATAGTTGAGGCACATAGTCCTTTGTATTCGATGAAAGTTTCAGGTATGCATGTAGTTTCCTTTCCTCACTGTTCATTCCGCTATGTTGTCGAACTACGGAAGGTTTTATGGGTGGTTTGCGACACATGAGCATTGAAAATGTTTCGTAGAACTTGGTCTCAGTTTGAAAAGATCAGCAACTCTTACGAGTTTCTAGTCCGAAAAAGTGGCTAGGTCTAGCAAGTAGATAGGTGAAGCAACAAGCAACTGGATTGTCCAAAGAAGTGGATAATCCTAACAAATGGATAATCCTAACAAGAGTATATTCATCACAAGTGAATAATTCTAATAAATGGATAGTTCTAACAAGAAGATAGTCCCTACAACTAGATAGCCCTAACAGGTGGATAGTCCAAACAAATAGTTAGTCTTAACAAGTGGCTAATCCTCACAACTGGATAGTCATAACAAATGGATAGTCCTAGCAATTGGATATTCCTCATAAGTTTCTACTAATATATGAAATAATCTTATTTATTTATTTAGACCGCCCTTCCCTTCAATGTGGGTGTGGTCTAACTCTCGAATAAAGAAACCAGCATAAAGATTATTATGAGATCCACTCGCCAGCACAAAGGGACTAATGACCGTTTATCTATGGGCAGGAAGGCGTTGGTATATGCAAAGGGGGAAGGAAAAGGGGGTGTGTGGAGTGATAGGTGAAAATAGACAAGTGGTGAAAAGAGAAAGAAGTGTGCTAGGGTGCAAAGAGATGATAGGTACCTAGGGGTCAGGCCTATCACTTTCATAAATGTTATTGTCATGTGTTTCCTTTGTTGTTTCCGTTGTGGTAAATATTTTATTGCGTTTAAAACATTTGTCTTAATAATTTGTAATGAATATTACTTTAAATATGAGCTTTGTGTTTAGTGGACTTTTTTATTGTTCTTTGTAGTTTGTTAGTCTTGTTCGGCATGCATTGGTCAAAATCGGTGATTTTTCTTGAATCGAATTTGTTGTCTTAATTGATTTGTTGTCACACTTTGGATGGTTTTTGGTTTTTACATTCTCCTCATGCGTAGGACGGTACTTCGTTATCGCTAGCCACTAGGCTAGCGGAGCTTGGAAAACTGGCGCGATATATAGCTCCTCTGTTCTAGTTAATCATATAGGTGATATCCTCATCCAGTTCATGATTAACTAGTTCTTGCATTTTCCGAGTCCGTTTTTTATGACTTTGTTAATGGGTGTTAATCTCGCCTCCCTGTGCAGATCTTCTTGGCGTCTTCTTTCCCGCCTACGTGTACCCGTAATTAGGTACACACATTTATTTTGCACTGTTTTTAGTCTCCTGTTTTGTGTTTTCGAGACAAAATAGAGGGCGGAAGCGGGGTATAGCAACGTAGATCTAACAAGAGCGTTGTAGATCTTTTTCTTGTTGCTTTCACGTAGATTTCTAAACATATACAGAGCTCTGACTGCGACCGAGTCCTTAGAAATCCTATCATCGGCGTGCTTCTTGTACCCCGATGAAGTAATTTTAATTCCGAGTACATTACACTACGTGGTGTAGGGATAGCGTCTACCCCCCCCCCCCCCCCCTGGACATCTGCGAGTAGTCTCCTGCCAATGGGGACTGCTTTGAATTTCTCTTGGTTCGTTCTTATCTTCCATTGAGCCTCGTAGTTGTTCAATCTTTCGATTTCTGCCGCTGTCATACCAGCTTGCCACGGCGCATTCCTTCATGAGCATGTGATTATCTGGCTGAAATCATCGGCATATTGAATGTTGAGTGAAGATGGGTACACCCGGGTTGGAATATCAGCGGTGTATATCGAGTAAAGAGTGGGGGACAAGCACTTCCCCTGCGAGAGGCCCGTATTGAGCGAAAACTTCGGTCTGTCCGTGCACCCTAAACTGACATACGCCGCTCTCTCCATGGCATAGTCACAGAGAGTTCTTTCTGGGTTTTCACTTAGGCCCAGCCGTAGGATCTTAAACTGTATACCCCACTGCCACACCTTATCAAACGCCTTTGAAACATCCTGACAAATAATGTCCACGTAACTCCTTTCCCGTTTGGCTTAGGCAAGCTTTTCCGTCATGACGTTTATCGCCATCTCCGTACTTTGCTTTTCTCTAAACCCGTATTGGAATGGGTTGTAGAGTGAGTTCTCCTCCAGGTGAGACACCAGGCTTCGGTTAAGGATCTTCTCTAAGAGCTTCCAGCCAAATTCTAGAAGTGAAATTGGCCGGTATATCTCTTTCAACGTTGGGTCCTTCCTGTGATTTGGCAAGAAGATTATCTTTGCCGTTTTATAAACATCGGGAAAGTATCCCGTATTTAGACACGAGTTGAAAATTATTCTCAGTCCTTCGATGACGGTTGCTGGTGCCTTTTCGAAGTTTAGCTTCGTAAGCTCCGATTGTCCAGTGACTTTCTGATGGAATGAGTGGAGCGCCCTGAGTAGTTCTTCTTTGGTGATCTCGGCGTCTCCATCTCATTGTCTTTCCACCTGGTGGTAAGGATGCGTCCTATGTATTTGTGTGTTGAGCTCGTCTAAAATTCTGTTCTCGAACTCTGATCAATCTTCGTTTTCTTCTTCGGAAATACTGAAGATTTTTTCCCTAAAACGTCGGAATATTTTTTCTATACTTCTTTCTTTTATTTCGATGGTTCCGCCTTCCTTTAATATTTTTATTTTCTTCTTATTCCTAGTTGATCATTTCAGACGCCTAATTTTATTCCCAAAATCTTAAGGAGATGCATCTTGATCGAGGCTCTCGATCGCATCGTCCCAACGTCTCAACTGTTGTTCGAGAATCAACTGGGTGATTTTCCTCAATTTCAAGGACGCCGTCAGGTTTTAAATTCTCTGTTTATCGCAAACCGTCCAACTCCAGTTCATATATTCACTTTTATTCTTATCACAGTGTTAAAATTAAAAGATCTGTATTCACTTCTATGTTTCTGCGTGCATTATGCCTTGTTAGTCCGGAATTTTTGGATAAGGAATTGTCCAATATCTTTGAAATAGGTAAAAAACTTTGTTACCCTCGTCAATTTTTGCACACTTCATTAAACTTTGCTAAGAGAACTTTTTATAGAACTGATAACCCACCGGTTTTCAATTACAAAAATTGTCTTATCTTGCCATACTTTGAACAATTTTTTGGTCTCACCCGTATTTTTAAGCAACTAAATATCTCTGTAAATTTTAGATATGAATCTACTTTATTGAAAATGTTAGTCCACAATAATTCAAGGAAAAAAGGTGGAGTATATTCTATAGAATGTTATATTTGCAATTTACCTTACTTCGGGCAAACTGATAAATCTTTATCTACTAGAATTTACCAACATAAGTATAATATTAGAAGAGGTGAACTAAACAGCGCTTTATTTTTATATTTATCCGAGGATAGTCACCCCATTGACTGGAACTCTGCAAAATTCCTTTATCATTCCGCTGATTTCACAAAAAGAAATATTGTCGAGTGTTTATTAATTGGCATGTTGCCTAATATAAATATATCCCCTGGCTTATTTAAACTCGACCCTGTTTTAAAAAAACTTGTACTAAATGAAATAATTTCATAATGCAGCCTGTTGTCACTCTTTATTAGTGTAATATCATTCGCATTCTCTCCCCCACCACGTGTCTCTGCTATGATCGTGGCTTAACTTTTAGCCCTAAATGTTTTCGTTCTAATAATAATCCTTTAAAATGTTTTTGTTTTTTCCCCCACCATTTCCATTGATATACACGGCGGAGTTATGTGTATATCGTTTTTGGGATGCACATGCCTGTTATTAGTTGCCTAATGATTTTTTTATTGGTATTTCACTGTCTTTTTATTGTGTTTTTCCATTAGTTTGCACTATGTGATGGGCGTTCCCTTCGTATCTTTGTACCCTATATAAGGTTGTCTTCTCCATTTTCATGCTATTCCTTGAAAATGAACTTGCAAATATAGTTCGAAAGTGCTTGGATTCATCTTTTCATTTTCCTGTGGATTAATTTTCCTATTATTGCTTTCCTCACGTGCCACTATGTGAGTTTTTTATTATTGTGATAGAATTGCCTGAGGCTGCCACGCCTCTCTTCTATCACATATTGATACTCATGCTTCCCACGTGTATCCTGCGAGAAGAGAGTAGCATGGCGTTCTTATCTCCCGAACATTCACGAGTCTAATCTCCCTCCCCCCCGTCCAAGTTTAATCAAGGAGGTTCAATCCCCCGTTTGCCTGCAGGCGTCAATCTGGCCAGATTGAGTTAGGCTTATGGGAAGATAAGAGTGTTCGAAACGCTAGCGGGGCATTCCATGGAAGTCCCCCATTGCCCCCATACCCCGAGGGGCTGGCTCCGGCTATTTATGCGATAGAATTTCGCATTTGAATCAGATCTCGATTATCTTCGTCAGGCATCACGCCGATCCAGTCTCCCTTGTGCACCCAGGAACTTTCTACCTCGAGAACCACCTTATTGTCCAGAAGAGGACAATATTCTTGAGTGCCAAGGTTCGTGCCCCTCGAGACGCCAAGTCAACAGGGTTCCCCCTGTTGTTCAATTGTTTAGAAGAGAACAACTTTAGAACAGTCATTGTTCTTCGAGCCCGTTCGACAAGAAACGGTTCTCACTCCCCGGATATCACGTCAGTGGTAATTTAATTCCCCCCTTTTAACGTTCTTCAAGAGAACGCTTGGTTACCCCAATTACCTCAATTGTTCATCCAGAACATCTCCGGTATCCTGTCTCAAGGATCGCTCGTACTTCCCAACCCCACTTCGCTCTCACTCCTCGAAGTATGTCCTTCCCCCCCACGTTAAGGACAACCCCCCCTAAAAAAAAACTTTCCTCCTGGGAAGGAAATCGCTAGTCGGACCGAAGCCATTCCTTCAAATTGCCTTCATCTGCACGACGACCTTATAAATACGTAAGCTACGAATTGCATTTAATTATTTAACTTTGTTGCCAACGTAACTCCGTGCTTTAACACGGATTTAGCCGACCCTTTCCTTTCATGTTTGTTTTGTCATTTAAATTCCTCCAAATCTTAATCCACCGCTTAGTCAAATTTATCCTATGACCTTTTCATTTCATGTGCATCTCCCATTTTAATCCCCGGTCATGTAAATATTTTCCATGTGTTATTTTTGTTAGTTTAATTAATGAAATTATATTTTATTAATGCCCTGAATATTATTTATCCTTGGGGCTCCATTCCACTTCTTAAGTATACTGAAGATAAATAAGCCCTCTCCAGGCCTATTTATTAACGTAGAATAATATTCGGCCATCTGGTTAAATCCCCGTACTCAAATATAGAATAATCCTCACAAAGAATAATATATCGTCGGGAGCCTTTTCTACGACATATATATATATATATATATATATATATATATATATATATATATATATATATATATATATATATATATATATATATATATATTTCTTTTAGAACCGGTATTTATACAACTGACTTCGAATTTTAATCTCAGCCCTGGAATGTATTTTTTGGACCCTTGTATCAAAAGATGGCTCATCTCGTTAATAGGATTTTTCCAGGTATCTGCTAATCCCACCCCTTTTAATCTTTATATCCCATATTTTCATTAATTAGGTGTATAAATATCTTCCTCTTTTTCCCTGTCTTTTAGTCTGCTTAGTAAAGAACCATTAGTCGAAAGGCCTCGCAGTTCTCCGTTGTTTCATTTTCCTCGTGTCTGTAACGTTATTCATAAATTTCTCACGTTCCTTATTTTCGTGATTCAGTATATATATATATATATATATATATATATATATATATATATATATATATATATATATATATATATATATATATATATATATATATATATAGATATATATATATATATATATATATATGTGTGTGTGTGTGTGTGTGTGTGTGTGTGTGTGTGTGATGACGTAAGTGAATAAAACAACCTCGAACTCAGAGATGGGAACAGGAATCCATTTGTGGTCAATCCTTGAAGGACTAGGCACCTTTGGAATAGGGGGGAGGCGAGGTTCCTAAAGAGGGAGATTCCCAGTGAACTCGAGTTGGAAATGGGGTACCCGAGGGGTTCATGATTCGCGGATATTTGGTATGGCGATATCGGTTTTTCAGTTCTGTCAAGGACATCCTTCTTCTCTAGTGGCGAACTCGCCCTTACCTGCGTTCTTTGGAAGATCCACTAATTATGCTCAACTGATAATGTCGCAGAAAAGTCACCTAAATTAAAAGTAAGAGATAAAAGTCACTGAAAAAGTCTTTCAAAATCACATCGAAGAGTGACCCGAAACTCCGAGGAAAATCAAATAGCTAAACGACCCATAGTAAATTCACCAGAAATATCCAAGGAAAATCACATAAATAAAAGTCATAGAAAAAGCCACTTTGCCAGGAAAATACAGTATGTACAAAAACAACAATAATCCCGTTTGCCTGAAGAAAAAGGCAAATAAAATAAAGCAATTACAATTTTTGTTTCTATTTGAGCAAATCTAAAATGCTGTACATTTTCTAAGCCCCCCCTCTAGCGCTTAGAAGTGGTTTCCACCCAGATGTGTGGTCAAAAGTTGAGATGACGCCGCTAAAAGATTGATCAAACATGAATTTGATTTTTTTTTAGTAGCAAAATTTACCTCTCGCTTCAATTTGGTTCGCCTGGAAACACAACTGGATCAAGTGATGTAAGGATATTAATTACTTCAGTTCTTCAATTCTTCGTAGTTTAATTTTACAGAACGATGGCGTAAAAATTGCCGTCAGATAGTTATTTTTGCTTTTTTAGTCGCGTGCGAATCTATATGTCAATATGTCGGTCGGTCGGTCGGTCGGTCCCTGTTTTGTTCTTAATTGTTTTTTTGTAATAACATTGTAACTATTCGGTTGATTCTAACGAAATTTTAAATATTTATGTTCACTTAATGAATAATATAATTACCATAGTCACTCCAACGTTAGTCCGGGAATTATTTTGTTTTTGCAATAACATCATAACTATTCGGCCGATTCTAACGAAATCTGAAACCTTTATGTTGGTTTACATTCTCTTTCGAATGATAGAATTACCAAGGTCCTCCTAATGTTAGTCTGAGAATTATAGAAAGTTTTGAAGGTCCTAAGGTAAAAAATAGAATTAGTGAGAGCACGCGACCTTTTGGTCAGCAGACCTTGTTTTCTTGGGTGTTAATAATAATAATAATATGTTTTAGACAGTTTCGCACGCTATATACAGCATATAGTGGCTCACTCCACGTTAAATATAAACAAAATCTATTTTTCATATACAATTAAAAGATAATTCTTACATTAAAAATAATTACCTTTTAATAATATCTTAATTGATTAAATAATGTTAAATATAAAATAAAAATTAGCTTTTAAATTTACAAATATCAGTTCGAACCTAATCTATGTTTGTTTATTTTTATGAAGCCATACATTAACGTTACTCTTATGGTTATTCAGCTAACAATCTGACTTTGGCTATCTGAGAGAACGCTTATTTTAAGTGTTACTTTCTCGTGTATGTGAGAAGAGCTCCTTCCGAGGGCTTTGAGGAAGACTGTGTTTGTCCAAAATAGCCTTTCAACCGCATAATTAATTGCGTAACTGCAATAATTTTTCTTAATTTATAAGGCGTGGCGAAAATGGGGAATAATAAATTTTCCATTCTATTCGATAAGCAGAGGTAACACTTGAAAAGGCCAATCGAAAGATAGTTTTTTGCCTATCTGAAAGAACGCTTATTTTAAGTGTTATTTTCTCGTGTATGTGAGAAGTGCTCCTTCCGAGGGCTTTGAGGAAGACTGTGTTTGCCAAAGATACCCTTTTAACTGCATATATATATATATATATATATATATATATATATATATATATATATATATATATATATATATATGCAGGAAAAAATATATAGACCACTTTCCTTTTATACAGGATTATTAGAAATTTCGGTTAATATTTAGAAAACAATAATCGCGTAAAAAAAAAATTAATCATTCCTATTATGCCAAGCACACTTTTGTGAATTCATCTATATAGAATTTATTGAGTGATCAATGTTACTCTTAGTATAACAGTTTGAATTTCAATATTTTTTCTCTTCCTTAAATGTAACTAGCATAAATCCGCCCTACGGGCGTTTTTTGTCTGGCCAGCGGTGGCTTGTTTGCTTCGTTTATAAAATCAAGAAAGTATACGAGAGAAAAGGTTTTTTATTTCACATATTCAAAACTGGTGGTGTACAAGATAGAAAAATCACAGAAATGTCAGACATTACCAAAAAAAATCTCTGACTGGCCATACACGGACAGACAGACACAAATACACAAACACTAGGATAATTATAATAGGATGACGTCAGAGTGGAGAAGTATCCCCACCTCAAAAAAAGTACAGTGACGTCATATTGTGCACATAATTTCTACCGAACTTACTTCGTCACCTCTTTCCCCATTTGTCTCTGTTTAGGATTGAAAAGCTTTTCGTGAATGTGAAATATATTTCGAATATCTCGTAAAAGAGGTTCACAGTCACCCTAATCGTGCATTGGACATATTTTTAGAACACGGTGTGATTCGCAACTCTTTCAACTTTTGGTGGTCGTAAGGCGAAAGGCGGCAAAATCGGAACATTTTTTTGTGTTTACTAATTGCTTATACTATAAGTTAATTAAAAAAAATTCGAGGTGTAGGAGTGGAACCCCCACCAAAAATAGACGCGTATGCAGGGGCGAAGCCCACATTATTAAGTAGATACAAATAGTTTGTATAGTTTCACAAACTGGTAATTTGAAAATGGAAGGTTAGATTATGTTAGTTCAGGTTATTTATTTTTTAACTATTTGTTGTGCTTTGTTTAAGTTTGTTCATTTTTGCCGGTCGTAAGGTGAAATTATGGCAAAGTCGAGGTTTACTCCGATTTAAACCACCGACTCGGTTTAAAACTCTGTTTTCCCGCCCGGCACCTTTCGACCACCAAAAAGGAACAGATTTGAACAACGAGGGTAATATAATGTACATAAAGTGATTAAGGTAAAATAAATAATAACCTGAATATCTGGCGTTTAATATTTAAAATAAAGCGCCCTCGATTTCGTTGAAGTTAATTCGTACAATTTCTGAATAAATGCTAAAAAATTTAGTCAAATTACTTATTTGTTTTTAATTAAATTAATAAATTAGTTATTCTTAGAAATAAAAGTTCTTATATATCGGCATCACAGAAAACGTACTCAATATCTAGCTTGGAAGGATACCTTAATTAGGCATTAAATCTAAGCGAATAGTGTAGACCACATGTTACTAATGATCATTGGTACATTAATATAGTCAAACAAAAAATAGAGCACCTCTACCTAAACCTAAATTATAGTCTAACATCATCAGGCTAGCAAATATTCTAATAATTCACAACTTATAAGATATATTTCAACGAACGTCCCATCGAATTAAGGCGTGGACAACAGAATATTTTCATTATTGTTTCAAACTGGCGAGTAATAATAGGCCTTAAAATGTCAATTCCCCCTTGGAAACTGCGCATAAAATTTAATAAAAATAAAACCAGCATTTAAATGATTTGTCATTAATTGCTCTTTTTTTGCAACCGAAATATATTTTACTAAAAAAAATATAAATTCTCTAACTCAATTTAAAATGGCTCCTTGCATATTTAAACACCCCATATGAATAAAAAGAATTCAGAGTCTAGACCATCTTAGGAGGGGCATAGGAAAAGAAAGACTAACATAGGAAGACTAGAGAATAGGAGGAGAATACAAAGAGTCTATGATGTTAATAGGAGATAATAAAGTATGAAACTGTAGGGGCCTTGATGTTATTGCAAGTCTTGAAGTCACCAGTTTATATAAGAATGGGGTGAGTGTGTGATACAGTCTGGCTGAGGGTGGCATGGCAGGTATAGAGGGCTTGTAGCTAGTAGGCATACTTTTGTCTTCCACTCAAATTTGTTCTGACTCCCAAAGTGTTTCTCACGCGAAATGCGCTTTTAGGGTGGGTTCCAGAATGTGCCTCGGTAATCACGAGTTAAAGAAAAGGACTCGAAATGAAAGCGGCGATAAGTAGGTTTTATTCTTAACTTGGGCCTACTAAAATGGGAGCAAACAGAACAGTTCGAGTTATCCGCAGCTATGAGTAAGATTTCAGTTAATGCTATATAGATAACTGAGTCGTCTAAGGTGGCAGGATTCAAGGATGAGGGAACGGATATATATATATATATATATATATATATATATATATATATATATATATATATATATATATATATATATATATATATATATATATATATAGGGGGGGTTTCATAATTCTTTGAAGAAACTTTAACCTAAGGTTCCTTCAGGTTAAATAAGCATAATTTACTCTATGGAGGGGGATCCAAAAATGTTTAGTTAAAAGTTACTAAGACTTATGAGAGCGTGTCGTCAGGTAAATGAAAAATTAAATTCTGAATAAGTTTACTTTGTAGGAATACAGAATTTGAAGTTAGGTTAGTAGTCACAATAGGTGTTCGAAATTCCGCCCATCTACTGCGATGCATGCGTGGAGGCGCCGGTGGAATGATTGCTGAACTCGTGCGAAGACACCAGGAGTTTCAGCAATCCTTGCACAGGCATCAATAATCCTGCTGATAAGTTCTTCTTCGTACAGAACTGGTGTTTCGTACACTAAACTCTTTAGGTGTCCCCAAAGGTAAAGTTTTGTCTATAGGTGTCATGTCAGGAGACTTGGGTGGCCAAGAGATTGGTCCGCCACGACCAATCCAGCGGTTTGGATACCGATCATCCAATAACTTCCCAATAGCAATCGTGAAGTGTGCCGGTGCACCATCTTGTTGGAAACACATTCTTCTGCGAATCGCCAGGGGAAAATCTTCTAGTAACCCGGGTAGTACTTCATCAATAAACACTGAATAATTGCAGCCAGTGAAACTTTCTGGCAGGATGTAGGGGCAAATGAGATAGTGTTCAATAATGTCCGCCCATACATTTACGGAGAATATGTTTTGGTGTCTGCTTCCCTGTGTATCATATGGATTGATATGGGACCACAAATGCAGATTATGCGTGTTGAATATTCCCTCTCGTGTGAATGTTGCTTCATCCTTGAAAAGAACTTTTGATGCAAAATCTGGTTCTTGTCCTTGTTGTAAAAACTACGTGGCAAATTGAACACGTCGCGGATAATCGTCAGCATTTAAGCTCTGAACACGCTGAATGTGAAATGGATGTTGTAGGTAGTCGTGCAGCACACGCCACACCGTACTGTGACTTGCAGGAAAAACATTTAATGCAGCGCGTGTGCTTGTTGTTTGATCATTATGAAAATGTTGAAGTATGTCATCCTCCATCTCAGGGTCTCTTACACTTCTAGGGCGGCCTGCATCAGGTCTTGCAACGCGGAATGATCCGGTTTCACGGAGCCTCTTATGTATGGCTACAAATGTTTGATGCACAGGCACATGTCTATTGAGATATCTTTTACTGTACATTCTCGCAGCCCGTCTAGAATTCCCGTTAGCCATACCGTAAATTAAGTGCATAACTGCAAGTTCACTATTCTGTAGTTGGTCTATTGTCATTCATTACTCAGTGTAAACTACCGCCCCCCGGTGCATCTGCATCTTCGCTGTCGAGTGCAGTAGCCTGCCAACCGGGAATTTAGATGCAAAGGTGAACAGTTCAATTAAATCGTACTTTAACATTTCAAGTCTTCATAACTTTTAAACTAAACATTTTTGGATACCCATCTATAGAGTAAATTATGATTATTTAACATGAAGGAACCTTAGTTTAAATTTTGTTCAAAGAATTCTGAAATACCATATATATATATATATATATATATATATATATATATATATATATATGCCTCTCGTTTCCAAGGGGCGGGACCTTTTTCACTTGACCTGGGCGCCGGGCGGAGCCAAAGATCAGGAATATGTTCGTCAGTTTCTTCGTTGGGCGGAGTTACAAGAGTTTGTGATGCTGGAACCACATTATTGAATCGCATCTAACTCAAAACCACCTTCTCAAATACGATCATTTTGAAGTCTTATGGGGTTCTATAATAATTGGTTCACAGTAAATACGTCCTCACAGTTCTTTGCTGAGCGAAGGCATTTTTAGACTCAACTTAACCGTTACCTTCGTTACCCGGTAGAGACATGCTAATAGCAAATTTATTTCTTCCAAGAATTCAAAACAAGAAAAATCCAGGAAATGAAATGAAATGAAAAGCTAAGACGGAGACAAAGAACAGCTCTTCCGTCCCTCCCCCCGCCCCCCTTGGCTCTCATGGAGCGACCTCCATAGTCACACTGTCTAGAACCAAAGTAGGCTCTAAGCACTGTGAGTACGGCGGGTAGGAGTGAGAGGGAGAGGAAGAAGAAAGTCTTAGGATAGGACAGCAAAGAAAATAGTAGGAGTCAAAAGTGGACTTAGTTAGTCATGGACCTACAGCTTAACGTGGAATCCGAACCACGATGTGTGGCTAGTCTCTAACTATAACTTTGCAGTTTATCGTGACCCCTGTCCCACGTATCTACTGTGAGTACCGTGTGCGAATGTGATAGTAAAAAAGAATAGATGCTGAAGGCTGAAGGAAGCAAGAGGTTTGCAAAGAGATGCTAGTTGCCTGGAGATGAGGCTTATCTCTGCCCATTATAGGTAGTTATAGCTAGCGTGATAAAGTTAGAAAATTGTTATTTTGTATTTGCGTAAGTGTCCTACATTGCTGTTGTGTTTTTTGTTTTCTTTTTGTATATGTATCTCTTTTTAATATGTCTAAGTAGCGTTTGTATTTATGAAGCGTTCAAACCATTATTAGTAATTATTCCTACTAAAAACTGGTGTAGGTTTCTATATCTCTATCTATTCTTTCGTATTCCTATCCTAGTTATAATTGACTGTATGCTATTCTCTGGTGATGATTCGGTTATTTAATTACTCTCGGGCGTCGTCGAGTATTATTCTCCTTCTCTAGGAGTAGAGTTCTTCTTCGTTCTCTTCTCCTCATTCTACTATCCTTGGGAAACTTGGGAATAATCGGTGTGATCTCCATTCTTCTCTTCGAGCAATTTGGTTGGTTAATTCAACTCCTACTTCATTCTGTCTTTTCTCTGACTCTCTTTGCTCTTTTTGCAATTATTCTGTTAAGTGGCTTTATCTTTGCCTCCCTGTGCAGGTCTCGTGGTCTTCATCTTTCTCCTCTTCTAGTGTTTGTTATTAAGTATATGGCTTTGTTTTGGACTTTTTGGAATCTTAATAGGTTACTTCTCGAGATCGTGTACATCGCTATGGTTTGATAAATAATCACAGACTGTACTATGGTTTGATATATTTCCCTCTTGTTTTTCATGCTTAGGTTAACTAACTTGTACTGTAATGCCAGGACGCTTCTCCCTCGATTTACTCTCTCAGTTACGTGCTTTTTATTACTTGATTTCGTAATGGTTAGTCCAAGCACCTTACATTCTTTGTCATATCTGTAGCGCTGTCCTTGTACATATACATCTGAGATGCTCCTCCTGTACACGGGTATCATTTTAAATTTATCCCTGTTGGTTTTAATTTTCCATTTTTCTTCGTATCTATTAATGCTTCTTATCTCTTATGCAGTCATCCTAGCATGCATTGGTTTGTCCCTGTAGGAGCAAACTATGATCTGGGCGATGTCGTCGGCAAATTGGATGTTTAAGCAGCCCTCATTTCTCGGTGGGGGTATATATGCTGTGTAGATTGAATAGAGAGACGGATTCAGACATCCGCCTTGGGGCAAACCTGCAGTGAGCTCGAATATTTCTCCCTGATATCGTCATATTTCCACATAAGCACGTCTTTCCATTACATAATCACATAAAATCCTTTCGATCTTATTGTTCATTCCTAATCTGAGTATCTTGAGTTGTATAGCCATCTGCCATACTTTGTCGAATGCCTTGTACACGTCCCCGCATACGATGTCTACGCCCATTTTTCCTTTCGTTGCTTTCGCTATGTTTTCAAGGATGACTCCAAGGGCCATCTCCGTGCCTCTGTTTTTCCTAAAGCTAAATTGGCAGCTGTTTCTCTGGCCATTATCATTGGGGAATTTGGACAGTCTGTTATTTATTATTTTTTTCTAATACCTTACCGATGAAATCTAGTAGCGAGACGAGGCGGTAGTTATCCACTTGATCTGGGGTTTTTCCCGTCTTGGGTATGAATATAATCCTCGCCACCTTCAGTTCATTAGGAAAGTATCCCGTGTTTAGCACGCATTAAAGACGTATCTCACTCTCTCCAGTATGTTCGGGGGTGCTTCAAGATGATTTAATTTGGTCAGTCCTGATCTGTCGGAATTCTTTATCGTTTCTTTTAATTCCTCAGATGTAATGATTGCGTCTATTCCGTCGTTATTGTTTCTCCTTTCCACGACAAAGTGGAAGTGGTATGTCCTTTTGATCTCCCCATTGAGTTCGTCCACGATCTGATGTTCGAATTCAATGTCATAGTCCTCGTTCTCTTCTTCGCTAATTTTGAATACATTTCTCTAGTGCTCTCTAAATAATTCCTCTATTTCTTCCTCATCTACATTTTATCCCTTGCTGTCCGTGTCTTTAATCTTTTGATATGTTTTCAAAATTCCCTTGGTGATGTTTCCACATTTATTTTCTCGATGTGTTGATCCCATTTCTCATTTTGTTTTTCATAAATTAGTGCATTTAGTTCTCTTTTCCGTCTCCTGAGTGCACTGTATGATTCCCTTGATGTTCCGAATCTTCTTTTTTTTCTGAAGCCAGGGCGATCTCTTCGCTCAAAGCCACCATTTCTGTTGTCCACCTAAAATGTTTAATGGTTTGAAACGAGTTAATGGGGACGGCCACATTCTCTGCCCTTTTAATTTCTTCTCTGATCCTATCCAACTCCCGTCGATTTCCTCTAGAGTGGCTTCCCCGAGCGGTCTGGGCACGTACGTCTGAAGTAATTCTTTCTACTTATCTCAATCCGCTCTCTGGTATGCTTTCCATTTCTTCGAAGGGATTTGTATAAGATTCTTGTTTATATGTATTAGAGTCGCCGTGTGGTTACTGCAAGGAACATCCACTGGTTCCATAAAATAGTTAAAGGGCAGATTGAAGTTAGCCAGGCAGATGTCCGGTTTTGTTGCGTGTTCTCTTTGTAAGTATTTAGGAAAATTGGGTCCAAGTCTTTGCAGTATACGTCTATTGATAAGCGTGTTAAGTTGTCTTTCGACTCTGTTTGTATTTCTATACCCAGAAGCCCCGCAATGGGCGTTTAAATCGCCCATCAAAATGACCAGTATCCTATAGTTGAACAGTTTAGTAAAGTTTTGTCCCGGTAATTGGGGGCGCCTGGGTGGCTGGTATCCAGTTTGCAACAATGATGTTGCTTAATTCCATTTTAATTTCTATAGCTAAATATGCATCCTCCAATCCTTGTATTGTTTCGTACTTCAATCCTTGATTGACATTTATTACCGCTCCTTCGTGTGTTTCTCCTGACGAATTTGTGTTAATAACATTGTATTTCCATATCTTTAATTTCTCTTTTCTGTGTTTCTTCCATGTTCTGATATTAGTATAACATCTGGGTCAATCTTTGTGAATAAGGTCCGTACATAATTTCCTTGTCTTTCCATCTTCATGTGTTAATTTGTAGCATTTTTAATTTCTTAATATCCATAATCGAATTGAACATTTCCGTTCGTTTATTCGTTTTCCGTTTTGTGTGTCCTATCTGTTAAGTTATCGGTGTTTCTTCTTCTTTTCTGGTTCTTCTTTCGTTTCTCCTGGGTTCCTCCTCTGCTGACTGCGTTCGAGGATCCTTCTAGTAATTCATCTCTGGGTGATGGACCCCTTTTACTTTGCGGATTTATATCTGTTATATCTTTGGGCTTTCCTGCGAGTAACCCGTGTGCACTCTTGCTCTGTGTCGTCGGAGGAATTTTCAGTCTCTGAGTCTTCGCTCATTGTGTCCTCTTCTGATTCTTCTGCCTGTTGGTTCCCTTTCGCCTTTTCTATTAACTCATGTTTTGTCTTTTCTGTGACTTTGATTTTGAAAATGGCCGATGAATCGACTTCATTGAGGATTTTCATCGGTTCGAGCCAGTTTTCCTGTAACATGCTGTTGACTGTTGTTGCGTAACTTCCAGGCTTAGCTATGTTCATCACGTGAACATGTAATATACAAGTAAGTATTTTCACGTTGAGAGTATCATCTAATTTTATCTGTGTTGCTGGTTCTTGTTGGTCACTTTTTGCCATTGATGCGTATGAGTTTCTATTTACGTTAGCATTATTTATGTTTGACTCTGTTTCTTTTCTCTTTATAATTTCTCTTCTTCTGGGACAGATCATGGCCATAGTTCTGTGCCCCCCTTGGCAGTTAATGCATCTTTTATCTGTGTTGTGGCAGTAACGCCAAGAATGGCCTTCAGTTCCACATTCAGAACAGATGATTAGGTATTTCGGAGGGGCAATTTCGAGTCGTATGTTCCTCCAACACATAACATCCGAAGCAGATCTGTATGCTTGTAAAGACGTATCTTTGTATGTGGGCGGATGTGATTCTCATGTTGAAAGCGCGAACTCCCTGTTCGATGATCCTTGAAGCCATTTCGGTAGATTCACAAATAAGCTTGAAAACGTGAGTGTGATCTTTAAATTTGACCACCTCCTCTATCTTGAGCCATTTCTGCCTCTCCTGTAGTTCTTCTTTTATTTCTTGGCACGAGTGCTCTCCTACCCAGGACTCGATTTTTCGGCAGACGACACCTCTGCTAGCCGTGATTTGTGGGGGTACTCTTGCTTCCAAATCCAACTTCCTTAGCGTAATGCTCCCAGCAGATGATAGTGGTTGCTCTACGTCTTTATTTTCTGGGCAAATAACTGTGAATCCAGATGGTTTCTCAATACATTTGATTAGTGCTATTTCCAGATCAGTAAATATGCATTGCACTACTTCTTGTGATGATCTTTTCCTTCTGTTGGGTGTGAGTTTATCCCTTTGCCTACCAGCGGGACAATACGTCCCAATGCATTTTAGTTTATATTTTATTATGTATATTATATATATATATTATTCTATTCTATTTTTATACAGTCATATATTATTTTATCTTATTTTATACTGGTATATTATTATATTTTATTATTTTATAGGCTTAGCTATACGGTACCGGTATTATATTCTCTTTAAAAAAAAACTTTTGGTAGTCAAAGGGTTTAAGGGAAAGCCTTTTGAAGTCCGGTGAATCCATCTTCTCTGGGAGTCGTCCCCTACAGGAGGGATGGGTTCTTCTGTCGATCTTCTGCTGTGGAGCCTTTATCCAGTCGCCACTAGTGGGAAGAGCCCCTCTATCTGCTCTAGTTCTATCTCGCCTACCTTCCAATTTTCGCACTCTCTTTGGTCAACCTTACCTATCTGGGCCTAGCCCTACAGACCAATTCTCTGTACAGTGTAGCTTCCAAGCATTTTTCTGCGTGTTTGTGACTTAATTCCTGTTTTGGTGTCTTTTAAGTCTATTTCTTCACCCGTAGCCAATTCAGGGCATTATTATGTGGAGATTGGGTGGTGCTTGTGCCGTGCAGCAGCCCTGCTGCTGGGGGACCTTCTCCTTGACTGGTTCAATAGGTAGTCAGGAATACCGAAATGATTTCTGATGAAATCATGGTCTGTGTTCCCTTTCAATTTCCTCCAAATATTGAGTGCTCTGGTACCCAGCGCTTTATTTACCGCGATAATCTGGGTTTCTTCGTGGAGTGTTAGTTGACGCCCCCTGTCCCTTCTTCTGTTGTTATTAATTAATAGGAGTGCTTATTTTGCACTCTCTGCAAATTTAATATTCCAGGGGTTTGGCATAGCCGCCAGAGCCATGGGGGGGATACAGAAGCTTTGGTTGGATGTAGGCAGAGTATATTTTTCTTCTTTTTTATCCTGAAGCGATATAGCTCTTTTAGGTCCTTACTTGTGCGTGCAATTATGCTGCACACTCGATCCTGATATTCCCTACTGTTTATTTTCAGGCCTAGCACGGTGCCTTCCCTCTTGTACGGGTACCTCTCTTCTCCTCCATAGATTGGCGCAATCTTATTCCTCTTGATTGGAATAATGGTAAATTTGCTTGTATTTGTCGCAATTTTCCATCGTCCTTCATAAATATTTATGTTTTTAATTTCGTATGCCGTCATCATCGCCATTGTTCTCTTGCTTTTATAAGGGGAGAAAAAAATCTGTGACACGTTATCGGCGAACTGGATATACATAGATTCTTCGAGCCTAGGGCTAGGGAGGTCTCTAGTGTATATGAAGTAAAGCAGTGGGCTCAGGTATCTATCTTGAGGGACGCCCTCTTCCAGTAGAAATTCCGGCCCCTTTTGCTCACCGATGTTGATGCAAGCTCGTCTATCTAGGACGTAGTCACAGATTATTTTCTCCAGTCGTGGGTTTAGCCCTAGTTTGAGGATCTTGAACTGTAGTCCTCTGCGCTATACTTTATCAAACGCTTTCTTGGCGTCCGTCAATACTAGATCCGCGTGTTTTTTCTCCCTCTCAATTTGGGCCAATTTCTTAGTTATCATTGCCAGTGCCGTGTCCGTAACTCTCTGCCTTCTAAAGCCACGTTGTTGGAAGTTATGAAGATTGTTGGCATCCATGTAGGATGCCTATTGACAATGATATTTTCAAAAAAATGTCCACCAAGTTTGAGAAGAGAGATAGGGCGATAGTCTGCTAGGGAGACTGGGGACTTTCCAGACTTAGAAATAAATATCATTTTTGATAACTTCCAGGCATCGGGAAAGTATCCGGTATTGAGGGTTGCGTTTATGGTATTCAACAGTCCTTCTGTAGGGAGATTCTTTTCCCATGACCCACCATTGGTCTTTCCGTCGATGCGTTATTGAACGGATATGTCCGTTCAACCTCTTCGTTCAGTTGATCAATTATTTCATTGCTGAACTCTGTGTCAAACTTATCTTCCTCTTCGGGGGTAACTTTGAATATGTTTGACCAATGCTCTCTGAATTCGGCTTTAACATATTCTGGTTCCGCGATTTCCTTACCTCGGCGGTTTTTGAAGTTCGTCTTCTTGTTTGGTGGTTTCCCTCGGAGTCTCTTCACAGTTTGCCAGAAGGCCCTGGGGTCCATTTCCTCATCAAGTGCTTCAATAAGTTTGTTCCAAATGTCTGTCTGCTGTAGTGTAATCAGCTGGTAGAGGTGTTCTTTCGTCTCGCGCATCATTTGGTGTAGGTCCCTGTTAGGTCTCCATCCTTTGATCACGTCTACTAAGTCCTTATTCTCCTCTTGAGGGGCAATCATTTTGGGGCGTCTATCTTGGAGCTGCCAGAGTTTTGAATTTGATTCGATGTTATTTTGCTCAATTCCTCGTAGATTTCCTTTGGTGTGGCCTCCTCTAGGTTTGCGGGAATGTAATCCTGGCAAACAGCCTTGTAGGCCTTCCAGTCTGCTCGCACGTAAAACTTTCTTTCCCTTATAGGTATCTGAATAGGGCTTGTCGACAGTGTGATGATTACTGCTTCGCGGTCGCTAGGGATCACCAGTCCTGGGCCAATGTGGTAGTTGTAGGGGAACCTTGTGCTCACCAAGACAATGTTGGGCTTTGTTGCACCCCTCTCTAAGTAGTAGGTCGGGAATTCTGGTCCAATGCGTACTGTAAAGTTTCGTTCTAGTAGCAGTTCCAGGTTTTGTCCCGCCTTGTATGTGCTGGTGTACTCAGGCAGCCTTACATCTGGCGTTTAATTATCTGGCAAACATTACAGCCTTTTTATGGGCAAAGAGCCGCATAAGGCTATGTATTGGGACATACCTCTCCTTGGGGGTTGGTACCTAGTGGCAATAGTCAAAGATCTTATGGTAGTTTGGACCTCTATTGCGACGTAGGATTCGTAAAGTGGTGGTAGTACTGTGTACGCAATTCTATTTCGGATTGATATAGCAGCTCCATCAAAGGCTTCATTTGTATGTCTCGTTGTATGCAATATCTGGGTCAAGTTTTTTAATTATTTTTTCATACTGGGAGCTTTTCATCCTCCACCCGTACACGTTCATGTACAGTATTTTTAGATTTTTGTTTGCAGTATCCATTTTAAAGAATGTGTTTCTTTACTTTGTTTTTACTTTTGCTTACCCTTACTGGTCTTCTCTTTTGTCTTGCTTTGGTCCTGTGGTCTGGGATGGGGGGTTCTGCACTTTCCGTTTCTCTTTTTGTTAAACTCACTCTGGGATATATTGCTGAAAATGTCTGGCGTGTATCTGATATTTCTTTGGTATAGGGCCTCTTCAACCTGATGCTCTGATATCTGATCTTCATAGTGCCACTTAATTTTCTCATTTATTATTCCATCGGTGATAGCCTCAGTGGGTGTTCCTTGGGGCAGCGTGTATTTCCTGTAGCGTATAGTTTTAAATTTATTCTTTTTGCACTTAATTGTTGTTTTTTCCTCTGGATAGACATAGAAGATCTTTTCCTTTGTTGGCTGTTCGACCTTTTTGTTCTCTGGCTGCCCATTCTGAGTATTCCTCTAGTTTTTGTTCTAGTACATTTTTCGTTTCCATTTCTTAGGCGTTGTTTTTTTCTGATTCTTAATTTCTTTAGCATCCCTTCTCGCTTTATGTGCGGCAATCCGTGGATCTCGTCAGCTGGAATCGCTTCGTCCTGTAGCAATAGGTGGTTGAGTCTGGGAGGGTTCGACAAGCTTTACTTTCAGCACCTCTCCCGATGGGGGGTTATCAGGAAACCACATTTTTGGCATCCCGTTATTCCTCAGCATCATGTTTAGCTCTGTTTTAAAGGTCACTAGCCCTGATAGGTTGGCTATATGGGCATAGTAAATAGATGCGTTAATTGAGTTAAGTTCTCATTTTCAACAGGGAGCAGAGGCCTATCCATATTTGCTTCTGCCTGTGATGCTTTTGCAGCCTGGACATAAGTGGTGTTCTTCTTCTTCTCTTCCGCTTATCTTTTTTCGCATTTTTCTTTTTGATTAACTCCTTCTTAAAGGGGCCTGTTATTTCGATGATTCAGTGTTCGCCACCGCAGTTCAGACACTTTTTCTTTTCGTTATTGCAGTTCCACCAATTGTGGTTATCGCCACTGCATTCAGAGCATTTTTCCTTTTCCTGTTTACAATCTCTTGTAGGGTGGTCATCCATTTGGTAGCACTTGAAACAGATCTGTATTTATGTGAATTCTTCTCTCTCTATCTGATCGGGAGTGATTCTCACATTAAAGGTTAGTAGACCTGCCTCAGCTAGTGCTTTTTGGTGTCATGCCAGTGTCGCGAAACACTACTTTAAATACATGGGTATAGTCTTTAAATTTTATTTTTTTTTAGTACTGATGCCCACTGTGGTTGGCTTCAATCTCCCGTTTTATCTCCTTCGTATCGTGAGACCCGACCCATGGGTCCAGGTGCAGACATATCACGCTTCTATGCGTGAAAATGAGAATTTAGTGTGGAATTTTGCGAGCCAGCCCAATATTTTTAAGTATATTCACCACCCCCTGTGTCGTCAGGGTTTCGACGTCCTTTTCGTTTTGGCATAATGCCGCATAAGCTTGAGGGGTGTCGATTAATCTAATTAGCGCAATGTTTACCTCTGTATATATTGCGGAAAATACTTTCCTTCTATCAGGCTTTTCCCTGGTGAGGGCTTTAAGAGGAATCCTTGCTGTTTCCCTCAATTTGGTAGGGCTTTAGTGAGTGGAAGGAGATACCATATTATATGTGTAGTAAGCCAATTAAGGTTTGTTTTTTGTTGTTTTTTTGGGGGGGGAGGGATAGAGAGGGTGTAGGTAGAATAGAGAAGGTAGATGAAAGAGAAATAATATCTGTCCTTGTCCACGTACCTTAATCCTGTTTTAATTCTCTATATTTGCGCGTAAGCCGACTAACTTGTCGAAATTATTATTGAAGTTATTTATAATTTATGTTCGACTTTTATTTACATACACCAGTGCAACCAATTAGTTGAGTCACTTTGTTCAGTTATTTGGATTTGACTTCACTGAGATCGGGGCAATGTTGTTTTTTTTTCTGGATTATATTAACTTATTTACACTTGTGTTCAATTTGGATTGTTTTTTAAGCAAATTCAGGAAATACACTCAATTAGTGAAAGTGTACTGAGGGGTAGTAATTAGTTTGCACAGAGTATTTATTCACTTTTGTAGTAATATCCGCACCTATTTTCGTTATAGCTGACTTTGGGGAACTAGCTGAGCACTGTTTCGTTATTGTTGGTTTAACTCGTTCGCAAATAAGTAAGCTTCCAGTTTGTAGTGAACCACTGGGCACTTATGCACTGCTAATCAACTTTAACATTGTTCACTTTTACTGTATTTTGGCAATAGCTGGGTTTTTTGTTTGTTTATTCCCCTTTTTAGTCACTAAGGTTTTTTTTTCGAATTCCCGTTGGAATCAGTAGTCTATTTTTGATAAGTCTAACTTTTGTAGAATGGGAGGTAAACCACATAAATCACTTTATCTTATCCTCCTTTATCAAAAAATCAAGTTTCCCGAGATCCGAATTGTTCACATGCGTATTTATATAGCTGTAGTTTGTGGTTTAGGGATAGTATTAGCAGTCATTATCCAAGAAGCAAAAAGAAGTTATCCTTACCATTCGCCTTTTCGAGAACTGTTCCCACAATTACGACGGAATAAAGAATCCAGCTTAATATTTTCCTCTATCCTAAGGAAGCTCGTTTGATCATTTAACCCAGCATGCTACACGAGAATAGCTCCCCTTTTCGCATTTTACATAAAGGAAGCATATAACGTACAAATACCCATACAAATAAGTTATGTGCATCTAATGAACCTAGATATTTTTTCCACGTTTGGGCCTTTCATGCATCAGAGAGACTGTTTGCCTTTTACAGTTCCTCGGAAATTTTAACCGGTCAAGGCACAGATTACCCTGTATTATTTCAGCTTAATCCCTGTTATCTATCATTGAGATCGTTTCCGTCTGGCAGGATTGGAGATTTTGTATGGCGATCGATTTTGTAGGATTGGTATAATATGCATTCCCGTGGCCATGAGCAGATGTCCCTATCCATATTAGGCCAGAAGTATCGAGACTTAATTAGACGCCTTAGATTTAATATATCTTGATCCCAGGGTGTGAAAAATTGTATAATTGATTGAAGATAGTCCTTCTGCACGCTGTGGGGATGAATGGTGGTGGGTATCTTGATGTTACTTCACACCATAGTTGAGCTTCCCCAGGAAAAGGGAAAGATTTTAATCGTGAGCGAAATTCTCTTGTTTCTTCCTCATTATTCTGCGCTGCCGCCAAAGCTCGGAGGTCAAATGAGTCAAATTGGACCCAATGGACGTTCCTCGAAAGGCAGTCAGCAACTACGTTGTTCTGACCTCGCACGTAGGTGATATTGCTGATGTATTCCAAAATAACCGTCCAATGGTGTTGCTACCTGTCTGTTTTGGCACACAATGGCGACGAAAAGGCCGATACTAATGAATTGCGGTCTGTGCACAGGGTGACATGGCAACCTTTAATCATGTTCCTGAAGTGGATCACAGCAAGATGCGCCACCAGGAGCTCTTTGTCGTAAGTGGAATATGCGCGCTGTGTCCGGCTTACCCTGCTCGAGAAGAATGTCACCGGTCGTGGCGATCCATTTACCATTTAATGAAGGGCAGCTCCTCCTGCTTATTGGAATCAATCCGTCACCAGCTGATATGGCGAATCATTGGGCAACGGGTGACAGAGCTTGAGGGAATCGATCAAAGCCGATTTAGTACTTACCAATGCTTTTCGCGCATCATCGTTCCATTCAAGCTCACGAGTCTTACTTTGCAGTCAGGCAAACTTAATCAACGGGGCTGCCATCGCGGCGAAATTGGGAATCATTATTTGGTAGTATCACAACAGGCCAAAGTACTGTCATAGTTCCTTGTAATCCTTCGGTAGAGGCATGTCCCCAATTTCTTTTATTTTCTTGGCTGGTGGGCAAATTCCTCCCGCCGAAATGTGATACCCTAGAAAATCAATTTCCTCCTTCTCTAGTTCGCATTTTTCCAGACCGTTCTCGATCAGGATTTTGAAAACTTGATCTAAATGCTCAAAATGGTCGTCCAGATTGTCCAAAAAATATCAGGATGTCGTCTATATATACATAAACGAACCCTAATCACCGAAACAGGTTATCCATGTGTCGTTGGATTGTGCAGCTTGCATTCTGTAGGGCAAAGGGTAGCTTCACGTACTCCCATAAACTAAACGATGTTACCATCGCAGTCTTCTCTATGTCTGCCGGGTTTATAGGGATTTGATGGTAAGCACGAACGAAATCCAACCTTGAAAAAATTGTCTTGCCATGGAGGTGGTTCGCCAAACTTTGTATTCTTGGCAATGGATATCTGTCCGGCTTTGTGATCGCATTTAGCGCGCGGAAATTTCCGACCACCCTGTATTTATCCAGCGACTTCTTCGGGACCATGTGAATTGTCGAAGCCCATGGTGATTTCGACGGGCGCACGCCCCCCTCCTTCAATAGCGTTTCGAAAGGTTGCTTTGGCAATTTGCAGCTTCTCCATTGAAAGAGGTCTTGGTCACGCGAATGTCGGTGGTGCACTGCCGTTCTCAATTATGTCCGTCATTGAGTTAATTAAGCAAAGGCAGGGATGGATTAGTAGGCGTGGGACTGTAAAAAGCCTCATACCTCTCTAATACGGCCTTGCAATTGGGTGGAAGGTGCTGTAGGTTTTTAATGATTAGTACTACTGCAGGCTCCCCGGATTGTTTCACTTCTGATATGAGCTTAGTTCGGTTGTCGATTAGGATGCCGCACGCGCGATCCACCAAGAGATTAAAGTGCCCCAGAAGTCAATTCCTAATAAGGGCGATGTGGTATCCGCGACTACAAACGAACACCTTAATAAAGGGCGAAGCATAGGGATAACTATATCCGTGTGTATCTCGCCGTGCACTTTTTTCCCATTATTATCCGTCGTAATGTTCACACTAGATTCGCGTAATTTACCCGATCACACCAATTGAGCCAGGATTATCGACACACTCGCCTTCGTATCAAATAGAAACTCACACTTTACTTTATTTACTTTAGCGGCAAAGTTGAAGACAGACGGCATACCAGCGGTCGCACTTGCAATGGAATGCCTTGCTAGTTTTCCGATGGGGTTGGCGAAGATGGCCCGGAGGAAGGTTGCATTTACATGAGTTCCCCTCTATTTGGCCACCTGCACCAAAGTTTGCAGAAATATATCCTATCGGTATATTTCGGCACTGTATTCATTATTACTCTGTATTAAAATCGGTAATACACATCTCAGACAAAGGAATGGCACTACGTTATATGGATTCACCGCTATCATTAACATTAAGACACTGTGTTCTATAAAATAGCATTAGTTAATCCTCAAGCTTTCCTAACTGTGCCAAGGTTATACGTTCTGGATAGCGATTATGGGCGCGATGTTGGCTGGTAGGGATTCGATAAACTTGTCTCTCACGAATTCTTCCCCCCCTCCTACCTGTAGAGCAGTCCTCCTTAGTTATTCCAAATTGGTAGAATGTGGAGGAGGCAATGAGCTTCTCGAAGAGCTCCGGTTTAGTTAATCCTTTCGAAGAGCCCAATTACTTCGGTCCATAAGAGCTGGTAATTTTGGTTAGACAGGACAGCAGCCGGAAGTCGGTTAACAGTCTCGGGGGGGACGGGGGGGGGGGGTAATGCAGCCAGGACATGAAAGAATTTCGTTTCCTCCTTACTCACTCTTTAAATGTGAAACTGGGCTTCTACACTGCTAAAGCAAACTGCAACTGCTGCCTCATTAAAGATGGGTGGATTGATGGTGATGGCGTTCACGCTATCCGTCTCTCGTTGTCCTGCTTATTGATGATCCGATGTGTCCATTTTCTTTCTTGCCACCTTCATTATCCGGCCGAAGGGGCCACCAGTTTATAGGGGCCTCGATGTTATTACGAGTCTTTAAGTCACCAGTTTATAGGAATGGGGCGAGTGTGTGATGGAGTCTGGCTGAGGGGGGCCTGGCAGGTATCAAGAGCTTATAGGTATTAGGCCTACTTTTGTCTACTAATCGAATTTGTTCTGACTCGCAAAGTTTCTCACGGGGAATACGTTTTTAGGATAGGTTCCAGAATGTGCCTCGGTAATCACGGGTTAAAGAAAAGGACTCGAAAGGAAAGCGACGATAAGTAGATTTTATTCTTAGCTTGAGCCTACTAAAATGGGAGCAAGTGAAACAGTTCGAGTCCTACGCGGCTATGAGTAAGTTTTCCGTTAATGCTACATAGATAGCTGAGTCTAAGATGGCAGGAGGCAGGATTCAAAAATGGGGGGGACTAATAATAGCAATACGCTGCTGACAGGCGACTTAACTGATTCTCTCTCTATCTTAGTCTTCTTTCCTCTGTGTGTATTTAATATATCGATGCTTCTCGTTTTCAATGGGCGTCACCTTTTTCACTTGACCTAGGCGCGGGGCGGAGACAAAGATCAAGAATATGTTCCTCAGTTTCTTCGTTGGGCGGAGTTACAAGAGTTATGTGCATCTAATGAACCTACATATTTTTCCATGTTTGGGCCTATCCTGTATCAGAAAGACCGTTTGCCTTTCACATTTAGTTCCTCAGAAATTTTAACCGTTCAAGGCACACATTACCCTGTAATTTTCAGCTTGTTCCTGTAATCTATCATTGAGATCGTTTCTGTATGGTAGCTGTTTCCTAGAGTGCGTATGTTTGTGTGTGGCCGCATGAGAACTCTGGCTATCCGCTTTGCTCGATTCATACTTTCTTAATAAATATACATATGATATAGTATTTCTCTCTATTTTACATTGGTTCACTATCTATTACATGCTATATTATTTCATTAATTCATGCGTGTACTCATTTTCACGATTTCATAGACCCACCGGACTCCTATTTGTGGGGGTTCCTCGCAGGGCTTACCTATACTGCAATTTGGGTGCCATTGGCCTACTTTCCTTGTAATTCGAGTGCTACAAAACCATCGTTTTTGCTTAAAACACAGTCAAGCCTTGTTACACAGATCTTAGGTTGGGACCTTAAGGCATGAAGTACCCCCTTCCTTCGAAGAAGAAAATCAAAATTGAAGATAAGTCATTGGTCCCACTTTGGCCAGATTAAACGAGACGAGGGCGATCCCTATTCAGGAAAAAGCTATTTAATAGTCTAGAAGATATATAAAACCAGTTTTTTAAGCCGTTGCGATCGAATGTATCATATATGATACATGTCTAAAATGCAGGTAATTCTCAAAAATAATTATTAAATTCAGTATTATTCTTTAGCTGACGTCTAAAAACTACAATTCTTAATTTTCTGATGTGTGGACATAAATTCAGATCTGATAGTTAGTACTCACTCCTTTATGAGACGTTGTTGTTTATTATCAATGTTGTGTAAGATAGCCATTATTAATGTTTAATACTCTTTTATCAGACAACTCAGAGGGAAGAATTCAGGTTAGGCTCCCCCCAAATGATTAACCTGGATCCGCCACTACGCCAGCACCAGGACCCATATGTAATTTAAGTATGTACTTCTCCGACTGGTCCTCAGAAACGAATCAGACTCGTTAATTTCACATAACGTACGTAGCAGCCCGGTCACGGATACCCCAGAACCAACTTCTGGTTTAAGTGCCTCTAAACCTGGTCCTCAAAAAAGAGGTCAGATCTCACACTTCTGGTTTAAGTGCCTCGCAACCTGGTTCTCAGAAAAGGAGTAAGAGCTCACACTTCTGGTTTAAGTGCCTTGCAACCTGGTCTTCAGAAAAGGGGTCAGATCTCACACTTCTGGTTTAAGTGCCTCGCAACTTAGTCCTCAGAAAAGGGGTCAAATCTCACACATCTGGTTAAAGTGCCTCGCAACCTGGTCCTTAGAAAAGGGGTCAGATCTCACACTTCTGGTTTAAGTGCCTCGCAACCTGGTCCTCAGGAAACGAGTCAGATCTCACAATTCTCGTTTAAGTGCCTCGCAACCTGGTCCTTAGAAAAGGGGTCAGATCTCACACTTCTGGTTTAAGTGCCTCACAACCTGGTCCTCAGGAAACGAGTCAGATCTCACACTTCTGGTTTAAGTGCCTCGCAACCTAGTCCTCAGAAAAGGGGTCAAACCTCACACTTCTAGTTTAAGTGCCTCGCAACCTGGTCCTCAGAAAAGGGGTCAGATCTCACACTTCTGGTTTAAATGCCTCGCAACCTGGTCCTTAGAAAAGGGGTCAGATCTCACACTTCTGGTTTAAGTGCCTCGCAACCTAGTCCTCAGAAAAGGGGTCAGATCTAATACTTCTGGTTTGAGTGCCTTGCAACCTGGTCCTCAGAAAATGGGTCAGATCTAACACTTCTGGTTTAAGTGCCTCGCAACCTGGTCCTCAGAAAAGGGGTCAGATCTCACACTTCTGGTTTAAGTGCCTTGCAACCTGGTCCTTATAAAAGGAGTCAGATCTCACACTTCTGGTTTGAGTGCCTCGCAACCTGGTCTTCAGGAAATGAGTCAGATCTCACACTTCTGGTTTAAGTGCCTCGCAACCTGGTCCTCAGGAAAGGGGTCAAATCTCACACTTCTGGTTTAAGTTCCTCGCAACCTAGTCCTCAAAAAAGGGGTCAGATCTCACACTTCTGGTTTAAGTGCCTCGCAAACTGGTCCTCAGAAAAGGGATCAGATCTCACACTTCTGGTTTAAGTGCCTCGCAACCTGGTCCTCAAAAAAGTGGTCAGATCTAACACTTCTGGTTTAAGTGCCTCGCAACCTAGTCCTCAGAAAAAGGGGTCAGATCTCACACTTCTGGTTTAAGTGCCTCTAAACCTGGTCCTGAGAAAAGGGGTCAGATCTAACACTTCTTGTTTAAGGGCCTCGCAACCTGGTCCTCAGGAAAGGGGTCAGATCTCACACTTCTGGTTTAAGTGCCTCGCAAACTGGGCCTCAGGAAACGAGTCAGATCTCACACTTCTGGTTTAAGTGCCTCGCAACCTGGTCCTCAGAAAAGGGGTCAGATCTCACACTTCTGGTTTAAGTGCCTCGCAACCTAGTCCTCAGAAAAGGGGTCAGATCTCACACTTCTGGTTTGAGTGCCTCGCAACCTGGTCCTCATAAAATGGGTCAGATCTAACACTTCTGCTTTAAGTGCCTCGTAACCTGGTCCTCAGAAAAAGGGGTCAGATCTCACACTTTTGGTTTAAGTGCCTTGCAACCTGGTCCTTATAAAAGGGGTCAGATCTCACACTTCTGGTTTAAGTACCTCGCAATCTGGTTCTCAGGAAACGAATCAGATCACACACTTCTGGTTTAAGTGCCTCGCAACCTCGTCCTCAGAAAAGGAGGCAAATCTTACACTTTTGGTTTAAGTTCCTCGCAACCTGGTCCTCAGAAAAGGGGTCAGATCTCACACTTCTGGTTTAAGTGCCTCGCAACCTGGTCCTCAGAAAATGGGTCAGATCTCACACTTCTGGTTTAAGTGCCTCGCAACCTGGTTCTCAAAAAAGTGGTCAGATCTTACACTTCTGGTTTAAGTGCCTCGCAACCTGGTCCTCAGAAAAGGAGTCAGATCTCACACTTTTGGTTTAAGTGCCTCGCAACCTAGTCCTCAGAAAAAGGGGTCAGATCTCACACTTCTGGTTTAAGTGCCTCTAAACCTGGTTCTCAGAAAAGACGTCAGATCTAACACTTCTTGTTTAAGGGCCTTGCAACCTGGTCCTCAGAAAAGGGGTCAGATCTCACACTTCTGGTTTAAGTGCCTCGCAACCTGGTCCTCAGGAAACGAGTCAGATCTCACACTTCTGGTTTAAGTACCTCGCAACCTCGTCCTCAGAAAAGGGGTAAGATCTCACACTTCTGGTTTAAGTGCCTCGCAAACTGGTCCTCAGAAAAAATGATCAAATCTAACACTCCTGGTTTAAGTGCCTCGCAACCCGGTCCTCAGAAAAGGGGTCATATCTCACACTTCTGGTTTAAGTGCCTCGCAACCTGGTCCTCAAAAAAGGGGTCAGATCTAAAACTTCTAGTTTAAGTGTCTCGCAACCTGGTCCTCAGAAAAGGGGTCAGATCTCACACTTCTGGTTTAAGTGCCTTGAAACCTGGTCCTCAGAAAAGGGGTCAGATCTCACACTTCTGGTTTAAGTGCCTCGCAACCTGGTCCTCAGAAAAGGATCAAAGCTACCACTTCTGGTTTAAGAGCCTCGCAACCTGGTCCTCAGAAAATGGGTCAGATTTCACACATTCTGGTTTAAGTGCCTCGCAACCTGGTCCTCATAAAAAGGATCAAATCTCACACTTCTTGTTTAAGTGTCTCGCAACCTGGTCCTTAGAAACAGGGGTCAGATCTCACACTTCTGGTTTAAGTGCCTCGCAACCTGGTCCTCAGAAAAGGGGTCAGATCTCACACTTCTGGTTTAAGTGCCTCGCAACCTGGTCCTCATAAAATGGGTCAGATCTAACACTTCTGCTTTAAGTGCCTCGTAACCTGGTCCTCAGAAAAAGGGGTCAGATCTCACACTTTTGGTTTAAGTGCCTTGCAACCTGGTCCTTATAAAAGGGGTCAGATCTCACACTTCTGGTTTAAGTACCTCGCAATCTGGTTCTCAGGAAACGAATCAGATCACACACTTCTGGTTTAAGTGCCTCGCAACCTCGTCCTCAGAAAAGGGGTCAAATCTTACACTTCTGGTTTAAGTTCCTCGCAACCTGGTCCTCAGAAAAGGGGTCAGATCTCACACTTCTGGTTTAAGTGCCTCGCAACCTGGTCCTCAGAAAATGGGTCAGATCTCACACTTCTGGTTTAAGTGCCTCGCAACCTGGTTCTCAAAAAAGTGGTCAGATCTTACACTTCTGGTTTAAGTGCCTCGCAACATAGTCCTCAGAAAAAGGGGTCAGATCTCACACTTCTGGTTTAAGTGCCTCTAAACCTGGTTCTCAGAAAAGACGTCAGATCTAACACTTCTTGTTTAAGGGCCTTGCAACCTGGTCCTCAGAAAAGGGGTCAGATCTCACACTTCTGGTTTAAGTGCCTCGCAACCTGGTCCTCAGGAAACGAGTCAGATCTCACACTTCTGGTTTAAGTACCTCGCAACCTCGTCCTCAGAAAAGGGGTAAGATCTCACACTTCTGGTTTAAGTGCCTCGCAAACTGGTCCTCAGAAAAAAATGATCAAATCTAACACTCCTGGTTTAAGTGCCTCGCAACCCGGTCCTCAGAAAAGGGGTCATATCTCACACTTCTGGTTTAAGTGCCTCGCAACCTGGTCCTCAAAAAAGGGGTCAGATCTAAAACTTCTAGTTTAAGTGTCTCGCAACCTGGTCCTCAGAAAAGGGGTCAGATCTCACACTTCTGGTTTAAGTGCCTTGAAACCTGGTCCTCAGAAAAGGGGTCAGATCTCACACTTCTGGTTTAAGTGCCTCGCAACCTGGTCCTCAGAAAAGGATCAAAGCTACCACTTCTGGTTTAAGAGCCTCGCAACCTGGTCCTCAGAAAATGGGTCAGATTTCACACATTCTGGTTTAAGTGCCTCGCAACCTGGTCCTCATAAAAAGGATCAAATCTCACACTTCTTGTTTAAGTGTCTCGCAACCTGGTCCTTAGAAACAGGGGTCAGATCTCACACTTCTGGTTTAAGTGCCTCGCAACCTGGTCCTCAGAAAAGGGGTCAGATCTCACACTTCTGGTTTAAGTGCCTCGCAACCTGGTCTTTATAAAAGGGGTCAGATCTCACACTTCTGGTTTAAGTGCATCGCAACCTGATCCTCAGGAAACGAGTCAGATCTCACACTTCTGGTTTAAGTACCTCGCAACCTGGTCCTCAGAAAAGGGGTCAAATCTCACACTTCTGTTTTAAGTTCCTCGCAACCTGGTCCTCAGAAAAGGGGTCAGATCTCACACTCCTGGTTTAAGTGCCTCGCAACCTGGTCCTCAAAAAAGGGGTCAGATCTCACACTTCTGGTTTAAGTGCCTCGCAACCTGGTCCTCAAAAAAGTGGTCAGATCTAACACTTCTGGTTCAAGTGACTCTCAACCTGGTCTTCAGAAAAGGGGTCAGATTTCACACTTCTGGTTTAAGTGCCTCGCAAACCTAGTTCTCAGAAAAAGGGGTCAGATCTCAGACTTCTGGTTTAAGTGCCTCTAAACCTGGTCCTCAGAAAAGGGGTCAGATCTAACACTTTTTGTTTAAGGTCTTCGCAACCTGGTCCTCAAAAAAGGGGTCAGATCTTACACTTCTCGTTTAAGTGCCTCGCAACCTGGTCCTTATAAAAGGGGTCAGATCTCACACTTCTGGTTTAAGTGCCTCGCAACCTGGTCCTCAGAAAAGGGGTCAGATCTCACACTTCTGGTTTAAGTGCCTCGCAACCCCTCGTCCTCAGAAAAGGGGTCAGATGTAACACTTCTGGTTTAAGTGCCTCGCAACCTGGTCCTCAGAAAAGGATCAAATCTAACACTTCTGGTTCAAGTGCCTCGCAACCTGGTCCTCAGAAAATGGGTCAGATCTCACACTTCTGGT
Source organism: Ceratothoa steindachneri (assembly GCA_963969495.1). Classification (NCBI taxonomy): domain Eukaryota; kingdom Metazoa; phylum Arthropoda; class Malacostraca; order Isopoda; family Cymothoidae; genus Ceratothoa; species Ceratothoa steindachneri. The sequence continues at coordinate 49,656,604 of OZ018328.1, read as the reverse complement.
TTAAGTGCCTCTAAACCTGGTTCTCAGAAAAGACGTCAGATCTAACACTTCTTGTTTAAGGGCCTTGCAACCTGGTCCTCAGAAAAGGGGTCAGATCTCACACTTCTGGTTTAAGTGCCTCGCAACCTGGTCCTCAGGAAATGAGTCAGATCTCACACTTCTGGTTTAAGTACCTCGCAACCTCGTCCTCAGAAAAGGGGTAACATCTCACACTTCTGGTTTAAGTGCCTCGCAAACTGGTCCTCAGAAAAAATGATCAAATCTAACACTCCTGGTTTAAGTGCCTCGCAACCCGGTCCTCAGAAAAGGGGTCATATCTCACACTTCTGGTTTAAGTGCCTCGCAACCTGGTCCTCAAAAAAGGGGTCAGATCTAAAACTTCTAGTTTAAGTGTCTCGCAACCTGGTCCTCAGAAAAGGGGTCAGATCTCACACTTCTGGTTTAAGTGCCTTGAAACCTGGTCCTCAGAAAAGGGGTCAGATCTCACACTTCTGGTTTAAGTGCCTCGCAACCTGGTCCTCAGAAAAGGATCAAAGCTACCACTTCTGGTTTAAGAGCCTCGCAACCTGGTCCTCAGAAAATGGGTCAGATTTCACACATTCTGGTTTAAGTGCCTCGCAACCTGGTCCTCATAAAAAGGATCAAATCTCACACTTCTTGTTTAAGTGTCTCGCAACCTGGTCCTTAGAAACAGGGGTCAGATCTCACACTTCTGGTTTAAGTGCCTCGCAACCTGGTCCTCAGAAAAGGGGTCAGATCTCACACTTCTGGTTTAAGTGCCTCGCAACCTGGTTCTCATAAAATGGGTCAGATCTAACACTTCTGCTTTAAGTGCCTCGTAACCTGGTCCTCAGAAAAAGGGGTCAGATCTCACACTTTTGGTTTAAGTGCCTTGCAACCTGGTCCTTATAAAAGGGGTCAGATCTCACACTTCTGGTTTAAGTACCTCGCAATCTGGTTCTCAGGAAACGAATCAGATCACACACTTCTGGTTTAAGTGCCTCGCAACCTCGTCCTCAGAAAAGGGGTCAAATCTTACACTTCTGGTTTAAGTTCCTCGCAACCTGGTCCTCAGAAAAGGGGTCAGATCTCACACTTCTGGTTTAAGTGCCTCGCAACCTGGTCCTCAGAAAATGGGTCAGATCTCACACTTCTGGTTTAAGTGCCTCGCAACCTGGTTCTCAAAAAAGTGGTCAGATCTTACACTTCTGGTTTAAGTGCCTCGCAACATAGTCCTCAGAAAAAGGGGTCAGATCTCACACTTCTGGTTTAAGTGCCTCTAAACCTGGTTCTCAGAAAAGACGTCAGATCTAACACTTCTTGTTTAAGGGCCTTGCAACCTGGTCCTCAGAAAAGGGGTCAGATCTCACACTTCTGGTTTAAGTGCCTCGCAACCTGGTCCTCAGGAAACGAGTCAGATCTCACACTTCTGGTTTAAGTACCTCGCAACCTCGTCCTCAGAAAAGGGGTCAGATCTCACACTTCTGGTTTAAGTGCCTCGCAAACTGGTCCTCAGAAAAAATGATCAAATCTAACACTCCTGGTTTAAGTGCCTCGCAACCCGGTCCTCAGAAAAGGGGTCATATCTCACACTTCTGGTTTAAGTGCCTCGCAACCTGGTCCTCAAAAAAGGGGTCAGATCTAAAACTTCTAGTTTAAGTGTCTCGCAACCTGGTCCTCAGAAAAGGGGTCAGATCTCACACTTCTGGTTTAAGTGCCTTGAAACCTGGTCCTCAGAAAAGGGGTCAGATCTCACACTTCTGGTTTAAGTGCCTCGCAACCTGGTCCTCAGAAAAGGATCAAAGCTACCACTTCTGGTTTAAGAGCCTCGCAACCTGGTCCTCAGAAAATGGGTCAGATTTTACACATTCTGGTTTAAGTGCCTCGCAACCTGGTCCTCATAAAAAGGATCAAATCTCACACTTCTTGTTTAAGTGTCTCGCAACCTGGTCCTTAGAAACAGGGGTCAGATCTCACACTTCTGGTTTAAGTGCCTCGCAACCTGGTCCTCAGAAAAGGGGTCAGATCTCACACTTCTGGTTTAAGTGCCTCGCAACCTGGTCTTTATAAAAGGGGTCAGATCTCACACTTCTGGTTTAAGTGCATCGCAACCTGATCCTCAGGAAACGAGTCAGATCTCACACTTCTGGTTTAAGTACCTCGCAACATGGTCCTCAAAAGAGGGGTCAAATCTCACACTTCTGTTTTAAGTTCCTCGCAACCTGGTCCTCAGAAAAGGGGTCAGATCTCACACTCCTGGTTTAAGTGCCTCGCAACCTGGTCCTCAAAAAAGGGGTCAGATCTCACACTTCTGGTTTAAGTGCCTCGCAACCTGGTCCTCAAAAAAGTGGTCAGATCTAACACTTCTGGTTCAAGTGACTCTCAACCTGGTCTTTAGAAAAGGGGTCAGATTTCACACTTCTGGTTTAAGTGCCTCGCAACCCTAGTTCTCAGAAAAAGGGGTCAGATCTCACTCTTCTGGTTTAAGTGCCTCTAAACCTGGTCCTCAGAAAAGGGGTCAGATCTAACACTTTTTGTTTAAGGTCTTCGCAACCTGGTCCTCAAAAAAGGGGTCAGATCTTACACTTCTCGTTTAAGTGCCTCGCAACCTGGTCCTTATAAAAGGGGTCAGATCTCACACTTCTGGTTTAAGTGCCTCGCAACCTGGTCCTCAGAAAAGGGGTCAGATCTCACACTTCTGGTTTAAGTGCCTCGCAACCCCTCGTCCTCAGAAAAGGGGTCAGATGTAACACTTCTGGTTTAAGTGCCTCGCAACCTGGTCCTCAGAAAAGGATCAAATCTAACACTTCTGGTTCAAGTGCCTCGCAACCTGGTCCTCAGAAAATGGGTCAGATTTCACACATTCTGGTTTAAGTGCCTCGCAACCTGGTCCTCAGAAAAGGGGTCAGATCTAACACTTCTGGTTTAAGTGCCTCGCAACCTGGTCCTCAGAAAAGGGGTCAGATCTCACACGTTTGGTTTAAATGCCTCGCAACCTAGTCCTCAGAAAAAGGGGTCAGATCTCACACTTCTGGTTTAAGTGCCTCTAAACCTGGTCCTCAGAAAAGACGTCAGATCTAACACTTCTTGTTTAAGGGCCTTGCAACCTGGTCCTCAGAAAAGGGGTCAGATCTCACACTTCTGGTTTAAGTGCCTCGCAACCTGGTCCTCAGGAAACGAGTCAGATCTCACACTTCTGGTTTAAGTACCTCACAACCTCGTCCTCAGAAAATGGGTCAGATTTCACACATTCTGGTTTAAGTGCCTCGCAACCTGGTCCTCAGAAAAGGGATCAGATTTAACACTTCTGGTTTAAGTGCCTCGCAACCCTGTCCTCAGAAAAGGGGTCATATCTCACACTTCTGGTTTGAGTGCCTCGCAACCTGGTCCTCAGAAAAGGGGTCAGATCTAAAACTTCTGGTTTAAGTGTCTCGCAACCTGGTCCTCAGAAAAGGGGTCAGATCTCACACTTCTGGTTTAAGTGCCTTGCAACCTGGTCCTCAGGAAACGAGTCAGATCTCACACTTCTGGTTTAAGTACCTCGCAACCTGGTCCTCAGAAAAGGGGTCAAATCTCACACTTCTGGTTTAAGTGCCTCTTAGACCTGGTCCTCAGAAAAGGGGTCAGATCTAACACTTCTTGTTTAAGGTCCTCGCAACCTGTTCCTCAAAAAAGGGGTCATATCTCACACTTCTGGTTTGAGTGCCTCGCAACCTGGTCCTCAGGAAACAAGTCAGATCTTACACATTCTGGTTTAAGTGCCTCGCAACCTGGTCCTCAGAAAAGGGATCAGATTTAACACTTCTGGTTTAAGTGCCTCGCAACCCCTGGTCCTCAGAAAAGGGGTCAGATCTAACACTTCTGGTTTAAGTGCCTCGCAACCTGGTCTTTATAAAAGGGGTCAGATCCCACACTTCTGGTTTAAGTGCTTTGCAACCTGGTCCTCAGGAAATGAGTCAGATCTCACACTTCTGGTTTAAGTACCTCGCAACCTGGTCCTCAGAAAAGGGGTCAAATCTCACACTTCTGGTTTAAGTGCCTCTAAACCTGGTCCTCAGAAAAGGGGTCAGATCTAACACTTCTTGTTTAAGGTCCTCGCAACCTGTTCCTCAAAAAAGGGGTCATATCTCACACTTCTGGTTTGAGTGCCTCGCAACCTGGTCCTCAGAAAAGGGGTCAGATCTAAAACTTCTCGTTTAAGTGCCTCGCAACCTGGTCCTTATAAAAGGGGTCAAATCTCACACTTCTGGTTTAAGTGCCTCGCAACCTGGTCCTCAGAAAAGGGGTCAGATCTCACACTTCTGGTTTAAGTGCCTCGCAACCCCTCGTCCTCAGAAAAGGGGTCAGATGTAACATTTCTGGTTTAAGTGCCTCGCAACCTGGTCCTCAGAAAAGGATCAAATCTAACACTTCTGGTTCAAGTGCCTCGCAACCTGGTCCTCAGAAAATGGGTCAGATTTCACACATTCTGGTTTAAGTGCCTCGCAACCTGGTCCTCAGAAAAGGGGTCAGATCTAACACTTCTGGTTTAAGTGCCTCGCAACCTGGTCCTCAGAAAAGGGGTCAGATCTCACACTTTTGGTTTAAGTGCCTCGCAACCTAGTCCTCAGAAAAAGGGGTCAGATCTCACACTTCTGGTTTAAGTGCCTCTAAACCTGGTCCTCAAAAAAGACGTCAGATCTAACACTTCTTGTTTAAGGGCCTTGCAACCTGGTCCTCAGAAAAGGGGTCAGATCTCACACTTCTGGTTTAAGTGCCTCGCAACCTGGTCCTCAGGAAACGAGTCAGATCTCACACTTCTGGTTTTATTACCTCGCAACCTCGTCCTCAGAAAATGGGTCAGATTTCACACATTCTGGTTTAAGTGCCTCGCAACCTGGTCCTCAGAAAAGGGATCAGATTTAACACTTCTGGTTTAAGTGCCTCGCAACCCGGTCCTCTGAAAAGGGGTCATATCTCACACTTCTGGTTTGAGTGCCTCGCAACCTCGTCCTCAGAGAAGGGGTCAAATCTTACACTTCTGGTTTAAGTTTCTCGCAACCTGGTCCTCAGAAAAGGGGTCAGATCTCACACTTTTGGTTTAAGTGCCTCGCAACCTAGTCCTCAGAAAAAGGGGTCAGATCTCACACTTCTGGTTTAAGTGCCTCGCAACCTGGTCCTCAAAAAAGACGTCAGATCTAACACTTCTTGTTTAAGGGCCTTGCAACCTGGTCCTCAGAAAAGGGGTCAGATCTCACACTTCTGGTTTAAGTGCCTCGCAACCTGGTCCTTAGGAAACGAGTCAGATCTCACACTTCTGGTTTAAGTACCTCGCAACCTCGTCCTCAGAAAATGGGTCAGATTTCACACATTCTGGTTTAAGTGCCTCGCAACCTGGTCCTCAGAAAAGGGATCAGATTTAACACTTCTGGTTTTAAGTGCCCCGCAACCTGGTCCTCAGAAAAAGGATCAAATCTCACACTTCTGGTTTAAGTGCCTCGCAACCTGGTCCTCAGAAAAGGGGTCAGATCTCACACTTCTTGTTTAAGTGCCTCGCAACCTGGTCTTTATAAAAGGGGTCAGATCCCACACTTCTGGTTTAAGTGCATCGCAACCTGGTCCTCAGGAAACGAGTCAGATCTCACACTTCTTGTTTAAGTACCTCGCAACCTGGTCCTCAGAAAAGGGGTCAAATCTCACACTTCTGTTTTAAGTTCCTCGCAACCTGGTATTCAGAAAAGGGGTCAGATCTCACACTTCTGGTTTAAGTGCCTCGCAACCTGGTCCTCAAAAAAGGGGTCAGATCTCACACCCCTGGTTTAAGTGCCTCGCAACCTGGTCCTCAAAAAAGTGGTCAGATCTAACACTTCTGGTTCAAGTGACTCGCAACCTGGTCTTCAGAAAAGGGGTCAGATTTCACACTTCTGGTTTAAGTGCCTCGCAACCCTAGTTTTCAGAAAAGGGGTCAGATCTCACACTTCTGGTTTAAGTGCCTCGCGACCTGGTCCTCAGAAAAGGGGTCAGATCTAACACTTCTGGTTTAAGTGCCTCGCAACCTGGTCCTCAGAAAAGGGGTCAGATCTCACACTTCTGTTTTAAGTTCCTCGCAACCTGGTCCTCAGAGAAGGGGTTAGATCTCACACTTCTGGTTTAAGTGCCTCGTTACCTGGTCCTCAGAAAAGGGGTCAGATCTCACACTTCTGGTTTAAGTGCCTCGCAACCCCTCGTCCTCAGAAAAGGGGTCAGATGTAACACTTCTGTTTTAAGTGCCTCGCAACCTGGTCCTCAAAAAAGTGGTCAGATCTAACACTTCTGGTTCAAGTGACTCGCAACCTGGTCTTCAGAAAAGGGGTCAGATTTCACACTTCTGGTTTAAGTGCCTCGCAACCCTAGTTCTCAGAAAAGGGGTCAGATCTCACACTTCTGGTTTAAGTGTCTCGCGACCTGGTCCTCAGAAAAGGGGTCAGATCTAACACTTCTGGTTTAAGTGCCTCGCAACCTGGTCCTCAGAAAAGGGGTCAGATCTCACACTTCTGTTTTAAGTTCCTCGCAACCTGGTCCTCAGAAAAGTGGTCAGATCTCACACTTCTGTTTTAAGTGCCTCGTTACCTGGTCCTCAGAAAAGGGGTCAGATCTCACACTTCTGGTTTAAGTTCCTCGCAACCCCTCGTCCTCAGAAAAGGGGTCAGATGTAACACTTCTGGTTTAAGTGCCTCGCAACCTGGTCCTCAGAAAAGGATCAAATCTAACACTTCTGGTTTAAGTGCCTCGCAACCTGGTCCTCAGAAAATGGGTCAGATTTCACACATTTTGGTTTAAGTTCCTCGCAACCTGGTCCTCAGAAAAGGGGTCAGATCTAACACTCCTGGTTTAAGTGCCTCGCAACCTGGTCCTCAGAAAAAGGATCAAATCTCACACTTCTGGTTTAAGTGTCTCGCAACCTGGTCCTCAGAAAAGGGGTCAGATCTCACACTCTCTGTGCCCTCACTCATTAAAGCCTCGCCATTCACCCCAATCGGACTTGGTTTTGAACTTGCAATTGCCCCTTCTAAACCTCGCCCTAAAGCACCCTAAAATCCAACAACCTCTCGACGCTTTCTCCGCCGTTACCGCTAAAGGGATGCCCCTTGATCTGACCCGCACCCCCGGGGTCCCTCAAAATTAGCGTTGAATCCAACTCTTCGGTTTTAAGTTTTCTTCAAGATAGTTTCTAGATCTCAGTGATTGTCCTCCTCGGATTCCTCGCTGAACACCACTACCAATTCCAACATCCCTTCCAAATAGATCAAGTCACCTATCATAATACCCTTTGTTAAAATACATAGAAGAAGTTTGATTGATTCAAGCAACTTCTATCCCAATAATCTATTTAATTTTAGTTTAAAGGAAATTTTATATTCTGTATTTAAGCTACTTTATTTAAGCGTGATTCATTCCCAAAATATTTTGTAAATTCTTATTATAACCACCAGGCAATGGCTTCACCACTCCCCCCTTTCTTACGGGGGAAGCGTGCGCTTAGCTACTAAGATTAAAATCTGAAATCTAAAAAAAAGCAGCCATGGTTCAATTTTTATAAATTTTCTGAACTTCGTCAATTATAATAATTTTAAAAAGGAACTCTAAATTAAATTTCCCCCCTTTCAAAATAACGTTGCTAAAATATAGTTATAGAAGAAGGTGAGAATGGATGGGGAGAAGATATATAGAAGAAGATATATAAAAATAAATTTCATGAACTTCACCATTTGTAATTCTTTGGGTTTTAAAAAGTCACAAAATTTCGATACTTATATTTATTTCTGAACTTCACCATTTTGTTTTTTGATATTATAAAAGAATGATTAGAAATAACTTTGATAAAAAAACATAAGTCATAACCAAACTAAGATGAAATTATAATTCAAATAGTCGAAAAAATCCCCTTCTTAAAATATAGAGTTAGTGATGATGATGATGATGATGATGATGAGTGTTCTCGAAGACCATCAGGTTAATCATCTTTCCCCTTTTAACTACCTCGGCATTTTCGAGGTATTCAGGAACTCATGATAATACTGAGGTATTTATTCTCTCTCGCACACAGAATCTCTTCATTCGCGTCCTCTGCCATTCTCGGAATACAATTTTATTTTTACTTTCTTCATCACGAGAATTTTGCCTTGTGAAGCGGACTGGCCTTGAGCGGACCTTAGGGTCTTTGCTGGTCCTTGTTTCTGTAGTTCTGTAGGATATTGTGGGTTGCTTTCATTTGAAACTCGTGTACACCTTTATCATCCATAGGGTACTAATAACTAGTGCTTCCTAAACCCGGAGCCATGGCACATTTAAAAGGGAACAGAGTAAATTGTTAAGATTTAGAGGGGGCCACCGACTATATGAAGGGGGACACAGGACTTAACATATTGAACCTAAATTATAGTTAGGCCAATCGATCATTTTATTTTATGTAGTTGAATTACATTTGGAAAAATATTAATACATATATTTTGCCCCTTTTTTTAGATATTTTATAATAGAATTTGAATTTATCTGTAAACAAATAGTTTCATCTTACAAGCTTGTGTAAAATAGAGATACTCTTCATATTACCTACATTAAATAATATTTATGGGGCCACAGGAAAAAAATAAGCTTCCTAAGGGGGCCATAAACCAAAACCTGTTAATAACCTCTGTGTTAATCTATTTACTGCTGCTAGGTGAAGATTTACCTGTCGACCAGCAAACATTAGCCATCAGCAAAATCTTCACTGCAGATCCACCTTAATAGCATCAGTATCAATCGCAGTATGGTGACTTCGGATTGCCAGATTCTAAAGGGTTCTAAAGGACTATAGCTTGAAAATCCCGAGTCATTATTAGCTTAAATAAAGGCCTAGACATTACTCTATCTTTATTAAAAATCCCTAGGTATTAATTCAGTAATCTTTAAATAGTTTGCAGCAAATTTGGAATAATTTTGATTCAGTGTCACCTCGAAATTAAGCTTTATATAGACTCCCGCTAAGTTAAGGCAACCTAACTTTATTAGATCGCCAGTCACCCTAATGGTATCGAATATTGTCTTATAAAGATTAGCACTTTTATCCAAATTTTCAACTCCAATTTAAACGACCCTTAAGAAAAATAGCGTTCAATCTTGATATGCGAAGATCGTATCAGAATTTCTCGCAAACGCGTTCACAGAAATTAGCATTTCAAAATTTCACTTTTAGATGTTAGAAAACTGTATAAAATTCGAAATTCTAATTTGGACTCAAATTATGCCTTTGCAAAGCAAATTTAGTGGGCACTCAGAGCCAAAGGTCAGCTGAGAGTCTGTACTCTGAAAGAAAAACTGGACGCACATCGACGCAAAAAAAACGACGTTGCCGGGTTTTTACTTGCAGATCGGATCATAAAATTTAAAATATCGCAGAGTTTTCGAAAATATTACTGCAAGAAAAAAAGGCACCGCAAATTTTTCTGATTTACCCGAGAAAAAAAATTGGGAAATGACTTTTCTCGAAGCTTATTTGATTTAATAAATAAAAATATTGAAAATGAGCAACAGATAAAATTTTGCTTTCATCACTCGCCCTATAATAAAGACTTCTCTATACATGGCAACGGCGACTTATACCTTTGCAGGCATAGATGCCAGAGCGTGAGAATTACTCTAATAGTAGCTTAGGATCATTCCTACACGATCACCGCAAAGTTCATGGATCATTTAGTCCTAAATTTCAGTTTATATTTCTAATTTTCAACTATTTTTAAATGGCCGCCGCTCGTCCTTGGGCCTTAGAACGTTAGCAATCGTGAAGGATCGTTTAGGGCGTAATTTGGGAAGTGAATTCCCCGTCTCGAATGACGCCCATCATTCGAGCGAGATGTGGAATTCGACATTGCACTTCTTTCTCTGTTCCTTACTGACACCCTAATCCAGACCAGACCTATTCTAATTTAACCTAATCATTTTTATCTTACCAAAACCCTACTTAATCTAACTTAACCTTACCAACCTGAACTAACACTTGATCAAACCTAACCTAACCTAACCTAACCTAACCTAACCTAACCTAGCCTAACTTAACTTAACCTTACCAACCTGAACTAGCACTCGATCAAACCTAACCTAACCTAGCCAAATATAAAAAAACAAGACTTAACTAATTTCAATTAGACCGAAATTAAACTAACATAATCTACTAAAAAAAAAACTTAAACCTTACCTAACTTAGACTTAACCTGTCCTTAAGGGTACATCATATAAATATTCTACGTATCATATTCCCAGTCCCTAAGGGGACCTACCATCGTTGTAAATGGGAGTGTACGAGGTGATGTAACGTCCTCACATTTGCCGCACCGAATTTCCTCCACTTTCTATTATAACTCTTCATCCAAACCTTTGGTCAAAAATGCCCTTATTGTTTACTCTTTATTTTTAAATAAATATTATTTCACTTGCCTTAACTTCACAATCGCTCATAAACTTCCCTCAAAACTTACTTGATATTATTTGATTATTAAAAAAAAAGGCATGACATTTATTTCGTTGCATTTAAAATATAACTTTTTAGCCGCAGCTATTTGAGAGGGTATACTCCTGATTCGAAGGAATTTAGACACGAAGCCTAACGATCTCGTGCCTTTGGAACAGACATCTGATCTCGCGGCGAGTTTCCCCGATGGACGCAAGCTACTGAAAACATGTGGCGGGAAATGGGTCATTTAATTACAGAAATGGGTGAAAATTGGATACAATATTAATCAGAATGAATAAAATTGATATATGTAATATCAATAAAAATAATAGGAATAATTTTTTTTTTATCAGAAGAAAAGAAAAATGTTGACAGGAAACAAGAGAGGAGTGTTTAGGGCTGATTCGATTCCACCTGGCTTCTTTTTCACCTTTAACCTATTTTTCATAATCTTTCCCACTCAATCATTCTCTCTACCCTGAAAAAGTTCCCGTTCCCTACAATTCCTTAGTTTTCCTTTAAAAAGCAGCAGATTTTTTTCGGTTTGCTTGTCAGAAATATCTCATATTTAGAAGAACGCTGCAAACCTACTGTTTGTTATCACGGATCTTTCATCTGTTTAAAGTTATTGCCGAAGATCTGTCACAAGTAGTACAAAACTATTTCGGTACTGAATTAATTCACTATAACTATTACTCTATTTTAATTGACTATTACATGCGGTTGAGTCGGAGACTTGTAAGCTTGTCCGTCGGCGGTGGTGGTATTTGTGCGAAACGCAGCTTAGAGAGCAACCAAACAATTAACTAACCGTTATATTGTAAAAATTGATAAACTAGGATTTTTCTGTTAGCTGATTAGGGACAATCGGGCCTAAGATGAGAATCACAAAGAAAACGTCGCAGAACAATTTTCGAAATACAGGTTTTTAGGAACCCGTATATACTGGGAACGAAATAACGCGTTACCAACGCGACAGTGTTAACGTTAAACATGAAAAGTAGTATTTCCGGAAATTTTATAAAATACATCAAACTTTTGATATACATTTTTATACTCGGGTAAATATCAACAGCTGCGGCCAAAATCTCCCTAGCACATGGAATTTTTATTATTCCTTTGGTATGTTTGATTATGTTGGTGTAGGTTTGCATGTCTTTGTCCAGTATATAAGGTAACTACAAGTAACTACAAGTTACTTTATAACTTTTTTTTGCTATTGAAATGTATGAAATCCTGGTATCAGGATGTCGTATGTTACAGTCAATTAGTCTTCATATAACAAAATATCTGTTGATTAATATGATATTCCATGTCAGCGAGATCTGATAATGATATGATAATGGTGAAAACACATAACTAGACCGTGAGGGAAAGAAGTCTAATACACAAGCTGCATGAGTAGAGTCTCAGCTGTTGGCAAATTGCACGGAGGGTTGGCGGATCATTTTTCTTTGTTGCAGAAGTGGTAAAGAGTATCTGAAAAAGCAGGAACATCCAAGACGGACCTCGTTCTGGACGACCCCAGGTTCAGTACGCAACATGACGACATGTATCTGAGTCTCATGAGCCTTTGGGATCGTAAGAAAACCGCAGTAGAGCTACAATATGAATTAATAGAGCGTGGCTAGGTTAATGCGTCCGTCAGAACATTCCGTTGCTGACTGCTTACACAAGGCTTCGAGCCATGTCAAGCCCACCAAGAAGTCCATGATCAACCTTAAGCAGAAGCGACATCAACTAGGTTGGACATAAGCTCACCGCAACTAGACTATGCGTCCGTGGCGACGTGTCTTATCGTCCTACTAGTCCACGTTCAAATTTTTCTCGACCCCAGACAACCTTTTAGTCTGCAGTAGGACAGGAGAGTAGTGGAATCGAGATTGCATTGTGCCAGAAGTAAACCATGGTGGCCATTTTGTAATGGTATGGGGCTACATGTAAAGATAAGTGGTGCGTCGTCTCACCATTTCTGATGGCAAGATAAATTCAGAGAAGTAGCAAGGTCTCCGTACAGATTACATGCTTCCTTCATCCCGAGACCTCTCCAGAAATGCTCGAAATCTGATTTTCCAGCAGGAAAATGCCCTATATCACAAATTTGGGTCAAGCATAGTGGTTCCTAGTAAAAAATATCACGTATCTGGACTGGCAACCTCAGTCTGCAGATATAACTCCACTGGAAAACCTCAGGTAGAACCTGGTATAGGCCGTAAGACGTCATCAGCCAGCCTACAATGAGCAACGGAATGCAGTCATCCTTGAGGAGTGGGTCAGCATCGCACCCTTATGTGTTGCAACCTCGTGGAGAGCATCCCTCAAAGACTACATGGCCTCCTTAGTGCCAAGAGACACTCGACACACTACTGAACTTCCTGTAACAGTTTGATGCTGCTGTATTTTTCATAGAGCTTCATCTTCTTATCTGTTATATGTTGCTGATCTTACAAATGTTCTGTGTGGTTAATTCTTGCTGATTGTTTTGGGCATATATAACTTTTATATTTACTATTATATTCATATTGATATGCAAAATAAAAACTTTACGAACCTGCATTTATCTAATCTTCTAAAATTTCCGATGTCTCAGAAAACTTTTGGCGGTTGCAAATTCAATTCCTGAATATTTGTGGGCAAGTTTGTTTAGTGATTAATATAAAACGAATTAAGGTCAGGCAAAAATTACCAACTCTGTCGATCGTTTGGTCGCATAGAATCTGCGTGGTGGTTGTGAAAGAAGAGAAATGATAAATTAAATTGGGGGAAGTAATTACAAAATAAATAACATAAACAATGTACGTTTTGTGATTCGTGGTGAAAATAGACGCCAAAAAGTATTAAGTAAGCTTTGCTAGTTTGCAGTTGAAAAAGTTGACTGGTCTCACTCGTCAAAACACTGCTGTCCCTTCCCTTTCTACAAACCTCGTCCCATCATCCAAGCCCATTCTCTCTCCTGTTTTGTTTTTGTAATTGTCGCAGTGTGACGTAAGGCAAGGCTAATTTCATCTGTTACATTATATCATCTGAGAAGCTCGTCATTTCGTGCTTATCAGAATCGTAGTCACACAATTGGAATAGTTACTCCTGCCGCTGTGTGCCATCGTAGGTATCTATGCCTCGAAGCTGCTAGAAACATGCAAATGGTGCGCTGGAGGGGGGGTGTCTGTTCATTGTCTCTTCCCTCCCTCAGATCTTATTCAAGTCAAATCCCCAAACACTTTCGAAGATTTGCTCGCAACCTTGCCTCTGAAACCTACGACTATAGTGTGATTATATATTGCCCCTAAGATCATCCCACGGAAAGATTCTTCGATGAGCTGAACAATATTTTTACATAGCTTTCCCTAATCCATATGCAACCTTACTTATTCCAGGAGATTTAAACATCTCCCCCAATACCCTCTCATTTCTGCTAATTCTTGACATTTTTAAACATTGTGTCTATCTCAATCTCTCTGAATCTCTCTCTATATCTCCCTTCCCTTCCCTCTCATTCTCCCTCCCCCTCCCCCTCACCTCCCCCTCCCCCTCTCCCTCCACCTTCTCAACAATTGTCTGTTGTAAACATGCTTGGAGCATGTTAGGGATGGTTGGATTCAGGCTGGCCGTGCTTGTAGTGCAGAGCCCGCAACCATCTCTGTACAAAACTTTCTTCATACTCGCTCTACAATTCCCTCCTAAAATACTCCCTTGAAGTTCACACTCGCCGAAACCTTTAAGGTAACAAAGTTCAGCCACACACTGTTAATTCTTTCTAATCTCTTCCCCCATCTAAAATTAGCTCCATGCTCTTCCACCTACCTTTCTTACTGAATTATCTTATTTTTTCTCTAAGAAGATAGACAATATCCGCACCGGCATACCCTTTGCATCTTTCCCTCTCCACTGAATTCTCTTACTTTTTCTCTTAAAAGATAGACAATATCCGCACCGACATACCTTTTTCATCTATCCCTCTCCCAACCAAACTTCTTTTACTTGCCCCACTGTCCCTTGAGGAATTAAATGCAGTCTTTTTCTTTTTGTATAGCACCCTTTTATCTCTTGATAACCTTTTAATCTTTACTACAAGTTCGGCCTCACTGATATTTTTAATATCTCCATTTCGTCTGGAATAGTACCAACTTAATTTAAGAACGTTGTTGTTACGCCTATCCTAAGAAGCCGAACTTGACTCCAAACGACCCCACAAGCTACGGCCCGATCTCTCAATTCCCATTCATCTCAAAGTCTTTGAAAGGGTGGTGTCAGCCCGGACTCTACATCACCTGTCTTAATCTCACGCGGATGAAAATTTTCAGTCTGGTTTTAAGGCTGGAAACAACAATGAATCAGCTCTCCTTCATATAACTGGCCGTCTTCGCCGTACCTCCTACACTGGTCGGCCTTTCATTCTGGTACTAATTCACCTCTTGGTAACATTTGACACTGTTAACCACAATGTTCTCTACCGCCTCCGTGAATCCCTGGCTGTCTCTGGGAGTGCTCTTAAAAGGTTCAGTTCTTATCTTTCCCTTCGTAGGCAATCTTTCCAGATTGGAAGTGATATATTTTGGTGTTCTTCAAGGGGCTGTCTTTAGTCCAATCTGTTTTGCATCTATCCTCTTTCCCTTGGTGTTTTATTGCGTCGTATCGGTCTATAATTTCATTTCTATACTGATGACACGCAGATCTACATGTTTCTCTTTTTCACTAGTCTCTTTTGCTGTGACTCTAAGACAACTACTTTTCCTTGCTAACATCATCACCGAATAGCTCTCGGTCAGCTTCTTGAAACTCAACCAAGATAAAACTTATTTAGTAATGGTGTAAAATCCTGCTGATGTGACTCATTCCAAAACTATTTATTCCTATCTTAACCTTGGCGCCTCCCATACCCAGTTAAAAATATTGGCATTACCTTTGAGGATTATCTCTCAAAACTTGTTGCTAACGTTTGAAAATCTTCTTTCTGCTTTCTGCGTAAGCTATGAAGCATCCGTTGCCACTGTGACCCCAATTGCTTTGAGATTATCATTCATGCCTTCATCACGTTTCGACTCGACAACTGCAACCCCCTTCTCGCTGGACCACATACTTTCACTCTCAAACGTCGCTAACTGGTTCAAAACATTACTGTCCTCAGGGGTTCTTCTCCGCCGGGGAGGTTTCTGACGTTCAACTCTACTGCTTCACGAACTGCCCCTGGCTGTCCATTATATACAGAATCACCTTTAACGTTCTTCTGTTTACATATTATATAATACCATCCCCAAAGTTCAGAACACCTATATTTCTATTACATCTTCCATAGCTTTTGACTGAATTTCCCAAATTTGTGTATGGTAACTTATAAGTATAAACTTCGTACGGTAAAGGTTAATAAAATTTGGATGAAGAAAATGGAAGTAATTGAAAATGTTAAGTGTCCAAAATGATCCAAAATGGCATGGGGGTTTGCGTTTTCCCTAGGAATATTTCCTCAGAGAATGTGGAACGAGCTGCTTGCTGCGATACATTGAGAGTTTGTGGGATGAGGGCTGTAAATAAAGTGATGGCATTATAAGTGAAAATGTTTAAATATTTCTCAACTCGAATATTCTGAAAGAGGTTACTACTTGACATCAACAGTAACCCTACAGCTTAGTGAATGAAATGAGAAGACTATTTTACCAAATTTTCAAGCCTGGATGATCAAATTAATAGTAGTCATCCACAAAGTCCGTATCGCACCTCAAGGGCGAGAATTAAAGTGCCCCTCATGTAATCCGCTCCCATGGAAACCGAATACACAGTAGTAGTATTTTTGTTTCATTTGCCGATTCAACCAAAGACACAAAAACACCTGCGCAAAAGAAGCGGTAAATGTTATGTCATTTTGAGGAGTTGGACGCCATTTAAACCAGAATAGCCGCGGTAAAATAGCCCAAAGCAAGTTCTGTAGGGTGCAAATTAAAAACTTTTTTCATCCTAGTTAAATCCATATGTCCCTTGCATAAGCCTCCGTGTCATTATATTAGGTTGGAACAAGATTAATGTCCGATTTTATAGAATAAAGTTTTAGATTGTTTTTATTAAAGTAGTGGCTTTTTTATCGTTTAGGAATGGTACAATGGGTAATTTATACTTTTTTTACTTTCAGATTATAAAAATATTGTTCATAATCTTCTTCGGTATTCACTCTTATATCCTCTTATCTAAAGATCAGATTAGACATATTAAAACCGATGAGTTTCCTAAAGATGTCAATGAAAGTACAGCGGCAAAATTCATTCAGAGCACTTATGGGGTTGATGCAGTAAATGAAAGTTGTTGCACGAGGTGGTTTTCGCGTCCCTGAAGTGGGGATTTCAATTTAAAAGAAGGACCAAAAGAAGGTCGTCCAAAAGAACTTGATTCTGAAGAATTTATAACACTTGTCACAGCAAGTCCTGTTATAACTTCTAGGGAACTTGCAGAACAATTTAACGATACCATTACGACTGCCATACGCCAATTGAAAAGGATTGGAAAGGTTCCAATGATTGGAAAATGGGTCCCGCGCGAACTGTCCACGGCAAATCTGCAACAGCATGTTGCTTGCTAGGTCATTGCTTTCACGACACCTTTAGGCACCCTTTATTGGCAGGATTGTAACTACTGATGAGAAGTGGATCCTTCTTCGTAATGTTAAACTCCTAGTGTTCGTGGATCTGTCGAGGAAGCAGAATTTCTTAACAACCGAGAGGAAGACTTCTTACCCCCCAAATCATGTTGAGTGTATGGTGGGGTAGTAAGGGAATTGTCCATTACGAACTGTTAGACTACAATCATACAATTAACGCTAATCTATACTGCAATTATCGATAATGCTCGTCCTCACACAACTCGAATGACCAAAGATCTCTTGGAGGAGGTCGGTTGGGAAATATTGCTTCATCCTCCATAGTCTCATGACCTTGACCCTTCTGATTACCAGTAGTCTAGTGGATTACAGAACCATTTGGATGGTCTTAGGTTGACATCAAGAGAAGAGGTTGAAAAGGAGTTGTATTCATATCTTGACTCAAAACCTAAAGGATTTTACAAGCGTGGCAATCACAAGCTTGTTGACCAATGGAATGAGGTTCTAAAAAGCAATGGAGGTTATGTTTAGGATCAAATATTTGCATAGTCATAAGTAGTTTCATTTTAATATTTACCCTCATATCGGACATTGCTTTCGTTCCAAGATGATATTTATCTCCAATACATGTGTATACTACGGGTTTATGCCTGCATATACGAGTATATATGCACACTTTGTCTTTGTGAGCGTATAAGTTTATATATATATATATATATATATATATATATATATATATATATATATATATATATATATATATATATATATATATATATATATATATATATATATATCCAACAAACCGCGAGAAAGAGAAAACGGGAAATCTTTCTTTAGAAATAAAAAAATTCCCCGTTTTCTGTTTCTTGCGGTTTGTTGGATTTATTTTCATCATTCTTTCACGCTCATGAAATATATATATATATATATATATATATATATATATATATATATATATATATATATATATATATATATATATATATATATCAGGCAATGGCTTCGCCACTTCCCGCTACGTGGGGAGCTTGCGCTTCGCTACTAAGATTAAAATATTTAAAATCTAAAAAAAAGCAGCCATCGTTAATAATTTATAAATTTTCTGAACTTCACCAATTGTAATCATATATATATTTTCTGAACTTAACCGTTTTGTTTTTTCAAACTCTAAAGAAATTCATAGAAATTACCTTGATAAAAATTTAAAATATACTTACATAAGTCATAACCAAACTAAGATGAAATTATTATTCAGATACTGAAAAAAATCCCCTTCTTAAATTATAGAGTTAGTGATGATATATATATATATATATATATATATATATATATATATATATATATATATATATATATATATATACATATATATATATATATATATATATATATATATATATATATATATATATATATATATATATACATATATATATATATATATATATATATATATATATATATATATATATATATATATATATATATATATATATATATATATATATATATATATATATCGCGTTTTTGTTAGTGAGCACAAGTTATTTGTGAAGAAGCTGTAATATATTCTGTCTTGATTAGGACTACAAACGCGACAGATGTCAAATAGGCGAGGGTGAGTTTGGCCTGCAGTGACGTTAACAGGAATTGGGGGGTGGGAGGTGCGGGTTCCCTGATTGTGGATGATTTGTGATTGGCCAGAAATCTGGATAAAGGGGGATCAATCCTAGGAAGGAAATTGCTTTTGTTTTGCTGTTATTACCGTTGTTGCTCTCTTATTCTCCTTCATCTTCTAGTAATTCGTTTATTCTCTTTCATCTTTTCTCTGGTTTGATTCTTCTTCTTCTCAAATCTTTCATCTTATTCGTCCTCTTCTTTCTTTCTTTTTTAAACGAAATTATGGCTTAGCATCAGGAATTAGGTGGCAATTTGTGGTCAAAACCGTTCAAGTCCGTTCTTCCTAGTGCCAGTCCACAACTACGAACATGAAAAAGTGTTCATAGATACGAGCGTATGACATACCGGGATAATAGGTGGAGCAATAATCTCCCTGCGGCTGGCTTTTTATGCTGATACTTTTGAGCGTCTGTCCTCCAAATACGAACATAAATGTGACGTTTAGATACGAACTTGTGGTATACCATGAGCAATGAGATAGCAATTTCTGGTAATAACCCCCAACCCAACGTTTAGGAAAATGACTAGGAATTGGCACAGAATCATTGAGTGTCACACCCACTCTTGGCTACGCCCAGCCAGTGCCACACCATCCAGTGCCACTTCTCATAGTTAATAAGAATCGTTGTCGGCTCTATCTTTTTTGTTAATCCGTTGGATTACAGGTTTCCTTCTTCTCTCACATTAGATACATCATTGAATTACACAGGTTTCTTCTATTCAATTTTCCTCCGCTGGATTACACGAAGCTCCTGTTTCCCCATTGAATTACAAGGGTTACTTCCATTCGAATACAAGATTTTCTTCCCATGGATTACACGAGGTTTCTGTTTCCCCATTGGATTACAAAGGTTTCTTCCATTCTAATACAATATTTTCTTCCCATGGATTACACGAGGTCTCTGTTTTCCGATTGGATTACAAAGGTTTCTTCAATTCGAATACAAGATTTTCTTCCGATGGATTATTCGAGGCCTCTGCTACCCCATTGGATTACAAAGGTTTCTTCAATTCGAATACAAGATTTGCTTCCGATGGATTATTCGAGGCCTCTTTTTCCCGATTGGATTACAAAGGTTTCTTCCTTTCCAATACAATATTTTTTCCGATGGATTACACGAGGTTTCTGTTTCCCGATTGGATTACAAAGGTTTCTTCAATTCGAATACAAGATTTTCTTCCGATGGATTATTCGAGGCCTCTGCTACCCCATTGGATTACAAAGGTTTCTTCAATTCGAATACAAGATTTTCTTCAGATGGATTATTCGAGGCCTCTGCTACCCCATTGGATTACAAAGGTTTCTTCAATTCGAATACAAGATTTTCTTCCGATGGATTATTCGAGGCCTCTGCTACCCCATTGGATTACAAAGGTTTCTTCAATTCGAATACAAGATTTGCTTCCGATGGATTATTCGAGGCCTCTTTTTCCCGATTGGATTACAAAGGTTTCTTCCTTTCCAATACAATATTTTTTCCGATGGATTACACGAGGTTTCTGTTTCCCGATTGGATTACAAAGGTTTCTTCCATTCCAATACAATATTTTTTCCGATGGATTACACGAGGTCTCTGCTACCCCATTGGATTACAAAGGTTTCTTCAATTCGAATACAAGATTTTCTTCCGATGGATTATTCGAGGCCTCTTTTTCCCGATTGGATTACAAAGGTTTCTTCAATTCGAATACAAGATTTTCTTCCGATGGATTATTCGAGGCCTCTTTTTCCCGATGGATTACACAGGTTTCTTCCTTTCCAATACAATATTTTTTTCCGATGGATTACACGAGGTTTCTGTTTCCCGATTGGATTACAAAGGTTTCTTCCATTCCAATACAATATTTTTTCCGATGGATTACACGAAGTCTCTGTTTCCCGATTGGTTTACAAAGGTTTCTTCCATTTCAATACAATATTTTCTTGCGGTGGATTACACAAGGTCTCTGTTTCCCGATTGGATTACAAAGGTTTTTTCAATTCGAATACAAGATTTTCTTCCCATGGATTACACGAGGCTCCTGTTTCCCCCATTGGATTACAAGGGTTACTTCCATTCGAATACAAGATTTTCTTCCGATGGATTACACGAGGCCTCTGTTTTCCGATTGGATTACAAAGATTTCTTCCATTCCAATACAAGAATTTCTTCCCATGGATTACTCCAGATCTCTTTTTCCCGATTGGATTACAAAGGTTTCTTCCATTCCAATACAATATTTTCTTCCAATGGATTACACGAGGTCTCCGTTTCCCCATTGGATTACAAAGGTTTCTTCAATTCGAATGCAAGATTTTCTTCCGATGGATTATTCGAGGCCTCTTTTTCCCGATTGGATTACAAAGGTTTCTTCCATTCCAATATAATATTTTTTCTGATGGATTACACGAGGTCTCTGTTTCCCGATTGGATTACACAGGTTTCTTCCATTCCAATACAATATTTTCTTCCGATGAATTACACGAGGTCTCTGTTTCCCGATTGGATTACAAAGGTTAATTCCATTCCAATACAAGATTTGCTTCAGAGGAACAACGCATGACACAGCAGCTGGCCGAAAGATCTCCTCTCGATGTGAACAGAAAGACGAAAATATGTCTAAAATCAGTTGAAACTAGTTTACACTAGTTCCAGAGACACCCAGGAAGCCACGGTGGAGATGAGATGAACGGAGTAGTTAACGGTGTTAAATACTGCAGAGAAATCAAGAAGCATCACAATTGAGGACCTCGGGTGGAGTCGGTTAGTCACGTGTACGAGAGCCAATTCAGATCTGTGACCTGCCTTGAAGCTGGACTAGAAGGTTTCGTCGATAGTGGAGGAGGACATTTGTTCATTGATATGGCCAACTACCACCATCTCAAGAGCCTTGGGTAGGAACAGAAGGTGAGATAGGACGATATAATTTGTAGAATTGTTAAGGTGAAGATTTTTTCTTTAGGATTGGATAAATAGGAGCATGTTTACGTCAGAAGACACCTCACCTAACGATAGGAAGGCTTCGAAGATACCCAATAGGTGTGGTCCAAGGAGAGCTAAGGCCCAAACATGGAGGGTGGAAAAATGTCAAGCGGAGAGCAGGGTTTATTTTGATGAGCAAAGTATTGAGGCAAGATTTTCAGGAGAGCAGAGTGAAAGAAGTGAGATTGAGAGGTGGGGTAAGGGATGGTTACAGTGCGACGAAGAGCAGGCGAAAATGGGGTTCCAGAGCGAATATCAATGATTTTTTCAGAGAAAATAGCACAGAAAGCAGATGGGGAGATGTGGGAATGAGTTTAGGGAAGCCTAGGAGACGAGAGACGAACGAGGAGGTTGAAAAATGCAACGAGGGTTTTGTTTGTTTTCGTCAGGGAATTATACGGGTATGTGCCTCGCTGGAGGATAGCAGGGAGGCTCTGTACGCATGAGTTATAAGATAATAGGCGAGGGAAGCTTATTTCGTTCCCATGATTCGGGTGTGGGCGGAACGAAGGCACCTCTCACATGCTCTTCTGTGTTTTTTGGCCTCAAGGAGCGTGTTGAAAAAAACAAGGGGCGCGGTATTTGCGAGAGGAGGCTGGATGAAGGAGAGCGCGAGTGTCTAGGCAGAAGAGGTGGAGCAGTAGAGTTATCCGCGAAAAGTAAGGCGAGATCCCTAGACATCATCCCAGGGTGAATGAAGGAGATTATACTGTGGTTAACTGTGTGACTTGACTATTAGAGAGTTTAATTTGAAAAAGTAGAGTAAAACCGAATTGAATAATGAAGTGATCAATTGCATTTGAAAGGTAAGTGATGGAAAGTTGGTGAACTGGGTTTTGAGTTAGGTGCCACATTTCAGAAATTGTCCATGGCAGTATTCCTTTCTCAGACTGGTATCTAGTGATTGGTATCTATCTATCTAATCATTTATCTGTCCACTCCTCCATCCATTCGTCCTTCTCCCTATCCCTACATCCCTCCGTCCCTCTGTCCGTCTAACTCTACATCCGTCCATGTGTACGTTCATCTGTCCGTCTATCAATCCATCCTTCCGTGCTACATCCGTCTATCTTTCTGTTTATCCCTCCATCTTAACTTCCCTTTCGTCCATCTGTCCGTTTGTCCATCAACCCGTCCGTGCGTCCGTACAACTATCCTTCCTTCCATCAATTTGTAAGTCTCTTGCTCTATCCGTCCGTCGGTCCTTCTGTACATCTGTCAGTCAGTCCATCCATCTTTCCTTCAATCCCTACATCCCTCCGTCTATATTATGTTCGTCCATCTTTCCGTCTATCCATCGGTCTGGCCGTACAATTGTCCCTGCATCCGCCTATCCCTATATCTATCCCTCCATCAGTGTCTGTATCACATGGCCTCTATCCTTCCATCCGTCCGTCCATCCCTCCATCCATTCATCCATATGTCAATCCGTCTATTCCTTCATCCGTCCGTAGATTTGACACTCCAGTGACTCCATCCATCTCTCCGTCTATCCCTCCTTCCGTCCTTACGTCTTTTCCTTGACCCCTCCTTTCATTTGGATATTTATCCGTATATTTCTTCATCCATCCATACGTCCTTCTATCAATCGATCTATCCATCCATCGATAGAGGTGTTCATCCATCCATCCATCTGCCCATCTATCTCTCCATCCGCCAATCTGTCCGTCTATCCCTCTATCAGTCCCTGCGTCCGTACATCCGTCCGTTATATGCCCGTCCATCCCTCCATAAGTCCGTACATCTGTCCGTCCATCCGTCCGCTCGTACATCTGGCCGTTTATCCCTCCATCGGTCTGTGCTTCCGTCCATTTGTCCATTATTCCTTCATCCTTCTGTGCTTCCGTCCATTTGGCCATTATTTCTCCATCCTTATGTACGACCGTCCATTCATCTGTACATCTGTCGGCCTATCCTTCTATCTGTCCAAGTGGCCGTCAATCTTGCCACCTATCCCTCCATCCATCCGCACATCTCTCCGTCCATATGTTCGTCTATTCTAGCGGCCTTCAGTACATTTGTCTGTCCATCAGTTCCACCATTTATCTGTCTATCTCCCCATCTGTCCACCCATCTCTCCAACTGTCCGTTTATCCCTACCTCTGCCCATGCGTCCTTCCATCTACCAAACTGTCCCTGCGTGCGTCCATCCATCTGTCCGTCTTTCGTCCATTCATCCTCTACCAGTCCGTCTCTCCACGAATACACCCATTGATCCGTCTATTTATTTATTTATTAAAATGCCAAAATCAACTTAAGATAGATTTTTAAAAAGGAGGTTTTGCCTGGAAGTGCTGAAATTTGGGGGTGTAAAAATGTGAATAATTCACATATCTCGAGCAGCTCAAAGAGGAGATTACTTTGAGTACAAATAAGGGAATGGAACTCTCCCAAACTCATTTTTTTTCCTAGCGAATATTTAAAGAGTGGTTTAATTAAAATGTGGTGAAGTTAGGGGAGGCTAAACGTTTGAAATGTACATAACCCAATAGGCCTTAATAGGAGACTACTTGGGACGCGTTACTCCCCAGCAGTGTACGGGTATAAATAAATCTTCCTCCGAAAATTATTTTTCCTATTATCACACAAGCAAATTTCTTCATAGCCTTTGAACCAGAAAGGCTTAAAAACAAATTTATTGATCATCATCATCATCATCATCATCATCATCATCATCATCATCATCATCACTAACTATAATTTAAGAAGGGGATTTTTTTGACTATTTGAATAATAATTTCATCTTAGTTTGGTTATGACTTATGTTTTTTATCAAAGAAATTTCTAATAATTCTTTTATAATATCAAAAAACAAAATGGTGTAGTTCAGAAATAAATATAAGTATCGAAATTTTGTGACTTTTTAAAACCCAAAGAATTACAAATGGTGAAGTTCAGAAAGTTTATTTTTTATATATCTTCTATAACCCTATATTTTAAGCAACGTGATATTTTGAAACGGGGGAAATTTAGTTCCTTTTTAAAATTATTATAATTGGCAAAGTTCAGAAAATTTATAAAAATTTAACTATGGCTGCTTTTTTTAGATTTTAAATTTTAATCTTAGTAGTGAAACCATTGCCTGGTTTATCAAAAAATACCTATTGTCTATAAAAATCTTCTAAGAGTCATTTAATGAGTCAATTATCCTCTAAAAAATAATGTAATTTTTTTTTCTAAATTGCAACCTTAAAAAAAAGGTCAAAATTTAAAATTAAGTTTTAATTTTAATGAAAGGTTTATTATGCCCTCTTTTATGGTCAACCACAGCCTGTAGGCTAACCTCATCCTTCTGTTGCTCCCCAATTTTGTTATTCCCTTCCGCTTCCTCGCAGCAGATCAATCAACAAATAAAAAAAACATATTTTTTTACATTATATTTTTAAAGCCTAATTTACTCATTAAGACGATTTTTACGACAAATAATTATTTTATAGGTTTCATCTTTCATTTGTTTTTATTTCATGTCCCTAGATGCAATGGTTATTGAGATATTGTTTCTCAAAAACGATCCAATTTTGGGGGGAGGTGGGCTGCCCTTGATGAATATATATATATATATATATATATATATATATATATATATATATATATATATATATATATATATATATATATATATATATATATGAATCCATTAAACCACATTGAAAGAAAAAACGCAATAATTTTTCCTGTAGTAATATTTTTTTATTACCTTTTTTCGAAAAAATCCGTGCAGGGAAGCGATTCAAACCAGGCACACTGAGGCAGCGAGCATCGCTTTGATCACAGTTAAAAGTATGCCGTTAGTACACTATACTACGCAGAGGAATATTATTATCGCTGTCGTCAACACGGGTGGAAAGTGATATATATATATATATATATATATATATATATATATATATATATATATATATATATATAATGAGCGGGTGATGTTATTAATTATTAATATTATAATTACAGTTTAATTTTTTTTTCATCTCTCTGTCCCTTAATTATGATGACATCACGCTGGAGAAACATTTTAAGCAACAATGATTATAGTGATGTCACAATGGATTTTTCCGCTCTGTTTTGAATTTTAGTGCTTTGTATGGTAACTTGTTCTGGGTGTGAAATGTATTTTTTAGACATCTTAAACGACCCTAATCGTGCCTAGAAATTTTTGCTTGGTATTTTTCTAACCTGGAACAATCTAATTGAAACAATGGAATGAACATCGAGAGAAACCACAGCAGGTTCCGAAACCAGGAAAGAAAATTAAAAGATTCCGAACCAAAAGAAAAAAAAAGAATTTAAAAGGAGAGGCTACGATAGACATCGACAGAGAGATCGAGGATCTTTCCCAGAAGCACTGGTCGTAGGTCTTCTTCATCATCCAGAAGGAAATCCAGAACTACGAGGTAGGTGCCTTTCGAACAACGAGTAATAGAACAACTAGAAGTAAGGGAGCCCGAACTCTCACCTTACTGGTAAATGAAACCCGCGAACAAAGAAGCGAAGGAAGGCCCTAAACTTACAAGAATTCAAAACAGCCCTGTCATCATTCAAGCAAAGAAGCCCAGGTATTAATCGACTCACTAAACACTCCATCACAAACGCGCCCTACAATATACAGTCATTATTACTCGAAATCTTCAACGCAGGCATAAATACAGGGCACTTTCCACCCGTGTTGGTGACATCGATAATAATATTCCTCCCAAAACCTGGCAAACCCAAAGGACACATTGAAAGCTACCGACCGATCTTACTGTTGGAGTTTATTGTAAAGCTACTCGGAAAAAATCTTTATGAGAGGCTTAGAAATTTCTTGGAAGATAACGGTATGCGGCACAAACAACAACATGGATACAGAAAACATCGAGGCACCGAGACACCACTATCACTCATCACCGAAAAGATTGCAGTCGAACTAGCAACAGTCAACAATATGAACTTAGCACTCTTTGATGTTTCTAAGGCATTTGTTAAATTATGGGTCCCAGGAGTAAAGCTAAAATTAGATGAGCTCTGTCTAGAATCAAACCTCAGCCGAATCCTCTGCAGTTATCTTAAATGAAGGGGTCCCGAAGGCAGGATGTGTCACTCCCACACTCTATACCATGTATACGAGAACTCCCGCCCCCCCCCCCAACCCACATATGACTGGACAATTAACATCCAGCAAGGAGATGATGTCTCTTAGATTATTACAAGCGAATATAAGAATCAAAGAGACATCGCGCAGCTAGTGAAAACATAAATATCAACGAGTTCGAGAGCGATAACAAGATAAAAAAATGAACACGGACAATTTAAGAACAATTTCCCTGAACAGAAAAAGAAGACTCAATAAGTCACCGCGAACAACATCGACTATCCATACGGCACCGAGGCCCAAGTTCTGGACCTGAAGATTTCGATATATGGATACAGTTCGCACGTTAATGAGAAAGATTTCCAATCAAAGATCGACCTCTCTTCCCTGCACAGGTTCACTAACCTCTCAGAGAAGAACAAAATGAAGCCATACCTAGTACTAGTACGCCCAATCATGACATACTCGATTATTTCTATCCATACCTTATTAAAGACAAAGATCTTGCAAATGCCGACGGTCCAAAACCAAGCGACCCACTTCATAACCAATACATCGATAAGAGATAGAAAACTATCAATCGTTCTATACCAAAGAGCAAGACTAAAACCGATCAACCAAATTAACCACGAACGTGCCCAGAAAATATAGAACAAAATAGAAGAGAACTTCCCAAACGAAATTCTGAACAAAGTCATACTCACAAATAGAGAAAAAAAAAGGACAATAAAATTCAAACAAAACTTCAAAAGTAGAAGAAAAAAAAGGCTCTAGACGTAATTTCATCAAGAAATGATGAAAAAGAAACAAAGACACACAAGGAAACAATATAAAAACGCATGAGAGTGCACTCAAAACTTTTTAAAATCAAAGAATAAAGGAAACTTCAAAGCTAGAAATAGATCGAAACCTGAGAACAAAGGCTGGAAAGCTACCCCCCCCGCCACAAAAAAACAAGTTATCTTATAAGTGAAACAAACCAATAAACAAAAGCCCAAAAGAAGAAAGAATGTTCATATGGTCAAATAAAAACAATAACATAATATAATTATAAGTAAACAAGCCGCTGTTCTCTTCCTTAACAGGAAGAGCTTGGTTACACAGGCACCCCTGCGGGGGTGTGGCCTACAGCCTTATTTGCTAGTCTTAACCGCCTTTTTTAATCCCCTTTATAAACTCTTTATTTTAACACCCTTTTCTTCTTCTTCTTCTTCTTCTTCTTCTTCTTCTTCTTCTTCTTCTTCTTCTTCTTCTTCTTCTTCTTCTTCTTCTTCGGTCTGTGTCCTACGGCCTATCATGATTCTTTTTTCTTTTCTCCATCTAAATTTGCTCTAATAATTTCCATGCCAAAACTTTAATAAATTTTCTGAACTTCACCATTTGTAATTCTTTTAGTTTTAAAAAAGTCACAAAAATTCGATACTTATATTTATTTCTGAACTTTACCATTTTATTTTTTTTATATATTATAAAGGAATTATCAGAAATAATTTTGATAAAAATTAAATCTACCTTAGGTGACAAACGAACTAAAAGAAAAAATCTTATTCAAACCTTAAAAAAATCTCGTTCTTAAAATATAGGGTTATGGATCAAAAGTGAAAAGAAAGCGTTTGTCAGGCAACCTGGCACAAATTACCATCGCAATCATTCTAATCATTTATCATAATCACCCCTCTCCTCATCCATATCATTAACATTACTCATCCCTCTATTACACAATGATTTCTCCTATCCTATCTCTCTTTCGCTCATTCAACTTTTTTATTTTTCCTATCCATAAATATTTTATTAAAATGGTTCGTGCTTTCCTATTGTATAATCCCAAGTTTCACGAGAGTAAATAAAACATGGTCTACTGACCAAAATGTCGCGTGCCCTCACTTATTACGATTTATGACCACAGCTAACATAATATAGCCTAGACTAGTATATCCTAGACTAGTATAGCATACCATACCCTATACTAGAATAACCTTGCATAGCTTAGTCTATTATAGCCTTGGTTAGGTAGCCTATCGTAGCATAACATAGTATTACCTAGCATAGCCCTCCCTAGCCTATTATATTTTAGCTTACCCTAGCATAGCATAGTATAGTCATATCTAGCCTAGTATAGCTTAGCATTGCTAAGCAAAGCCTAGCATTAACCATCTTAGACAAGTATAGCTTATAGAACTATACTATCGTATTATACCCTAGTCAAGCATAGCTTAGTATTGTCTAGCATAACATATAATATACTATCCTAGTATAGCATTTTATAGCTTAAATTAGCATAGTACATTATATCTTAGCATAGCTTAGCAGTATAGCCTAGCATAGTATAGCCTATTCTAGGCTTGCAAAGCAAATTATAGCATATTATAGCCTAGTCTATTCTAGCAGAGTATCCACCGAATAGTTATGATGTTATTGCCAAAACAAAATAATTCCCGGGCTAACCTTGGAAGAACCTTGGCAATTATATCATTCGAAAGAGAATGTAAAACAACATAAGGGTTTCAAATATCGTTAGAATCGGACGAATAGTTATGATGTTATTGCCAAAAAAATCATTCTCGGGCTAACCTTGGGAGTACTTTGGCAATAACATCATTCGAAGGAGAATGTAAAACCACATAAGGGTTTCAAATTTCGTTAGAATCGGACAAATAGTTATGATGTTATTACAAAAAAAAACAAAAAAATAAAAGCAAAAACGGGAACCGACCGACCATACGAACGACAGAGTGAGATGTAGAGTCGCTCGCGACTAGACTCGCACGCGACTAAAAACAAAATAGCAGTGTGCCGATGTAGACTGCAAGTGCCGCCAAAGTTTAGGTTGTTATTTGTTCTTGTAATGTTGTAGGTTATTTGTCCAATTCTGTACTTCGTTTTGGGCGGTGGGAAGCAAAAATACGGCGAGGTAGAGGTTGACTCTTATCTCGACGGAATCAAGTTCAAAGTCTCTTTTGCCAAATTTCGCCCCGTCCCCCACACCCCCCAAAACACACACAACCCCAGGTTTTGACAAAGCGTACAAAATGTTACAAGAAAAAGCAATATAATGTAGAGAAAAGTGATAACGCGGAAGTAAATAATAACCACCAGATTCAATAAACGACCGATTTTATTATCTCAATTAAAACTCGCTTGACTTCTGTTAATGATACTTCCCAAAAAAAAGCACCGAAAAACCTCTAGGGATTTATTTCTAAACTTCTTCAGAGTCCGACTTTTCACTTCAGTTGTCAGTGAACTTTCGACAAGGTAGGATGCGTCGGTGCGTCCTGTGATCCGGTGTTAACTGATCTTTCGATTTCCTCCTCCGGCGTCCAATGTTCTTAACCAAAGTGGGATGAAGCCCCAAGAAAGAACGATGAGACTCAAAATTAAATCGTTTTTACAAAGTATTTCTGTGAGTTTGGTCTTTTTGGCGTTATTAGGGCTGGTGTACCACCACGCGCTCCCTCCCTCCCTGGATAAAAACACTGGAGGCGCAAAGACATCCCCCAGCGGTACACCCTTAAGGTGGCAGGAAAGGGCTCCGAGGTCTTTGAAGACAAAAGACTACGAGAATTACGCCCAGGAAGGCGAAAACGAACCGAATGCTCTGGGGCAAAATGAGGTGGATATCAACCCGCAGGAAAAGGAGAAAGGTCGTCTTAATCTGGTCATGGCTACTGCGACAACTAAACCGGCTACTTCCCTTAATGATGTCTTTATCAGCGTGAAAACAACGAAAAGCTTTCATAAAACCCGATTGGATATCATAACAAAGACGTGGTTTAATCTCGCTCCTGAACAGGTAAGCTCATTAATTGTTAAGCCTCGTTGCAAGTTACGTTCCTTGGTATAAAGTACCGATGGCAATTATTTGATAAGGGTCCTAACTCTTGTTTGAAAGTCAAAAATACATTTTTGATAGTACATTTGATGTTTTATTTAAGTCACCTTATTTTTTGGTGCACATACATAGAAATCTAAAAATTGAAATACTAATTTTACCAAACTTCCGTTCTTTTAATATTACCTAACTATCCTATCCTTACTTAACCTTAACCAAATCTATTCTTTTTTAATTAAGAAAGAAACTTACCTTTAATTTACTAGAGGATATAACTGGGCTATAGCTTTGAAAAAAAAACTAATAGGTTTAATGTTTGCAATAAATAAATATCTGACACATTATTATAATGTTCCTTATTCCTGCCGACAATTTCTCAATATTTTGAGCGTGTGCTCTACTTTGAAGGTCATTGAAATATAAGAAATGGTTAATTTGTTAAATGAGTAGACATAATATCAGTGAATGAATCGTAAACCTTCCACTTGTTGCAAGTAATTACTAAACCGAGAAAAATGCACCGTCGTATTGAAGGCAATATCTGGCGAACGGTTCAGTCCAGTCAAACAAATTCCTTTTCGCTACTCGTTCAATGCCCAAACACTCGTAATTCCCTTACTCTATTATAGTTAGATTTTCCAAACTTGCTTTCATCTATCTCGACAATAATGCCATTTTCACTAATCTTGTGCTGGTTTCTAACCCAAAATTCATAAA
The DNA here is from genome assembly GCA_963969495.1 of Ceratothoa steindachneri. Taxonomy (NCBI): domain Eukaryota; kingdom Metazoa; phylum Arthropoda; class Malacostraca; order Isopoda; family Cymothoidae; genus Ceratothoa; species Ceratothoa steindachneri. The sequence continues at coordinate 49,625,308 of OZ018328.1, read as the reverse complement.
CTTCTTAACAAATCGACTTCTAGTCGACAATTATTTGTGAACCAATATCTAATTGTGTTTGGCATAGTTCGAAAATAATTACTTTTTCTTTTCTATGTTTCTATGCATAAAATGCCGTTATTTACGAATACATACATCACGCGACTTGCTTTTCGATCGTCTTTTGTTTTTTTTGTGGTCACTTCTTGTTTATTTTTGTAATCGTTTATTTTATTCTTCAAATTTCAAATTACCAGTTTATGAAACAATGGGGAAGGGGCGAATAACCCATCCATCCATGTGCATCCCTATTTTTTAATCGACTCGTAGTATAAGCAACTCGAAGATATAAATAAAAATATTGGAACATCCTGAATGAATGTAGGGGGTATTCGCATGTCATGAAGATTTATTAACTTATTAAAATTTTAAATTGTATTTAGGACAAATTGCATTTGTACACAAAAAATGGATATCAGATTTATTAAAGAAAGCACAAAAAAGTCTTCCGGATAAGTGTGATTCTCGTACTGACCTTTATCAAATAATATCCGTCCCCATGTGTAAGTAGTATACCAGTAACCATTTTGAGTTTTGGGCACAACCTGCACATAGTTCCAATTTTTTTCTAAGGCCTGCTCCTATGTGCAAGTATTTGTTCCTATATGTGAGTGTTAGTTCGTAAACACAAGCCTAACCTGACAACTTTAATGTGTTTTGTTTCGCTAACAAATATGACGAAAACAGCTTGGTTGGGAGAGGCACGGGTGATCTACAACTGCCTGCTCGTATGTCCAAGCGTTGTCCATAAATACAAGTGTTTGTTCTTATGTACCCAGGAAACGCTTATGTGTACTTTTCTTAAATGAAAAATATATAAGTACCCCTTTGTATGTAGAAGTACCTTTTCGGTTGTACGAATCAACCTAGAAATATTTTCTTTTCTTGCAAATCGAACACGATGGACATGACTCAAAAATGGAAATCGTTGTTCTTAGATAGAACTGATGGGTCGTATGTAGAAGTCTACCCTGAAATCTTTTGCATGTTTGATTCCAAAATGAACAAAATAGATATGCATCTAAATTTTGGAGCCACCCTTGCTACTTTTAAGCGTCTCCTGAAGACTCATCTCGTCAGAATTGCCTTCCCTTTCCTGTAAATATTCTCTACACTCGCTTCACAACCTGCGCTCTGTGAGGGCTAACAGCCCTGAAGGGCGCATTATAAATACTAAATATATTATTATTATTATACGAACACACCGCGACTCTCAAATATCGTCAATCTGTCACCTGTCTCTTTTTTGATGATATTTTATTATGTTGAAATTCCATTTCCATCTTTCCTTTTACTATGGAACAGGTATGTCATAAAATTACATACGGTATAAAAATGCACATTTTAACATAGCTGCTATTAATGACATTGGACAGTTTAGGCTTAAATACGACCATTAACTGGGTCATAACCCTTTGTAAAATGAATTAAAAAAAAGGGTTATTTTTATCATTTTAACACTGGTGGATATTTAGAAATAGGTCTATGGACATACATACGGAAGTCTCTGGACTACAACACAAAGAGGGCTATGTAAATTTAGGAATAAATGCTAGTGGTTGAAAGATTGGTAAAGTTGAAGATTAGCTACTTGGCTGCTAATTTATATTTATAGATTATTTGTATATGCGTTTGGTTATTCGTATATTTTTGGTTACTGTAAGCCCGTTTCGAGCCGGGTTATGAGTTTTTAAAAATGAGGGCTCTACCCCCCATACCCCCCTGTTCGCTCCGCTCGCCCTCAGGAACAAGTAGTTAGCAGTTTATCTTCAACTTTACCGAGTCGGGTTGTTATGCCATCACCTTTTGTATCGGGAGATGGTGTTTTAAGTTGTGTGAAAGAGAGGATGGTAGTTTGGGTGTATTTTGATCAATGAATGTCTCTTCTTCCACTGCCTACATACAATCTCCGAGTGTCCTGATTCTCCTACCCTAAATATCACTTTATCCATTCAAACCCTAGAACTACTCTCAGTCCACAAACTACTCTTCTCTATACATCACCCCACATACCTCCTAACACTCTCTCCAGCTCATTTATCAACCTGCCCCTCTCTACACTATGGCCATGGCATTCCACCGTCATGCGCTTCATTGTCTCTCTGCCCTAATGGTCACCACTCAGGTGTCGTCTCCACCATTCCAACACCTCTAAGTTCTGACCTTTATCACCAGTGGTCCAATTCGAGCCTTGAATAACATTTAAAAAATGCAGGTAATTTTGAATCTAAATTCTAAAACTTAAGAAATTAGATGGAAAAAATAGGCATCTATGGCAGGAATTTTAAAGTTGTTTAATTACATTTCATTTTTAATTTTTTTTTTGGCGGGAGGGGGTGATCTGCTATTGGTGGTTGCAAAGAGAATATTAAAGAAGAAGAACATCGCCACCTCCCTCATTTTGACAGCTTTAGAATTTCACCTTTGAGTTTTGAAACTGAAAATATAAATTTTTCAACATATAAACTGAAATTTGAGAGTTAGACCAAAAATGAAATTATTTTGCAGTAAAACCTGAGAATATCCGCGTCTCCGATTAGAAGTATGGACAAATTAGAGGTTTATTAATGTTTTTTTATTATATTTATCTGATTAAAACTAGCTTAAAATTAATTTACCTTTTGCTGTCCCCTTTTCCGCTACATTCCAGGTCCAACAATTCAATACATTCGTGTAAAGCGCTCTTCGAGGGCACAGACCTTCGCGGAGCGCCTGTATCCTAAAATCTTTGGCCGCGCCTCTTGACCCCTTAAATTGGACCATCAGACCGAACACTAACGAAATATAAAACAATCAAATTATACTTAAAACTCCGTTACTTTTGTAATAGTTCCAGGCGAAATACATTTATTTTTTCCCCTCTGATAAAAGGTTGCCAATCGCCGCCAGTGCTAAACAGTGAGGGGAAAAAAGTTGAAATCAGAACGAACTTGTCGAAAACATGTTTTTCACTTGTCCAGATCACATGCCCAGATATTAAAGGGATATTTGTTACCTTAGAGAAAATAAAGGTATTTACTAATAGTAGCTAATAATGAAAGTGTCAAGAGGGTATGGAAGTACTGATTGCTAATAGAAGCTAGGAGGAACAAGAGATAAATCAAACATTAACACCTCACAGTGAGATTAGGAATGGTGGGTGTAGTGTACTTCTATTAAACCCATTAAATTTTTGCCCAATTAAATGGGAAAGTAGGGTCAAGCTCTCATTACTTTTGCTTCTTATTTTTTTTTAGCATTTATTCAGTTTATTTGCCAACCTCACCGGTCCCGTTCATGTGGCCGAAGTTCCCGATCGGATAATAAAGCTAAAATAAAGATAAGTATGACAATCACTTCCATCCATCCGAGAGATGGAAGGGACGAGTTGTGCGTGAAGGAAGTGAAAGATAATGGCGTTGTAATTTGGCTACGTGCATGATGGCGTGTGAGGATCAAAGTGTCTGTGTGCATACACTAAACTGCACCCTCCCCCTTTATGGGCAGGATTTGTTTTAGTAAAGGCGGAAACCAACGAGGGCATTTACCGTAGAAAGTTTTCAATGAGATGTATGTAAAGAAAGAAGTAAAGATGGAGGAAGTGATTGAATGAGGAAACCAACGAAGGCATCGCAGCCAGTGTGAGCAACGTTTTGCCATGAAAGTGGTGAAGTTACACGCCGTGAAAATGTGTGGAAGAGAAAGACTTCGCAGATTTCCGCGTCGGATGTTGGGCAACTGCGACACGTGATTCTCCAGATGTGAGCTGCAGCATGGTCGCTCAAGCTAAACCTGACAGCTTGATTAGTATAAACTCTCTTGGCCCCCATGCCCTCAATTGCGTGCCCTAATGCCCGTAGTTGTGCACCCTCCTGGCCCCAATTCCTGCATGTGGATCTGGAGCTATTATCATCTCCAACTTCACCACTTTCTGTTGGAGATGTCCTCGCTGCTATTGCGCTTTAGAATTAAAAAACTACCAAATTTGAAGTTTATTTTTTAATTTAATTTCAAGGAGGGGGGAAGTGGGTCAATTTTGTAAATAATTTTTGACACCAGGAATTTCTTCCAGTAGGAACAAAACGACCCGAGATTAAGGAACAGATTCATGGTATTATTATACCACTCATTCACACGGTTAAAGTTAGTCTACGACGTGCGGCTGATGACGTGTGGCATGGAGTTCCATGCCATGCCATAGGATGGAACAGAAAGAGAGGATTTTCGTCTCTTTAAAGCGCAATAGCAACGAGGCCGCATCGCGCATAAAGTTTGGAAGCAGGGATCTGTAGAGAAAGTGGTGAAGCTTGATCATGTGAAAATGTGCGGAAGATATATGTCCCAAGACTCTGAATGTGCACAGGCAGGTAGGGCACGTGCCACTCCTCCAGGTTCTAATTATAGTAGGGGCATTAGAGCCATGCTAACGCTCTCCCTCGCGCTCCAAATAGGAGCTATGATGAGCATTAATTGCATCCATATTATTATTATGGTACAAAAGAGTACTTCGAGTGAAGCCTACCCTAGTATGGGTAAGGTCAAAGTCCCATACCACATAACTATAGTGGTAATTTTACCGCACAGAATCCAACCAATCTTAACTATTGTGGCAATTTTACAGCACAAAATCCAACTAATCTTAACTATTGTGGTAATTTTACCACACATAATCCAACCAATCTTAACTCTTTCACCAACACCTCTACAAAACTTCATGGCGATATCCTCTTTGGTTTTTTATCTAAAATATAACAAATACGTGTTAAAATGGTTAATTTTTATGCTACTTAACCTTTTTTTATTATTTACTTTATTGTTATCTAATTACTGCTACTTTATGTTAAATTGAGTTAGATAAGTCAAATGTGCTAATGATAAAAGTGATTCCTTTACATTGGTCCTTAATCATCACTTGCACGATCTCACCTAACTCCCTTAACCTAGCTACTAATTCTCCATGGTTTACATGATCTAACCTTATCTTCACCTAACCCGCAAGAGGGTGTAAGGTGACTTATGGAGACGTGTGCCCTACAAGCCCCAATACCCGCATGAGGCTGTATATTATTCATGCATTTTTACTTTCTTCACAAATCTCTCCTTACAAACTGTCTGGTTGATTTAATTCTGATTAAAAAATATTTACTTAGATCCACCCAATTCTTCATTAAAATCCTCTCTCCATCACCGAACACCATCTCTCTCCGTCATACACCCAGGGCCAAAATGACACACCTGAACATTATACCCATTAACTAACCTCCTACCAATTCATCTAAAATAAACACATACACAATACACACCGATTTCTTTACTGTCAGGACACCACACCTTCCTGCCAGTATTCGAGCATAAGCTGAACCACGATATCGTCTGATTCACCTCCTTCGCTGCAGCCTCCAACAAATCGAAAACCCCACTCCATCTTCCCTGACCACGCCCTCAACCACCATAGAACTACTCCACACCACATCCTTAAGAGATCCCTGGGAACAGAAATACCCTGTAATTGGCTTCCTGACTGCTGCTGCGTTGGGGGAGGGGGGGTACACCTCGGTCTACAGAGTAAACATAAACAAACCCAACCTAACCGAGTTTAAGCAATAAAGAATTGGATCGTAAACTTGTTTGGTGGAGAAAATCTACATAGAATCCTTAAGCTGTGCCACCCTTTTGAAAGCTTAACTTCGGAGCAAATATACTATCGCTTTAGGTATCGCGCGTCCATCACAATAAGCTATTCATACTTCTCTAAAGAATTTTTTTTTTAAAAAGGAGCCTGAGCTAACTTCAATAATTACCCGCCGTCTCTGATTACTCCGAACGGGTTTAGGATCCCCCCCCCTCAACCTTCAATCAATGTTTCTATTAATTTCAGGTTTTGAACTACTACATTCGTTTATAAATGGTGGACACTCCCTCGATCGTTGTTGTCAATAAGAGAAGTTGAGATTAAGGAGCTCGTGTTTGTAAATGGTGGGCGCGCTTTGTTTATTTAGGCGGGTTTGTAAATGCATTTTCGGTTTGAGGGTGATTCATTAAATCCAGGAAAAACAAAAGAAGTTCGCGCAAAAAATAATTGTAGGGGCAAAATCACATTTTAGTTAAATGACCGACAAAGTAATAATAATTTTCAAAAGGTGTATTAACTGACAATATAAACCTCCCATTTCCCGAAAACATAATTTATACTTATGAGGGCTTTACCTGGAAGATTGGCACCCCTTCTCGGTCCCAGTGTGTACTCCGCAAGGATATATCAGGAGTAACATGTGCCAACATGATGCTGCTGACCTGACAGTTGCAGGATTTCGTCTCCTGCCAGTCCCAATCAGCGGCGTGAGGGGGACTTTTGAAGATGAGGAAGCAATTCAAGTTATGTTAATTGGAGTTTAATATGTTCATTAAAAATAACTATAAAATTGTAAGCTACTCACTTTATTTAAATGTTATTCTTTTAACTTTATTTCAATTTTAAAATAGCTTCTGTAAGTAGGCACAACCAGTTAGCCAAAATGTTCTATCATATTGGCCTACATTGTATTTGCGAGCGCAACACTGTTTTCTATGACAGATCTAGTGTTGGTGTAGGCCTACCTACACCAATATAAGTCATCGCACTGAACTTCCTTTTTAGTAATTTTTCAATAATGCAATCACATTTTCTCCCAACTTCATTTGCAGCCATTGTTTAAAAGGGGGGTTATCACTTAAAAAAATGAATAAACAATAGGCCACACTTATCTAATCCCTACCTCAGGACTACTGATCTCAAAGATACAAAGGGTGACTGGTAGGCCCGCTATTTAGCTGCTTTCTTTCTCACAACCAGTATTTAAATATAACCTAAAAATTTGTTTAAGCTTCAGAGCATAATAATAGTTACGTCAATGTGTCTTAGATATTTTGTTGCTTTTTACTAGATTCTGGCAATCCGGCAGGATTGCCAGATGCAAGCAGATGACTGCAAAGCTAAATTTGCTTCCTTTTCCGTATACAAATTGGTTATTTATTTCTTACTTGTAACAGGGCGTTGAAATATTTAGATAAAAATCACAAAACTCTAATGGCTGACATATTATTGCTAAGAAAGCAAAACATCTTTTAAACTATTCATTCCAAAGCACCAAAAAGCAGAACTATTATTGAAATTAAGAGAAAAAAAGGAATCATTTCTCCAATTGCCTTCGGGCTCATCAGGGTCAAACGCCAGTTCGATTAAAAGTGAACGGTACTGTATTGCGTATACAAATATAGGCAAGCATAAATGTGATAATAAAATTGATCATGCTGTCATATTAATTGTTGGGGTGTAATTTCTTTTTTTCTTCTTAAATTGGGGAAGCATTGCTTCCATTGACTGCACGCCACTGGTCCCAATGCCCATTATCACTTCGTATATTCTCACCACTTTCTTTACAGATGTTACAAACTTTCTAGTCCTCGTTAGTTTTTGCTTTATTTTTTTTTTAAATACATATGAGAATATCAATTGTAAATTTATTTAGTTTCCAAGTGACTTTATTAAAGTAATTAAAAAAAAACTTAAAAGTCAGTCATTTATTGACAAAAGTTGACATGTAGAGTTTAGAAGCACTTTTCCCAAGATCGAGCCATTACTTGGAGCTCAGTGTTTTGAATGTTGAGGATTAAAGCGAAGGTTCCAACCGACTGTTAGGAGGAGAGTTCGAAGTGGACTTGATTGAAGTCTTCAAGTGGGTAAAAGGTTAGAATAGGGGAGATATAAGGTTCTTATTAGTGAACATAATAGGACACAGAACAATGGGTCTTAAGCTGAGGAATTGTAGGTTTAGGAAATAGTTTAAGAATAGATTGAATATGAACCAGGACGGGACTGAACTTGGGGAAGAGGAAGATGAGCTGCCTCATAGAGGCGATTGATTTGTCTTTTGAAGACTCCTTTTCATATTATGTTCTCTGCCACACTCCTCTGATTTTCCGACGAGGTGGGTTTTTAACATCAACCTGCTAAAAAGTCGTCGTCTTCATACTAGTAAACATTTGTAAAATAGTTACACTTTCAACTAAAAGAGAAATACAGGACCCCCCCCCCAAAAAAAAAACCCCCAACTTTTGATGGGCCTCATTTCTTAATTTTCTGAATGGATTGAATGAAACTTTGGTGATAACAAAACATAAGAGTCTTTGGACTTTTCTTCTTTATTCTAGAGCACGTGTTCGAGATGACCTCCATTTAGCTCTGCATTTCTTGAGGCGCAGCACAAAGTTGTTCATGACGTCCTTAAAAACCGACCGACTAATGGCTTTGATCTCCTCCCTGGTGGCTTCCTTGAGTTTCGTGATGGTCCTGGGTCTCTCTATCTACACCCTATCTTTAAGGTAGCCCCAGAGAAAGAAACGGGGGGCTAAGGTCTGGGCTGTGAGGTGCCTCCTCAAAATCAGTCTTGAGACTGATCACACAGCCACCAAAGTTCTCTTTCAGCCAATCTCGGGACAGGTTTGAGGTGTGAGAGCTTGCTCCATCTTTCTGGAACCAGAACTTCCCTATAAGCGACGGGAACAGGGTCTGCAGCTCCCTCTTGAAGGTTTTGAGGATCTCAACATAACGCTCTTTAGTGACTGTCACTGTCGCGCCACATTCCTCGAAGAAGAATGGTCCGATGATACCTCTGGCTGAGATTTCTGTCAATAAATACCGTGCACTTAGGAGAGTGTAGGGGCTTGGTGGCTACCTCATTTGTTCTGGAGGTCCCCCAGAAGATATTTGTCCTTAAGATGGAAGTGAGCTTCATCTGAGGTACAAAGGAGGTTAAGGAAAGTTGTGGTCTCCTGAATCTTCTCCACTATCTTGACTGCTATAGCCTTTCTCTGCTCCTTGTCTGAGGCTCTAAGGGTCTGCTTCTTCTGTATTATGTATGGTTAGGCCTTTACATCCATTACTAGCACTCTCCTGCAAGTCTCGCGGGATATACCGAGGGACTGACTTTGCTTGCGCACATAGCGTTTTGGACTCTGCTGAACTTACTCTCTCACGCTCTCGACCAGCTCAGCTGTACGCTTCCTGGAGCGTCCTGAATGGCTTGGACAGTTGTCACTGGATGATTGAGGTTCTCCACTGTCCCATAGTTCTCTAAGTGGTCCACCCAGTCCTGAATTCTGTTCTTGGAGGGGGCTTTTTCACATTCGAACTGATGCACGAAAGTGTCCTGCACTTTTTTGAAAGAGCCTGTCTTGTAGTAATGTTTGACGCAGTATATTCTTTGCTGGAGCTCCCATTGAGATCTAGTTGTGTTCACAGGCGTTGTTTCTGTCATGTCCTGCAAAGTAAGGGTGATTAGTGAACGAAAGATATATCACAAAAAGTGTGTGCAGGCCTGTTTTTTGGGGGGGGACCCTGTATGACCCTCTTATAGTTTCTTCCCGTTAAAAATATTAAAAATATATTGTGTCAACACTACAAACTGCGATTTTTTATACATCTTTTTCTCCATATTGAATAAATACCTTATACGTGTAATGGCTCGATATTATGTAAGGTGTTACCAATTTTACATGTCGCGTTTTGTTAATAAATGTTTTTTGTATTACATCAAATTGCTTGAGAAACTCAATATTTCTTCCTTTTTTTCATATTTCTGTAATGCACTCATTTAAATTATGTTGTCACATTGTAAAAGCCATTAACTATCAGTTATTAACTACAGAACTAAGACCATAAAGGCCCTTGGATCCACTCAAGGCCAGATCGAGAAGCAAAAAGTTGAAAGCTACAAAAAAAAAACTATATCAGAGACTACCAGATTGACCATCCTACTAATTACATAGCCCGAAAGAGGATGCCAACTCTGTTAGTTAGTAAATATAGGCTAATACAAATTTATCTACATGTATATCATTTAAAGTCATGTTCTTTTTTTACTTTTTCTAGAACTAGTGTACCGGCCTACATATTGACCTATCTATGAGCCATGCGAGGTTTTATTCTAGCTCAAATTACTCGTAAATGGCCAAATTATACTGAAGGGAAAATAGGACAGATCTCCTGAAGGGCCTTTCCTCTTAGTATTGAAAGGCTATGGCTCTTTTGTTGACTACGATTTTAAATGCCCAAATGCCCAGGTATTACAACCTACCCAAATGGGTACGCCATTAGTAGTGTAGTGAATCGCTCTGATTAAGTAAATAGATGATAAGATAGGGATTGAAGGGTTTTCATAATACCCTTCCCCATTATGAGAAACTAACAACAGTGGAGAAATTGGCAGAATTAAACTCATAAAGGACACTCCTACTGGCAAACATCCATCTTTCAAAACATCCAGGCAAATCATCTTTTAATAGAGCCACAAATTCGCGGTTTTTTTCACTTTGGAATTAACCGCCACCTCGGCTAAACTACTTCTGAATACGGTAATAAACATCTGAGCAATTTACGTTTATTTAAGATAATTATTCTCGTCGGTCACACAGTTTTAGAGGATGCCAGAAGTGGATGGAATTGACCCTAATTCAAGATAATTACCGTCCCGAGTGATTATTCAATTCTGGTCTCTCGAAGGGTTCTCTTTTGAGCGCTCAAAGGACGGCGTCTGAACAGTTAGATCAAGCGGTCGGTCTTGGTGCATTGAAACATCGCGAGAACGAAATACGACCAGATGCTGAGATCGCTGAGCTATTCAATTCCTATTTCCTCCTGTATAAGGAGATGTAATTGGCGAGGCAAATTGGAGCCGTGCAATATATATGACGATGAAATTTTTATTCAGCTTTTAATCAAACCCTCACATTAAATGTTCTTAACTTAATATTCTAAAATGGTTGTGAGAGACAGATAGCTAAGCAGTAAGAAAAAATATATGGTTTTATTAGCCAATGAAAAGGAAAATAGGCTATTAATAGGGTTTAGTAGCATATCGATAGCTATTTTTTTTTCTCAAAGCTTCAATTAGCAGAAGTTAATTATTTTTCGAGATCATTTTTTTAAAGATGTATGTTTGTATGTATGGAATAACTTATTTGCAGATATAAAGTCAGGGAAAACACGTTTCTTTCAATTTATATCATATGTCTCTTCTTAAATGTTTTCGAATTCTGCCAGACAAATTATTGTCTTCTTAGTTACGTCGGCGGGTTTGTAGGATTTCTTATGAAGAAGTTTACACCTCTTGTAACAAAAGGACTCGATGGGTGGACAATTCAAACTCAGTGGACTCTCGTTTTGGAACGTAGGGTGCTTATATTCGCAACTTTATATACATTATCTTGAAATCGGAGATTGCTTGTTCGTACATACCATTTCATCCTGCGCGTCTCCTCTCCCATTAAAACATGAATTTACGGTGGTGCCATGTAATTCGTTTCATTTCTCCGCGTGTAGTGACGCCGCGTTATATTTTGACAATAACAAATTAGTAACACCCCCTCCCCCCCGGAAAAGCCTCCTTTGTTAAGGCTGCTGCACTATTAAGTTACTTCTTTGCTCATATACGTTTCGTATTTTACGACACAACTGTACATGTGTGTGTACCATGACGAGTATGTATTTAAGGATCGTACAATGCCAAAGAGAATCATTTCCGTGTTTGTGTACATAGATGATTGTTTTATATCCCTTGGTTCAAGAAATTTGTGACGTCGAGTCAAATCAATTAAGGATTATGACATAATTCGCTCTTTGGCGCCGTTAGAGAGTATTTATTTATAATCGGCGACGGTTTATCAGAAAATTCGCGCAGGTTTGTGATGAAACGAGTGAGAGGAAGTGGAGATTAAGGTTGTGGGGTAGGCAGTGCAAATACCCAATGCTGCCCCATATTCAAGTCGTAACTTTCACCATGGAACGAACGTATGACAATGAAGGTAGGTCTCCAGTTTGCTACGGGAATCTTCATTTATTGGGCATGACGCCGTTACCGGCGTCATAAACTACCACACCATAAATAAAATTACACCGCGACCAAGTCGCTGCCCTTAAGCAATATTGTCACGCCACAAGCGCTGTATTGGCTCTAAGCCTTGAAGAACGCCATATTATAGTTGCATTCGTCATGAACTACAACACATAAGCGATATTGTTCCCCTCGTCCTAAAGTGCCGCATCATAAACACATGTGACGTGGAAAGTCATTGGCCAAACGGTGTTCTGGATAGTAAAAGAGGTCGCAGACCATGAGAGCTGGGTCCTATTGCGAAGGGGACTCAAGCCCAGCACACAAAGTGGGAAGGATGACAAGCACTTTAATAAATGACACAGGCAGGAGGGGGGGGGGACTGTAATATGAAACCACGGCCATAAAAAGCGCCGCTCTTGACCTAAACGACCGCAGCATAAAAAATATTACCAACGTGACCAAATCAGCCCCCTCGTCATAAACGACACAGAGAAGTCGTTGCCATCGTCACAAATCACAGTCCTGCCCCAATACCCGTAGAAAGATCCTCTCTTCCATTGTATCTTCACTTCATCTATCTTCACCACTTTAAAGACCTCGACTTCAGTAGTTCTGCGGGAAATTCCCTCGTTGGTTTTCGTTTCTAAATGCAAAATCTCTTTCCCTCATCCAGCGTCGCTTTCTTTCTTACTCTTTCTTATCTTTCACTCTTTATCGTTGAAGTAAGAATCTCTTTCTTACACCTCCTCTTTATCTCTCTCTTACACTCCTTTTCTCCCTCGGGGGTATTGTTGATCCCCTGGGGCACGAGGTGATCGTGTCACCACCAGACGACCTGACAACTAACTATGTGAGTCAGGAGAGGGGGTATTGTTGACCCCCTGGGGGTACGGGGTGATCGTGTCACCACCAGACGACCTGACAACTATGTGAGTCAGGAAGAACCTCATCTCAACCTCGAGCTTGCGTGCGCCCATTGGACGAGATAGGACCGCTCCTCTCTTTCTCTCCTTGTTTTTTTTATTTCCTCTTTCCGTCATTGTTTTTTTCTTTATTTTGTTTTCATCTTCCTCTTCAAATTTATTCCCTTTCATCTCTCTCCCGAAACTGGTATTTCCTATGTTGATCAATGTTAAACCTCACGAGGTCCGGCCACCCACAGGATGGGTTCCCGCTTTGGGTTGACGTTAGTCGGTTCGCCGCCAGTGTTGCGACCTGTTGTTCGGATACATCTCAACTTCGTAGATCCACACTGAGATGAACTTTGGACTGTGCGAGTGGTTGGCCGGAAAAGGCCAACCACAACATACTCTCTCAACAAAAAATTAAAATGTGTTACATTTATTATCACACTTTCAAGACGTTTTCTTCCATGTAAATGAATCTACAACCATGTGCAAAATAACCTGACCAGCACAACCCTTTCGAAGCATAGCAACCATGGTTTGAGCGGCTATACAAAGGGACGTCAAATAACCATCCATCTAGATCTTAGCGGGCACTAGCCAACTCCGTAACAGATGTTCGAAAGAGAATCAAATTCACACATCTCATATGTATGAACGAGTGTACACACATCTGAAAGGATGATAAAGAGGATACATGACACCAGATAAATAGTGTAGATGCTATGTTTAAATGCACTGCCCCTCGCACATCTCAGTTTAGTAGGCCCAATCAAATGGCTTATTATCCTTGCCCTTGGTGATTGAGACTTATCGGGTGGTGTGTATGAGAGCGACACTCGCTCGGCACTCACACACTGCATGTCTCAATCGTTTGAAAGGTCAAAGGATGGCTGAACGGAAGGGGTGTAGACCTGATGCCTGGTGAATTTGAGACACCCTTTTTAAGGGCGCCATGTACACCCCCCAGATGTTTTACAGCTGCATTGGGACGAGGCCTTGGAATCCGACTCAAATAACAGCGCCAATGAAAAGGTCCATTAAATAGGCTCCCCTCCCCACACACACCTTAACTTTAAATATTTGCAAAGATTTAACCAATGTGAAAAATAAATTTTCTGAATCCACTATTTGTAATTCTTTGGGTTTTAAAAATTTCACCAAATTTCGATACTTATATTTATTTCTGAACTTTACCATTTTGTATGTTAATATAAAAAAATTATTAGAAATAACTTTGGTAAAAAACATAAGTCATAACCAAACTAAGATGAAATTATTATTCAAATACTAAAAAAAAATCCCTCTCTTAAATTATAGAGTTAATGATGATGATGATATATCATTAAAAAGAAAAGAATTTTAACATTTTTGTGATATGTTCCTTAGTACTACATGGGGCACATACCAGATGAATAGCGAGTTCAAAAGATATTCAACTGTCTTTTTGGAATGTGGGAATTGGACAATTATACAAAATTAAAAACAACATTTTTTGTGTACTTTTTAATGGTTTATGTATTTTGTAGAATTAAATCTTTAAGAATCATTTAGGCTTTCTTTTTAATTTTATATTCTCCCAATTTGTTAACTGAATGAAAGCAAAAAAAATAATGTTCTGGCGTAATTCGAGCTTATTAAATAGATAAAAAATGTAGTAAAAAGGGGGAAAGTAAACTTCAATGTTTATTCTTCCATTAATATATGCAATTTATCTGTGGGATGAAATTTATACAATTTATTGAGCTTTCATTTTGGTCCCATTTTATGGACAACCAATAGATTTTTAATCCCTGTGTAACAGAAAGAAAAGCAAATCTTTACATATCAGTGTGTAAAAAGGTGATTTTCTCCTTTCATAACAAAGTATACATAAAAGGAAAACACCATGAAAACCTTGCATTCACATACGGGCTACTGAACGCTTGAAGTAAATTCTTGTGACGTGAATACCCTTACAAGAAACTGAATACCAACCAGTCTTGCGGTAGATGGTGGTACTATGTCCTTCACACATGGGCAGGTTCCAATGCGAATTCGTATTGAAGTTCTTGATCGCAGTATGACAGAACTTTCATGTAATTTTTCACTCCAGTTCCTTCGTCATTCCGCTTCAGTTGTAACTTCGGAGGTATTTGGATAAGACCTTACAAAGAATGAGGAGGGTATTTTTGTAGAATCATTGTGGTCTTACAGTGGATATTTTCGGGTACGGATAAAATTAGTACCGTGATGGGGGGGGGGGCTTTAAGTGCCCCCACCACATAGATGAGTGTTAAGTCTAGCATGCTGCTGTTGACATCTAAAGGATTGCGTGACCTCTCGAACTCAGTGTCTGTAGTAGGATCTGCGGTTCTCTCTCTCTCTCTCTCTCTCTCTCTCTCTCTCTCATCCATACATTTTCACTTTCTTCAACTTCATCACTTTATTTTCAGCTCTCTCCTTAGAAACTTTCGGGCGAAATTGCCCTCGTTGGTTTTCGGTTCTTAGTTTTAACGAACGATAACCCAACTAACACAACCTTTCATTCTATTCATACATTTTCCTATCCCCTAACTTTCATCGCGAAATTCTTCTCAAACATTCTTACCGAAGTTGCCTTCATTGGATTTTGATTTTTCAAAAAATATATTTTTGGCGAACGTCCAAATTATTGCCACTCAAATCTGTTGCCGCGTCACCTTAAACACACAAATTCCATGCGATAGTTGACGCTTATGTGCGTCTAAGGCAGAGAGTAGATTGGGGTGTCACTTAAGCATGAATATAATATATATGTAGTTGTGCACATAATGTAAATATTACTAATTATATTGCATATTATTTGTGTACTAGTATATCCGTACCGACAAAAATGACATTATTTTTAAGTTAGATCTATATTTCATTCATGAAAACTGTTTTTAAATAAAAAACCCCCGCCGCTTTCTATCTATAATAAATCAATATATATATATATATATATATATATATATATATATATATATATATATATATATTTCAGTGTCTTTATCATGTCAGTTGGACGAGGAAATCGTACAAATGATTGACCAGAATAGAAGAGCAGTATGTTGCGCCAGATTTCCAAGCTCCGCTGGGATTTTAGCTGGCGGAACAGAAGTGCCGTTCTACGCAACATGAGTTGATTTTGCCCCAAATCAAGACTAAACTACCAACCAAGAAACCAAACGATTTGACAAAAATTCCCTGATATCGACAAAACCCATCAACTAAGACAAAAACTACCGAAGAAGGAAACCTACACAAGAAGATGAAACTCACCAAACAAGACTACAAAGAAGAAACATAATACACAAAATACACACACTACAAATTTACGATAAAACAAAGACACTAAAACAAACATAGTAAGTTATAATTAACGACTTACCAAAACAACAGCAAACGCGCACAGCATAACCAAATACATTAGCAAATATGAAGACAAATGGCTTGAACGCCAAAATATATATATTATATATACATGTATATATATATATATATAATATATATATATATATATATATATATATATATATATATATATATATATATATATATATATATATATATACCAGACATGGTTAAAATTTTTATAAATTTTCTGAACTTCGCCAATTATAATAATTTTGAAAAGGAACCCAGAACTAAATTTCTCCCCTTTCAAAATATCACGTTGCTAACATATAGAGTTATAGATAGAAGAAAAAGATATATAAAAATAAATTTTCTGAACTTCACCATTTGTAATTTTTGTGGTTTTAAAAATTTCACGAAACTTCGATACTTATATTTATTTCTGAACTTCACCATTTTGTTTTTAGATATTATAAACGAATTATTAGAAATAACTTTGATAAAAAAACATAAGTCATAACCAAACTAAGATGAAATTATTATTCAAATACTCAAAAAAATCCCTTTCTTAAATTATAGTTAGTGATGATTATGATGATTACATGCATATATGATGAATGCAATGTCCTGCAGGAAAAATGAAAATGTGCTTCCGAGTACTTTCGTACTTTATTCATTTTATTCTTCAAGTACTCTGAAGCACCTTTTTATTTTTCCTGCGGGACATTGCATTCATTGCGAACCGCACGTGCTACTTTGTGAGTTATTTATTTCATACATGTAGGATGTATTACATATAGATAGGTAGACATCCCGATTGAGTGCATAAATGTGCATCGTATATGATTTGTGTATCACATACATTAGTGAGAATGAATGCTTTACATATGTGTACATGGTGTGTGCATACACATTCCAATTGATGCAGCATACATGCACTCGCATCACATAACATTGCTTGTCTAACTCTTAGGAAGTTAATCTTTCATCGCATTCACTCCATTTTCATTAAAATGAGTAAAAGATCAATTTTTCTCTCACACTAACCAAGTCATCTATCACTCTTTCAGCACAACCAGCTATCGCCACTATTAAGTGTATCTGTCTATCAGTTCAACCACAACAATATACTCTGATTTAGGGGTAGGTCAGTTGAAAGTTTCAGCCACGGAATATGGCGCCCTGTCACACCCTTGCACCCTCCAAATTCCCCTCTCTAATCCCCTATGGGACCGAACCACTACCAGTAAAAGAATTTGTACCCTCAAACTCTATTTTCCCACCACCCTAACAGTCGGACTCGGACAATATGCTTGGTGGTGTATTATTGGGGATTAGAATGGTACGAATACCAGTGAGCCGATCTCCCTCGGGACAATGGACCTTATGCCCGGTGTCATTAAAGGCCTAATTTCCCAAATAGCGTCATGCTCGCTTAAAGGGAATACTGTGCAGTATGGTGGGAAAGAGGGTGAGTGATTCGAAAGAAGGGTGGAGTGGTTTATAACGAGGGTGCCACGAGGGGAAATGTTAGCCTCAGAGGGGAGATGAAAGATAATACCCCTGAGAAAGTCGAAAAGCAACGTTGTTTTTGCTTCGACTAATCTACGAAAACTAAACTGTGGATGTGTGAAAGTGCCGATACGACATGAAGGAAGGCTTATTAAATTTCAAGCTTCATTTTATTCCTTCATACACGGTTCATTTGAGCTGCTCAGGGTTGCAGCTTCATTACGAGACTGTATTTGTTGAGAAGAAAGTTAAAGCTAATCCTTACCAGGAAGTTTACAAAAAGCTCGGGGTGAAATGTGTAGTAGCGAAAATGTGTGGTGGACAGAACAAGAAAACTCCTCGGTGGGGGGCACTTTTCTTGTTAACCTTTATCCATTTCCGAATGAAGTAGATTGGCAGGATCAGGGTGAAATTACTAGGTGTTAAGATGCGAAGCCAACTAGGGGTGTAAAAAACTGAAAATAGTTGCTTTTATGACATCGGTCATGTCAGCCTCTTGTCATATCCGAGTCGTCGGCCTCTTATACCAGGTTCAGGTTGTTGAGCCACCCTTTGTATCGGGATATGGCATTTATTTTCTGTGGAGAAGAGAAATAATTTATTAGCCTTGTTCATTTCTCTCTTTACACACACATTGCAAGAATTTCTTTGTTGCTCTTACTATTCTTGATTTCTTATTATCTATATCCTTTATTCCACACTCAAATCCTAGCACCACACTCAGTCCAACAGACTTCAGATTTAAGGTGAAGGTATAAGTCTGCATGTGTGTTTCGCTGATGATGTATACATGTACAAAAAGAGCCTCACTTAGTGGATATTTGATTTAGCCATGTAATGTATATGTTCACATGGTATAACTCCCTTAAACACACCAACGTCTGTTTCTGAGAGGATGTATGAGGAGAAAGAGAGCACCTTAATGGATATTTGGTTTAGCTAAAATGTGGTTTGGACGATTATGCTCATTCAAGGTTCGTCACGTTTCGACATATGTGTGTAGTGTCGCGTTTGGCAGAATGCCGTGATGTTGGACGGGAGCGAGTCATTTCGCAGGGGATTATGCAACAAGGCCTCGCTAACAAGCAATAAACGCGATAAGCCTTACAGATATTAGATTCTCGGGGCGCTCATTAAAGGGCTAAACGAATATTGAAGTCCCGCTAGAATTATGAAGTACCTAACCACGATTTGTGTGCGTGGAAGTATGCGAGCGGTAATTATTGTGCACGCATATCTCATATGTTTGTATTTAAACCCCGAGATGTGTGAAAGTTGATTTAGGGTTTCTGGGGAGATAAAATGAAGGTTTGAGAGTTAAGTGCAAATTATGTTAGATCATTATTTTCTATTGAATTTGGTATAGAAGCTAGGAACTAGATAAAAACGCCTGTGATATCTTCAGAAGGTGGGAATTACACCTTAATATCAGGAAATTGGAGAGTTGCACGACTTTCCAGTATCTGTGAGCAGAGGTAGGTCTCTTCTCGTAAACTATTCGACTCTAATCTATTTGCCTCATATTTTTTTTGACCCCCCTTCACCAATTTCAGCTGAAACTTATTTTTGTTTAATTTTTTTTCTCTCTCTCTCTCTGTCTGTCATTTTAAATCAATACACGTTATAATTTATCGTATCTATAATAAAATATTATTTAGTTAATTAAAAATATTAAAGTACCATAAATTATAATGCATGTAAATATTTATCTAGTTGTTACAAAATGAAAACAATTGAATTACAAAAGTTAAAAGGATTAAAAGTGGTATTTAAAGTGAAGCAGGAACTGATACCAAAGGAAGCTACTTATCTAAATGAAATGAAAGCAACTTTCAATTCCGTCTCCCACCTCTTCCTTCATGCTCAGAAGGTACACAACAATCTATTATTTCTTTGGTATTAGTTTCTGCTTCACTTTAAATAACCCTTTTAGTACTTTTGACTCTTGTAATCAATCATTTTAATTTTATGATAGCTAGATAAATACTATGATTGTTTTTAATTTAATTTTTTTAATAGTTAACCAAACAATGTCATTTTACTAGAGATAGGATAAATTCTAATGTGCATCATTATATATATTTTTTAGAGAATCCCTCGAAAATACTCCAAATTAAGGAAAGAAATGTTTGAAAATGGATGTCGCTCTTTATTGACTCTTCATTTTTATTTACAATTAATTCTTCATCGAACTAAACTGAGTTTTAAAGGCAAGTGAAAGGCACATGAGAAAAAGACAAAACTCAGGGAGGGCGAAAGACAGCTCTATCAGGGGATTCCCTACTGAGAAGACTCGAATAACGCTGAGGGAGTCGGGAGTGAAATATACCGTCTGGGAGTCGAGACTGGATCTCCGAATTCAAGCTCAGGTCCTCTACTCAAAGACCTACCAGGTCAAACTTACCTAAAGCATCACTCATCTAATCCACTCACTATCTGCCCAGGTGAGAAGATAACCAACCCCAAGGGATTTTTATACCATATCTCTCACCCAGTCAAAATTGAAAGGCTCACAATCCATTTGGGAGACCGAGGTTAGATCCTCGGCCATGTTATTTCATTTTGCGTTATTCTTAGTAGGGAATGCCTTGACGGACCTATTCTCTGCTCTTCCTGAGTTCTGTCATTTTCACATTCGCGCCTCACTTGCCTTTAAAACCCTGGTTTCTTGTCTCATACGCTGATTCACCTACAAATTCTCTCTTTTCCCCTCCGTCGATATATATATATATATATATATATATATATATATATATATATGCAATGTCCATTAATCGTGCGGGACATTGCATTCATTTGCTGCCCTCATATATATATATATATATATATATATATATATATATATATATATATATATATATATATATATATATATTCTATAGGTTTGCTTCTAAGAAGGCTTATTTTGAGGTTGAGGATAAATCCCAAAATGAGAGATGTAAAATTTCTCATTTAATTAAATACAACGTTTCGGGTACCTTACCCATCTTCAGTAGGAATTTCCCTGATAGAGCTGTCTTTCGCCCTCCCTGAGTTTTGTCTTTTTCTCATGTGCCTTTCACTTGCCTTTAAAACTCAGGTTTCTCGTCTCATGTGCTCATTCACCCTCAAGTTCTCTCTTTCTCTCTCTCTATCTCCTTCTCTCTCTCTCTCTCGCTCCTTCTCTCTCTCTCTCTCTCTCTCTCTCTCTCTCTCTCTCTCTATATATATATATATATATATATATATATATATATATATATATAGTAATCTATCTCTCTCAATACCTCTTATGGCTTACGTAAACAACCCCAGCCCGTCCCCAGAATCTCCAATCCCCTCAATCGATAAAACCCGCAACAAGGAGGCTCCCATCCCAATCCCGTCGGACTCCCAGTTCTCAGGGGCAAAGGACCTTTCCCCCTCCCCAGACCCCTCCCAATACCCTTAAGGATCCATTAACACACAAGGGTTTATTTGATTATTGGCATCGCTTTTATCTCGAAATTTAAGTGGTCGTTCGGCCCACGATCATACCCCTACTCCTTATCCTCTAGTACCTCCTACCTATTTTCACTTACCCCAACATAACAACTTTCCTTACCATATTCTCCTCATATTTAAAAGGTAACCATCGAGGGAAGGTATCGAATCCGCTGAAAATATGGAGATTGCGTTATGCGAGAACGTGACGTTAATAATAATAATTGAAGAGGTAATGATGAAAGTGTTGCAAAGTGTTGTAAGTGAAGTGACCATGAACCCTACTAGTACTGACAATAATGGTTGCGAGTATGTCCCCACCAAACAACCCCCACTTCCTGGTTAATTTGCCCAATTGGGGCGGAGGTGTGAAGAAGAGTAATGACGGTCTTTCCCTCCTTTTCCAGACCTGGTTTTTCACCGACACGACCGACCCAGAATATCAAAGGAAAACGGGTGAGTCCTTGTTTATTGCCTATGGTTGTTTAGATTTGGTGGTTTGTTTTCTATTCTATTTTGTTTAGTTTATTGGTTTGTTTCCTTTTCCATTTTGTTTTAGTTTTTGTTGCTTTTCTTTTTTATATTTTTGTGGCTTATTTGTCTACATTTGGTATTGTTTAGATTTGTTGTTTGTCTTCTTTTTTTAGTTTCTTTGGCTTGTTTTCTAATTTGTTTTTTTTTTTTTTTGCATCACTTTTCTATTTTGTTGTTTAGTTTTGTGGCTTGTTTTCTATTCTATTTTGTTTAATTTTGTTATTTGTTTTTTTATATTTTGTGGCGGTTTGGTTGTTTATGTTTCTTTTTATGGCTTGTTTGTTTTTGTTACTTAATTGCTCGATGATTAGAAAATATAATGAATTTCGCACAAAAATTAGAATGACAATCGCGAGCAAGCTTAAGGGTACCGTGGACCACTCGTCCTTTTTTGAGGGGGGAGGGGGAATCATAGCTTAATAATGTGTTTTTAACACCAACCAGGTAAGGGCACCCATTCTACATCAGGGGCGTGTGGACCTCGATACCCCAACGGCATGCTGCGAAATAAAGAGTGGATATATTGTGTGTGAAGACGGGGCAAAGAAAGACAAGGGTGTTTTGACTGGCCTTGTGAGTGATCACGTGTGTAAAAAGGTCTCTCAGCCCACTTAGGTGGGTAGAGCTCGTACACTGAAGTTTGTGCCCGCTCTCTCTGAGATTTAACCCGGTTAGGCCAACGAACTCACACCGATGGCAGAGTAGGGAGGATTGCCTACCATAACCGGTGCCCCGTTAACGGGTTTCCTATTTTACAAGCCCCCGCGGGAACGCATACCTCCCATGAATGTCTGAATTCCCCAATGATCAAGAAAGGGAACCAGATCTCAACACTTTGGCGGAGGGAAATAAGGGGATAGCCTCCTCCTGTGGTTAATTTAGGGATTAATCCCCTTTATGAATAAGCAAGGGGTTGACCTCCTATGATTAAATAAAGGGTTAACTTCCCCTGTGGGTGAATTAGGGCTTAAACCCCCCCTTATGGATAAGCAAGAGGCTGACCTCCCCTATGGGTAAATAAAGGGTTAACCTCCATCTGTGGGTGAATTAGGGATTAACCCCCCTTATGGATAAGCAAGAGGCTGACCTCCCCTATGGGTAAATAAAGGGTTAACCTCTCACTGTGGGTGAATTAGGGATTAACCCCCCTTATGGATAAGCAAGGGGCTGACCTCCCCTATGGTTAAATAAAGAGTTAACCTCCCCCGGTGGGTGAATTAGGGATTAGCCCCCCTTATGGATAAACAAGGGGTTGACCTCCCCTATGGTTAAATAAAGGATTAACCTCCCCCTGTGGGTGAATTAGGGATTAACCCACCTTATGGATAAGCAATGGCTTGACTTCCCCCTATGTGTAAATAAATGGTTAACCTGCCTTATGGTTAAATAAGGAGATAACCTCCCCTATGGGTAGATAAAGGGTTAAACTCCCTTATGGATAAATAAGGCCTTAACCTCACTTATGATTAAATAAGGGGTTTAAACCTTTCCCTATACGGGTAACCCTTATGTGTAAAAGGGTTTTAGAATTTTTTAAAAAATGGATTCTCTTCCTTTGCATTTAGAATTGACGAGTCCATTATTGGAGGAATTCTCATTCGTAGTACTATTTCATTTCTGCTCCCTTGATTTATCGCCCTCTCTCTCTGTTCAATGCGAGGTCAATCAGGAATAAGTTTCCTGAGCTCCGTGGCCTCGTAGCGACGGAAGAACCTGAAATAGTAGCCATAACCGAATCGTGGATAAAAACCTCAAACCGAGACTTTGAAGGCGAATTCACGGTTCCTGGCTACCAACTCTTCCACAAAGATAGGCCAGACAGAGAGGGTGGCGGTGTAATGTTGTACGTCAAGGATACAATCAAATCTACGAACTCCAACGTTATATCCGACCACGAGCTCCTAGGCGTTGACCTAGAGATCGGTCCTGTCAGATACAGGACCCTGGTGCTTTACAGACCCCCTTCCCAACCCGTTGAGAAGGACAAGGAACTGTACCAGCTGCTGGGTGAGGTGGTTCAAGGCAGAGTGTGCATCGTTATGGGCGATTTCAACAGCCAAGTTGACTGGGAAACCAGAGCAGCCTGTGGCGAGAGCGCGCGACTCTTGGAGTTCGCCAACAACGAGTTCCTCACTCAATGGGTCAGAAAACCGACGAGAGGAGACAATATCCTCGACTTGGTCTTCACCTCTGAGGATGATATCGTTGAGGATCTCTCTGTAGGCGAAGAGCTCGGTGGCAGTGATCACCAGCTAGTTAGATTTACCGTCAAGATCCCGAAGGTAAGGTCTGTTGCCAGTCAATCAAGGAAACTTGACTTGATAAGAGCAGACTTTGCAAGCCTTCGTGCTGGACTGACTGACGTGAGGCTAGAAGTGTGCGATGCTGTTGAAGAGTCGTGGAATAGTTTCAAAACCACATTCATGAGTCTTCAATCGCGTTTCATCCCTCTGAAATGCCCCCGTCGGTCTTCTGTTTAACCAAAGTGGTTTAATCGAGAAATCGGCCAACTGCTTAGGGAGAAGAGAACTGTGTACCGGCAATCGAAGATCTCGGGTGACTTTGACGAATACCGGAGGCTAGCCAGGAGAGTGAAGTCCAGCATAAAGGCGGCTAAGCGGTCTGAGGAACTCCGAGTGGCGAGACTATGTAAAGAGAATCCCAAGGAGTTTTTTGGATATGTGAATAGCCGTAAACCAATCCGTCGAACGATTGGCCCTTTGAGAAATGAGGAGGGGACATTAAAGCACTTAGATGCAGAAAATGCTAACCTCCTCAACGACTACTTCTCTTCAGTGTTTACTGAAGAGTGTGGTCCCATCCCCCAGTTGACGGAATCCTACTCGGGGGGAAAAGCTGGAGAATATGGACTTCACCGAAGGAGAAATCAAAAAGAAGATCACTGACCTAATAACGAATAAGTCACCTGGTCCGGATGGGTTTCTACCTAAAGTGTTGAAAGAAGTGCGCGATCAAGTGTCACGACACCTGAGCGCAATCTTCAACATGTCAATCCGGACCAAATGCGTTCCTAGAGACTGGCGTGAGGCGGAGGTGACTCCTATCTTCAATTAGGTCGAACTACCGACCTATCAGTCTGACTTCGATAGTCGGTAAACTCATGGAAAGCATCATGGTGGACAAAGTGACGTCTTATTTAGAGTCAAACCTGCTACTGAGGAGTTCCCAGCACGGCTTCCGAAGGCAACGGTCATGCCTGACGAACCATGTGGAATTCTTCCACTTCGTTTTCAGTGAGCACGATCGGGACAAGGCGGTGGATGTGGTCTACCTAGACTTTCAGAAAGCCTTTGATAAGGTACCACACCGCCGCCTTCTCCGGAAAGTGCGAGCGCTTGGCATAGACGGAAAGGTAGCCGGCTGGATCGAGAACTGGCTAAGTGGCAGACGGCAACGGGTGGTGGTGAATGGACAGTCTTCTGAGTGGGTGCCCGTTACTAGCGGGGTGCCTCAAGGTTCTTTCCTGGGACCACTACTATTCATCATCTACGTCAACGACATGGACGGTGACATGGTTGCCAAGATTTCCAAATTTGCCGACGATACCAAGCTTGGTATGAACGTTGCAAAGGATGGAAATACTGCCCGCCTGCAGGAAGATCTTGGGAAGATTGGGGAGTGGTCGGACACGTGGCAAATGCCTTTTAACGTGAACAAATGCAAAGTGATGCATATCGGCCACAGAAACCCCCAATCTCAGTATATCCTTAAGGGGCACTGCTATTGAATCCACCGACACTGAGAAGGACTTGGGTGTAACAATCACTAGTGACCTCAAGTTCTCGAAACAGTGCATTGAGGCGGAGAAAAAGGCCCAAAGGATGCTAGGCTATATTAAGCGCCAGTTTGGTTATCGGAACCAAGAGATTGTACTGTGCCTGTACAACTCACTTGTCCGACCGCACCTGGAGTATGCCGTACAATTTTGGAGTCCTTCATTGCGAAAGGACATCGCGAGATTGGAACGCGTACAAGCCGGGGCAACCAAGCTGATTCCCTCTATCCGACATAAAATTTATGAGGATAGACTAAGGGAATTAGATCTGTTCTCGCTGGAAACCCGTAGACTGCGTGGTCAGCTCATCGAAGTTTTCAAAATACTTCGAGGGTTCGACAATGTTGACTACCGGGATATTTTCACACTGAGTGAGAACAGAACGCGCAATCACGGCTTCAAACTTGAACTGAAGCGTTACAACCGCAATCTGTGCGGAAATTTTTTCACCTACAGTATCTGCGGTAAGTGGAACGCACTTCCAGTGGAAGTTGTCAACAGTGAATCTGTTGACCAGTTCAAGTCAAGACTAGACAAAGTCTTGAAAAGTGGCCGTTTAGGGACGCATAACAATTGAGCAGTAATGTGCCCGCTCGATTGCTAGTCCAAAGGTACCCTCTTGAATGGACCGTAAGGTCTCCTAGGGTACTTTCTTTCATTGTAACTCTCTCTCTTTCTCTCTCTCTCTCACTATCCTTTGATTTACCTCGTCGCAGTACAACTGCTTCTTATTTCAATTGATTTAAAAGTTATAATTTATTATTATTTTTATTATTACCAACACCATCTTGTTATTGAGCTTCATCTCGCTTAACGGAAGTCTCTGTTCTCTCTCCCCTCTTTTAGAGACATTCCCTCTCTCATATAATAATAATAATAATACTTCTACTCTAAATCTTCCGCTAAATAATACCTCTGTATTTTAAAGAGAGTTGTGTTGTGTCATGGCGATAAGAGGACGCTGCGCCTAAAGGTAGAAGTAGTCTGTCTCCTCTTCAAATTAGTACCTTCCATTACCATACTTCCTCACTTCCCTCGCGAATTTCTTTAAACCCCTTAGGGAAAAATATTCCCCTTGGCTTTGCGTTTTGTTTTGTTTTTACTTCTCTACCTATCAAAAAAGTAATGTTTATTAATTATTGCAATGGAGGTTAAAGTACTTAAAAGGAAATTGGCGATGGGACTGATGAAGTCAGGAATGGGGAAACCGAAGGTATTGGGTTTACTTCTCTTGGCCTGACCCGACGCTTGCCTTATATGAAACGAATAAGAAGGTAACTGATCCTAATAAACGGAGGCATTAATATAATACCATTTAAGTGTGTATGTAGGTGTGCAAATGAGTGAAGAATGTAAACAAAGCATCCGAGATTTGATGGGGTACTTGAACAATGGTCACGCCGGTGTAAATCGATTTGAAGTTTTAAATCTCACTCAGCAAACGTCTTCTAACCTCCTCACACATCCTTAAAAGCGATGTTTACACGGGGCAAACTCCTTACACATCTCTATCGGGAATGTTTACACCACGTAAAGTCTTTATACACATCTGAAATGGTGATGTTTACACGTTCTCGAATTGGATGTGTCAACATTTGAACGAAACTCATCGAAAGTTCGGCGAGAGCTGACATCAAAACATGACATCGTTTAAACAAAGCTTCTAAATGAATTTAGGAAGTGGAAGGGTTGAAGCGTGTGTTTGTGCGAACGTAATTACGAATAAGTGAACGTGCATGAACGTAATTACATCCCCCCCCCCACGCAGACATTATGCACTTAAAATCCATGTGGGTTTAAATACCTAACTTGTGTCTAGACACAAAGAGAAAAACTAATTAAAATTTTCTTCTTGGGTAACGTTTTCTGAATTGTGATTTTATTGCCCTGTTGTGGTTTTTTCATTTTGTTCACTGAATGGTTTTATTGTGTACTCGTGGTCTTATATCCCTACCAAGCCCCTTTTCGCTACCTGACCGGGTTTTACAACCTGATTTCTGACTTCTGCCTTAACATCATCTATCGTTGGGATTTCTCCTGAGCGCATTTCAACTGGTTTACAGCGCGACCAATAAGGATTAAGGACGCATTCAGGCTTAGAGGATTTAACGTTCTAGCGGAGAGGTTATAATATCATAAAAGTGGCAATGCGCAACTTCGTTTGTAAAAACTTTTTCGTATTTTGTATTTTGTACGATTTCAACTGCTAACGAGGAGTTGGCAATAAAAAAATAATTCTGTAATTTCAAAACACAGAAGCTTCATTAGTATGCATAGAAAATTGGCCTCTATAATTACACTCAAGGTAGTTCATTTGTTATGATTTGAACGTTCGGAGAGCTTACAAATAGACATAGCTCACTCAATTTCTAAGATAAATAAGTAAATTAGTTATATATATATATATATATATATATATATATATATATATATATATATATATAAATAAGTAAATTAGTTATATATATATATATATATATATATATATATATATATATATATATATATATATATATATATATATATATATATATATATATATATATATTCGCCATGATTTCTTCGACAAAGCTTAAGTTTATATTAAGTAAGAAGGACAAAACGAAGAAGGTGGGTCCCATCTTTATTATCTACGTTTCGGGTTATTTCTAAACCCATCTTCAGGAGATATAAAACATTTGAAATCTAAAGTTAAATCTATACTACAGCACAATGTACACACGCTATATATCCACACTGTGTATCACTTCTCCACACATACTGTTATCAAGCGTTTAAGCTTGGGGAGTGGATGCGTGCTAGTTTGCGCGCCAACCACACCGACCGATAGCTTTCGGTCGCTCAAAGAAGGGATGTCGGGCTTTACAACTATATATATATATATATATATATATATATATATATATATATATATATATATATATATATATATATATATTGTATATCTCTCATGAACGACGAGAGAATGATTGAAAATAAATCATAAAACCGCAAAGACAGAAGATTGAAAGGAAAAAAATTTTGTTCGGAAAAATTCATTTTCCCAATCTGAAAAAATATCCGTTCATTGGTGGGGATCGAACCCAAGCACAGTGATGCAGCGAGCAGCCGCTTTGATTTCAATTAAAGCAATGTCTTAGACCGCTCGGATACGCGGTTATATATATATATATATATATATATATATATATATATATATATATATATATATATATATATATATATATATATATATATATATATATATATATATATATATATATATATATATATATATATATATATATATGTGGGTGTTTTGGGGATTGTAATTAGAGTGATACAATGACTAGGGCTGAATCATACATGGCCTTACAGATCATGACAGGGGTTATACGGGGCCAAAATGCTCCCTTAAAACAAGTTTGGGGGATGTGCTTCCCAAATTCGTGCTTCAAGGACATAACGGTAGATCAAAGTCTATAATCCATTTCGAATCCAATAAAAGTATTAAGATAAGTGCAAAGGAAAGAAAAAGTGAGTTAAATAAGAAGGCTTAAGAAAAAAATGAGGGGAAAAAAGTAATAGGGGTGTAAAGGCATCCGGTGATCAGGCTTATCTCTGTTATTTTGTTTGATTTTGTTATGTTGTGGTTTTATTATTGCTGTGAGTTGTTTTGATGGCGTTCAAGCTTTTGTGATACGGCGTGTTCTTGTATGGTTATATTTGTTCTCGTTCTCTGTTGTGGATGTTTCCATTTTCTTCTATGTTTAGTGTATGTGAATGTATTTTTTTAGTGGTTTAATTTTATAGGTTCATGTTCGGGATGTAGTTGGTTGTGGATTTCTGGTACTTTATCCATAAATAGGTATTTGGTTGTCATAATCGGTTTTTTTGGTCAGATTTCGGCTTATTTGGGGTTTCTATTCTTATTGGGTTATATTTTTTTTTTCTTGTAATAGTTTTTCTTCATTTTTACGCAAAGAATGGCGCCTCCTCTCCTTATGGAGGGGAAAATCTTATGGAGTTAGAGACTATCTCAAGGCTGCTCGGTTGTTGTGGTGCAGTTGTCAGCTCTTCCTCAAGCTCTTCCATCCTTTTCCCTTTTATTTTCTTGTTCTCTCTTCTATATCTTTATTTAGAGTCTCTCTCTGTAATTAAATGCACTTCTTATTCTGCAGTCTTTGTAAAGGCTGCTTCTGTGTTTTGGGGCTTTTTGATGGAATGAACGGAACGCGCCTAGTAGTTCCTCTGATGTTATTTCGGAGTCTCCGTTACGCTGTCCGTTTCTTTCTAAATGCACTTGGTGGTGTTGATAAGTCATATGTATAGGAGTGTTGAACTTGTCTATAATTTCTTGTTCAAACTCTATTAAATTCTTCATTCTCCTTCGTTAATGTTAAATATATTTATAGAATATTTTGTAAATATTTCTTCGATGTCTTCGACTTCTATTTTTATGTTCCAGTCTTCTGATGTTATTTCCATTTTCCGCATGGTTGGTGCGCCCCTTCTTTTGGCTTTCTTGTGTTTTGCCAAAAGTCTCTCGGTGAGCCAGTTCTTTGATTGCCTCGTTCCAGCGACCTCGCTGCTTTTCTAGTATTATTAGCTGTCATTTCTTCTTTTATTTCCCCCCTTCTTTGGATGGTTATCTATCGATGCTCTCCTGCTGTCTATTTGCTATAATTCTTTCTTCTCACGGGATAAACTCTTTATATACATCCGCGACCAAAAATTTTCAGACACAAGAATTTTTAGGAATTTGGGGAAATGCTTTCCAGAACTAGTGGGCAGATGCATACAAACCTACACCAACATATTCATAGCCATACCCAAGGAATAAGAACACTTCCATGCGTCCGAAAACTTTTGGCTGCGCAATTAGCGATGCAATGTTTATCTGCGTTTGTCAATTTATTTGTTAGGTGAGTGATTTCCTTGTCACTTCCCTGGAGGACTACCTCTTCTAGTGAAGGAGCTTGGTAGTCCTGAATGATATCCTGTATCGTGCCTAGTCAGCTTTTAGTCAACTTTTTCTACTTTTCGCTGGGATTATTGATAGTGAGTAGGATGGATCCCTATATGATCTCTACATACAACTTGCATCGATTTTATGTATTTAAACTACTGAGGGATTGCCAGACAAATGTCAAGCTTTGTGACCACTCATGTTGTAATGTAGGAAAAAACGCCAAGACAGAGAGTCTGGAGGATGTTCCTGTCCAGCAAGATATCGAGACATCTCTCGATCATAGTGTAGCCTGATTCCCGGCATCTCACATTGAGGTCTTCCATAAGAATTGAATGTTTAAACCCTTTCCTGAAATTATGGCGGAATATTTTTGTGGTAAAAGAATTTTAGGGAAGTGTTGCCCTCTTGATGAATGAATGATTCGCTTCTTTGTTGTCTTTTCTGATTGTTTTTGTTTTTAAGAATTCGTCCTTGTACTTTGTCATTCGGGTATTTCTTTTTCATATTTGTGCAACTTTTTCTTTTTTATATATAAACCACGGACGCA
Organism: Ceratothoa steindachneri; assembly: GCA_963969495.1. NCBI lineage: Eukaryota > Metazoa > Arthropoda > Malacostraca > Isopoda > Cymothoidae > Ceratothoa > Ceratothoa steindachneri. Next base: position 49,594,353 of record OZ018328.1, on the reverse strand, counting down.
CTTTTTTGATTATTCATTCTCATTTGTGCTTTTGATTTTGTCTTGCTACTTGTTTGGTGTGGGTTTGTTTGTTTTTGTTTCGTGCCTTGGAGTTTGTTATTGTTAATTCGTTTATATGAAATTTTGTTTTATCTATAACATGATGTCAACCCTTTCTATAAGCAAAGCTTAGTGCTGTGAAACCTTGAATTTCTAGTTACCTTCCTTCTCATTTCTGCCGGGATCTCTAGCCCCCGAGCTAGTTCCGGTGTTATCTCTGTAATGATATAATTCCATATATTCTTCGCTAGTTTCTAGGTGGTCGTAAAAAGAAGATTTTTAGAGACTATGATAGAGCTCCCTCTCGGTAATCTGTATCGATCTTCTTACTTTGTTGGCATACAGCGTCGCCCTGTTCTGGGCCCGCTATAGACACTTTGGGACGCTGTTGCTTAAATGTTCTGTCACCACCGCTGGGTAGAATAGTGAGGTGCGGACATATGTACATGAAGGAAATTTTCCTCAAGCTTATCGCGGTCACGTTTCTAAATCTTTGAGGTTTGAAAGATCTTGCTTCGCCAGCTTTTCTCGCCGAGATATATGTTGACGATACCCGTTGGTGGTCATGTGAAGACTGAGAACAGTATCTTCTTTTCAGTACTTATATTCCGTCTACCCAATTGCCCTATCAGCTTTTTTCGGCGGTATAGACGAATGATTTTAAATTTTTGGTTGTTTGTTCCGATCGTCCATCTCTGCTCACAATCGTTGATCTTTCTGATTTTGTTTGCTACTTCTATCGACTGGGCCCTTTAATTCCTGTATGTATCAAGAATCACTTGAATTACATCATTCCTAAGCTTTAAATAAAAGGCGTCCTCCTTTATTGGTATTGGTAAATCTATCGTGCAGATTAGATGCAAGTGGGCTCAGGCAGCTGCCCTGAGGATCGCTTGCCTTGAGTTCGAATTCAGGTCCTCCGTGTCCTTCTATCACGATCAGGGCTCGTTTTTCGAAGATGAAGTCACAGAGTATCCTCTCCGGAATAAGGTCTAGCTGAAGCCCAGGATTTTATGTTGTAGGCCCATAAGCCTTATCTTATCTAAGGTCCTTTTATTGTTTCTTCTAGTCCTAGTGATTAGATAGAGGGCTTTGTTTTGAACTCTCTGGATAGCCTTTTTTTTTATTTTGATAGGGTGTTTATGGGGATGGGAGGGTAGATTGCCCTAGAGTTAGATTTTTATTTTATTCCTGGTGTTTAAATCTCCTAATATATATAAGAGTCTTGGCACAAGGGTTGTTCTATCTATACTTTCGGCTATGTCTCATCAAGTCTCTTGAGATTATCTTTCGCCCTAGTACTTTGCCTTCCGGATAATATCGTTAAAGCTGTCCTTATAATTCAATATCTGATACCTTTGGTCTCCAGATAGAAACTAGGGTGAGTTTTCTTGTTTGTTTTTATTTTTCAGTTCCTCTCGAATTGGTTGATGTGTTTAATCGCTTGAGATCTAACATTACTGTATTGGCCTACAACTAGTTAACTGATGTCGTATGCGAACTGTCCATTGAGGCATTAAAGTAAAATTGGTGAAGTTAGGGGACACGAAAAATGCGTGTCAGATACTAACTCGAGTAGTCAAAGGAGACTACTTGTGGCCTAGAAAGAGAGTGCGTAACTCTCCTACACTGTCTTAACTGGCAGGATAAACCAACAAAAGCTAGTCAATGCATAAATGAAATAATTTTAACTTAACGTTCTGTCTATGTCAGTAACGACGTGCAGCTGACATCAGTTTACTACCATAACCAACACATAGCCCCTTTCCCTCAAAGGGAGGGCTATAATTTGTACTTTTGAGTACTGCATTGTGTAATTCAAGAGCATTGTGCCCCACTCGGTGCAAAAGACTATAGTTTAACAGGGGTACTTTTCTCATATTTTTGCTTCCCACAACTTTATCAGTTTTGGGGAGAATACCCCCGTTGTTTTTATAAGAATTCCATTTGTTTGGTTCTGATAAATAAATTTCTCTCCTGCAGGCGGGCACCTTATCAACACCAATTGTTCGTCCTCCCACAACAGACGCGCCCTCTGCTGCAAGATGTCGCGGGAATACGACAGCTTCCTCGAAAGCGATAAACGGTAAGAAGCGGCTGACCGCAACAATGGTTCATCATGTCCGCTTTAACGCTGGTTTTCACCAAGACGTTGCGAGTTTGGGGGCTTATGCAGCTATTCGTGATTAGTCGTCAGGTTTTCACTAATAGGTTTCATAAGATTTGATTTAAAAACAAGTTTTCACTATTTTACAATGTTTTTCATGTTTTCACACTCTTGGCGAATATTCACCAAGTTTTAATCTTCAGCAAATTCTCATTAGCTTAGTGGACAGGCATTAGATTTCCATCGCCTAAATACCCAGTTTAATGTCAGAGAGGGGAAGGGAGAGACGACTCCAAAGGCTTTAGCTTACATAGAGAGCAATTAGCTGTTTAAACATTGTCTCATATTCCTGATCAACACTAGTCCTCTCTACCTGAGGGTTATCTTCTCCTTCGACTGCTCTCATTGACATCACATTTCCTGACTTGACCTCACATGTTCGTTCCGGGTACCTCCAGACCACTACAATCTGCCTTTCTAAACTTTGGCATTTTAACCTTATTTATTCTACTGAAAACCACGTACCATTTTAACTTAAATCTATTTCCGCAATGTTGCTATTTCCAAAATTCTCCCCAAATTCTGTATCACTTATACCCACTTGGGCATTTGTTAGAACTAAATATATTATCACCCCTAGTGCACTATATTAAAAAGTTCCTCCGCCTCCTGATCATCTACAAGAGCTTCCCATTCTAAATTTCCGTCATTAAAATCACCCATTATACACACACGTTTATTTCTACATGTACGTCCTATCTCCTGCCACAGAGGACACGAAGCTTCCTTTCTAAGATTTTGGGATTCATATACTAATCCTATGACAAGTTTATCCTTTCCATCCTTAACATCTAGCCATAATGACTATTCGTGTGTTTTAATTGTAGTGTTTTTACTACGCTGGAGATTATCTCTAATATAAATAATCACCCTCTTCGTCCTTTCATTATGTTCCTCTCTCTAGGAAAAATATTATAAGCATCAATCTGGACATCAGGCCTAAAGTTCTTTCCTGCCACTCCAGCCATGACTATGGTATCACTATAGCATCAAAATTCTCTACACTCACTAGCTTTCTTAATAAATCCATCTTATATCCTTATGTTCCTACTATTTGTGTAGTATATTTTCAATGTATCGTTCGTTATGATTACTACACTCTACCTTCCTAGTCCTCGGCTCATTTCTCTGCTCATTCGTATGACTCCCAAAAAGGTCGATCAGCTCCCGTTCGAGGCTAGATTTAATTGTTCCCTGAAATTGACATTTTGAGGGGATAGGGGCTTTGTTTTTCAAACCTCTGTATTCTTGTTCTATTTATGTATCTTCCTTTGTTCATGTGTCCATCTCATCCAAAGAGCGAAATAGTTTCTCTGTTCTTTAAGTGTTGTGGCTGCAATTTTTGTTTGATTTTTTGTTCGTATAAATTATTCTTAATTCTGTATTTTTTTATTTTCTTTCGTCGGCGGCACTTCCCTCGTCTGAGTATGGCATTATTTTTTTTAAAAAATCCTTCGTAAGTTACACCACTCGCTTTTTTATCTCAAAAAATTTTCTATAGAGCAAACAGATAGAAATTAACATTTTTCTATACTCTTTCGGCTGCTGCCATCGTGTAATGGCGGCAGTCCGTGGAAGCTCAATCAGTACACGTTCGTTCCACCTTCATCATTTCTCCATCTTTGAAGTTTTCTTTCAATACGTTCGGCTACAATGTCGTGTTGAATTCCATTACAACCTTGTAACATTCATTTCCTGGTTATCTGAAAAACTAAAATGTTCATTTCTCATAGGGGTAGAACTTTAGGACCACCCTGTATATAAGAATAATTTTAGTTTAGTGATTAAAATAGGTCAACCACCAGGAATACAGATAATGGAAAAAAAAGGACCGTGCCAATTATATTGAACACCAAACTCGCTTTGGATACCGTTATTCTTGACACGGTAAAATTGGGTTCGCTCCTGTTGACATGACAACTCCTCGACTGGTTTAGGCTAGGTTAGTTTAGCCTAACAACCAAAGTACCATTCAGGTCGGGGTGCCCCCTAAAAGTCAAGTTTGGGTGTTTGGCCTAGTAGATACTAGTCATTCACCAGCATTTGGGTGTACGGAAGTAGTTGAACACAGGGACCAAGAAACACCTTGGCCATTAATCGAAAAAGTGAAGAGAAATGGATCCATTTTCTATATGGATTAATGAATGGCGAGACCGTAGAAATCTGTTCATAATCCAAATTACCAGAATAAGATCGATCCCGGCAAGAACGGACACAAACGTCAACGCACGAAGTGAGGTCTCATTACCGATTGATGGAGGCGCTGTGCTCACCCCGTTTTCGGGGGGGTAGATCTTACCCCTCTCACCTCACACATAGCCAATTACAACACTGCTTTCTTTCCTCTCTCGCCTTCACAGCACAACACAGACGCACTTTCTGTTCCAAGGAATCCTGCCGATAGGTATCTATATCTACCTACCTCTGACGCGGAACAATCCCCTCTCCCCCGAGGTGACGAAGGCTTCCACCTGAATGCTGTTTGGTGTCAAAACATAATACTTCCTGGCCCCTCTCCCTAAAGAGGACCGGTTCCTGGTGCCCGCGGGCTCACCAGCGATCGTTATACTGATCTTTATGTATATTTCATTATCCGGACCTGAACCGCCTGGATAAAGGCAGGTTGGCGAACCACTACTAATAAATACTACCAGAACGGAACCGTCAACCTCTTTGTATTTCTTCAATCCACAGACAAGTATTTTCATACTGGTCTAAAAATATTAACAGTGCGAGGTGTATCTACATTTTAATCGGTCTTCCAACCCTCCTCACACCTCCACTCACTCATATATCCTCTCACGAGTCCATTTCCATCTATTTTTATTACATCTCCACACCACCTCAAAACACTCAGTTCCAACCTCACCCACCAACAGAAAATGTGCACATCCTAAATGCTAACGGCTTCAAAAACTTCTTTTATCGACAAAATTCCTTTGTTTTTATCAAAAGCTAAAATGATTCACTTTATGTGAACGTATCCCTCCGTTTCCAAATGTGTACATGTACATAACATTGCCTCAGAATTAAACTATTAAATCATACATATTCTGCCACCTTGGTAGTTTACACATTGCAATTTAACTTTAAAAATTTCAAGTGTCGTCCTATAGCCACAATTACTTAGAATTGGTGTTTGATAAAAATCATGGCCAAAAAAAAATACCCAATGAAAACTCACTCCCCTATACTTTGAGGCTTGATTTTATCTACATTTGGATGCTGGTTGTTATTCTCGTGTTTTTTTTGTTGTTTTTTACACTAGTCATTTCAGCCCGTCATGATTAAAGACGTATAAATATATTAGAGGGATAGGCTACTATATAATGAACGCCCAAACAGGTTTTGTAGCTCTGGGAATATTTTTTATAAGGTCCACCATTTTTCATCTGAACGCGTTGAAAGAGAATTTATTATAAATGATGAAGATAATGATTGAAAAATTTATCATTTTGAATATTAAAGCAAACGGTAGTCCTTTCAAAGACTATGAAAACATTTGTTTTAAGCCTACAATAGAACCTCGACTCATTTCAATCCGTTCCGGAAGCAATTGAAATGCATGATATTTTATTGTGAATGTAATTTTTTAACATTACCTAATAGGTTTCATGATTCAAGATTATAATAATAAATTTATACGGAAAATGAGTTTTGAACAGGAATAAAAAGGTAATAACGAAGTCGTGTGTACTAATTCGAACACGCCATACAATTTCTCCACATGGTGCAAATGAGACTACAACCATTCATGACGTAGCAACTTTGATTTAATTACTCTCTGGAAGGTCTTTGCTGATTATTCTTTGTTGGTGACTTTAATTGTAGTTGAGATTAAGTTTGGTCCTTTTTTTTCTCTCTTCCCACAACCATCCTATTTATCATCCTCTTTAGATATTAAATGAGGCTTGGCCGAAATGTGTTTTATTTCGATACGCCTCTGAAAGCCTTTTAGAAATATCGTCAACAAAATGTGGTCGTGTATATTGAAAGCTGAGATTGATGGATATTATTTTTGCTACCAAAATAAGATTATGAACATAAAGCAAAAACCTTCAATTTCTTACCTTTTAGGGTGTTTAGATGCTATAAAGGGCGGTTCTTTTTTTTCTTGCCCCCACCTCATTATAGCTATCTTCGTACATACATGTGTTCCGATTTTTTCCAATTGATGGAATGAAAATATTTCATCCGGTTCTACTTCACTGATGGCACTAATGATGGTTGCCAGTAAAAAACGAAACACGACTTTAGAAAAACACAAATCTAATTTAAAAATTGATGAAGCCTCAATAATTTCTTCGTGAAATTGCTCATGCAGTGTCGTTCGGGTCATGCTGACGTCATCAATATGGCGCTGTTCAGCAGTTTGAATTGTGCTGATGTCATCAGTGTTGCAGATTCGAGCATTTCTGAATAAAAACTTCATCACTTTAATTTTGGTTGTTTATAACTTGATTTCCCTTCCCCCATTGCCATGAGAAGGCCAGACTAAGAGCAAAAGATGGTATTAAACTATTTCTAAACTATTTAAATCGTTTTAATGGAGTCTTAGGCCCGTATTATTATTTTGTAAGATGCTTGTGATAAAGAGGGTTCCCTTTGCCCCCCCACCCAAAAGTGGAGAAATCCTAATGTAACGAGACCAGTGCTTGAAAGATTTAGGATTATAAAAAATTGCCCTTTACCGTTAATTGGTTGTGTTTTCGCATTATTTGTCCCTCCCCCCGCCCCTCCCAGTTGGTTGATAAATGCCATGTTTGATTAGGTCAATAATTACGTTCGTTTGCCTTTCGTCACTAATGGCGGGTGTTTACTTCACCGTCCTTAATGATGGGTGTTTAATTTCACCAGGTGGTGGTGTCATTTCGACGACGACAATTACGTGAACGTCCCCTCCCTGGTGACGACGCTGGAATCATTCGATCCGTTACAGGATTGGTATCTTGGCCGCCCTTCCATTAAAGCCCCACTGGAAATCATCAACAGAGACAATCCGACCGTGAGTAGACGAAGCTTTTTGGAAGAGATGCATCACCATGGCAATGGGTGATACACTGGTGGTGACCATTGTGATGTCAGTGCACGTCCATAATAACGAGAGCGAGTTTACAAGAAATTTACGAGAACATGAAAGAATATTCACTTTTCATTTCATCCCCAAAACATTAACGCATTTGAGTACCTAATATTCACTATTCATTTCCTTTCCCACCAAACGAATCGTAAATTAATTTCCTCGAGAACAGAATATTCACTGCTCTTTTTTTTTCGTTGCAGCAAAAGATTTCCTTCTGGTTTGCGACAGGCGGTGCTGGGTTCTGCGTCTCACGTTCACTTGCCCTTAAGATGCTCCCGATCGCAGGGTAAGAATCTCCCCCCCCCCCTCCTATTTTTCTCTCTATATATCTCTTCCTCTCTTTTTCTCTCCTTCTCTCCCTCCATTTGTCTCTAAATCTCTACCCTCTTTCTCCCCCCTCTCTCTCCTAAGGGTATTATTATTATTTGCTTAAAAATAAAAAGCGAAACCAACGAGCTCATATCGCCATAAGTTTCGTATGGGAACATCTGTGCCCGAAGTGATGGTGTTGGCAGACGAAATTAAAGAGTAGAAGATGTATTGGCTGCCAATCTACCTGCGGGCTTTAGGGTCGGAAGTCATGCAATACTTCAGATGTCAGCTGCACCAGAGCTGATTATCCTATACCTGCACCCCTTCCCTATGACCAAGTAAACAATAAGTAAGAAGCAAAAAACTAACGAGGGATTTAAACTTTGATTAGAGGTTCGTAATGGAAAGGAGTGAGTCAGGTTAAAAATGTATGGAAGCTTTATTGCCCGATTAGTCTAAAGAGGAGACTACCTGCGGCGTTATGGCTGGTACGCCAGCAACGAAAGTTTGAGGAGAGATTCAGAGAAATAGCAAAGGAGTTAGATGTGTGAAAGAAGCCTGAGGTGAGAGGAGACCCTTTAGAGCGCATATAGATGGCGCGCGCAGCTCTCCCTGGAATGCTGGAGTCGGAGGGGGACAAGTATGCTCAAATGAGTCGTGAAATTCATTGCTGAGTTGAGACATGTTTGTGGCGTGTCATCAAAAGGGGAGGGGGTGTTTATCGTCGTCGTCTCACTCTTCATCATCATCATCACTCGGTCAGCAACAGGGTGATTAGAACTGTCCTTGGATTTTATCGTTCATGGGGGGTGAGCTGAGGATAAAGAAAAAAACCCTTAAAAAGTTTCCTGCCAAGTAGCAGCTGTCCAGCTGACCCGGTATCAGGCTAGACCCAGCCCTGGCTAAAAGACCAAACCCATTTGAATCTGTCCTAAAAGCATCGACCTTATGTCATCATTAAATAAGATTTAGCTTGGCCCGCAGAGGTTAAAGGGTTGCGCATGGAGTAATGTTAGGCAATAATAGTCCATGAGGCAGGATAGTGTAAGATCTAAATTTGGACGGGGTTGGAAGGGCAGGTGTTATGCGACAGTGGTTTTGTGCTCCGTTCTGGCAGGAAGCAGCGGTGGCATGGAAGAAAGAGAATTAAGACTTGGTCTGGTGGCTCGACATTCAACTTTTTTACCTTATTTTAATACACGTTGGCATTCTGGGATTTGTGATGTGGGGTCGAATTTCGTGGTTTAATTAGTCGTTAGTTTCGTGTACACCCCAAAATTATTGACTGGGTTAATTATGCGAACTTGAACCAAGCTTGGAACTTGGTACTTGGACCTTTTGACTAAATTCTTCTCTTCTAACAACCTTGATTTCATTCATAACAAATGAATTACTCCATCTTTCAGCGCGGCTCTAAAATATTTCACTTGTTAATATTTTTGTCGGGCTAATAAGAAATGTGTAGTATATTAGACATGTCAATTTCTGTACTCGGTTTTAATATTACTAGGTAATATTTTTGTACCTGGATAATTAGATATAACTAATTAATTAAAATTTTAAATCTGAACTCAATTTTAACCCTAAAAGTAAGTTATTAATTATTTCAAGGACTTGTTAATGTCAGGGTTGGATTGCCCCCTGTAGTTGGATCCAGGCTTATCCTAGGGACATTGCAAGTTCTTTCGTAAGGTTAAGCCACAAGGGAAATTAGTGTAACCGGATGGGTGTCACAATCGCACTCAGCTTTGCCACCTGTGCTAGTGGCATGGAGCAAGCTTTTAAAATGGCCCCTCTTCTGTGTGCAATAGATTGCAAAATCTTGTGTTATAATGATGCAAAATTCCTCCTTAACTTCGCTCATCTACAAGATTGTCACAACAATAGTTTAAAATAATTTGGAAAATCTACTTTGCTACTTCTTTTTTTTTTATCAAAGACACTGACGTGTCATGAAATGCCAAAATTAGCTACTTTCTGCCTCTATGTCAATACCATTTCTTTTTCCAACGAAGAAAATTTGCGTTCCTAAATAAAAACTAGGTCCGGCAATTCTTTTTTTTTCACTTTTTCGAATTTTTTTTTGTTAATAAATTTATAGCAAAAATTACCCTGTTGGTTTCGAATTTTATTTAAGAAAAATACGACCGCGTCTTCCTATTTCAAAAAGAGATTAATTCGTTTTGATGGCATTGGTTCTCAACCTTTGTACATACCCGCACACATTCCAAAGATCGAGTAGTTCTCGCACCGCACCCAAATGGCAATCAATGGATTCAGTGGACTTTTAAATTTTTATTTATATTTCAAATACGATATATTTAAATAACATCTATATTTTATTTAGCCAATTACATCAATAAAGAAATATAATTTATCATCCTAAAGATCAATTACTTTGAGTACAAAATCGTGCACCTCTAGCAGACGTTCGGAACCCCGGCGCGAGTCCCCAAGGTTGAGAACCCCTGTTCTATGTCTTCTTGAGAATTATAATAAAATTAGGGAAATTGAGAGAATACAAATAAAATATTCAAGCCATATTTAGAAGCGAGTTTGAGGGTATTTCGTGAATATTATTTAATTGGGGCAAAACAAATTATATCATACTTTTCATTTTCCTACGGGTAGTAATTAATCATCCTTAAGTCTCAAGTAATTTTGGTCAAGATTATCAATAGGGTAAAAAATACGAGGAATCGAAACCAGGCGTCGGGATGGTGAATTGAAGCGAAATTCAGTTGATCTCATTGGTTCGAAACCTAATTATTTAAAGGCTCGAATCCCACTGAAGTAACGGGTTCGAAAATCCACTCAATTTGAGTGTCCGAATCCCGATGAAGCGAAGGGTTTCAGTGAAGTGACGGGTTCGAAATCCACTCAGTGTTTAAATCCCGGTGAAGTGAAAGGTTCCAGTAAAGAACGGGTTCGAAATCCACTCAATTAAAGCGTTCGAATCCCAATGAAGTGAAGGGTTTCAGTTAAGTAACAGGTTCGAAATTCACTCATTAAATTTTTCGAGTCCCAACGAATTGAAGGGTCCAAACTCCACTTATTAAATGGGTTCTGTCATAGGCTAATTCTTGCGTTAAATGGGTTCGTATCCCGATTGAACATAGGGTCGATTCCATCTCATTGATGGGAACCCCCCACCCCCCACCCCACCTAATCAAAAGTTTGAATTCCGAACGAATTTGATGGGTTCAAATTCATTTGTTTGCTGACCGGTGCCTAGGCAGGTTTAATCTTCCTTACTTAATGGGTTTCTAATCACTCTTATTTGATGGTTTAGAACCATTCGGCCGTTTCATACGTATTGATCCCGATCTTTTGCTTCGTTCGATCCACGGTGAATGGATAGGTTTGAATTTCAGTTATAAGTTAGGTCGAATTAGGGTGATTGATCGCATCTACTCCCGGTGATTTGCTAGGTTCGAATCATGATTATTCGGTGGATACGAATACATTCACTTGGTGAATTCAAGTACCAGTTGTTGGTTTCTTTGAATCCCGAAGATTTGAAGAGTTCTATTCCTAGACTTTAATGAGATCAAAATCTCAATTGTTTGAAGGTTCAAATTTAGTGGCATACGGATTCGAATTCGTTTGGCTATTAGGTTCGAACCTGCGTCATGTAATGTCAGCGTGTTGTTCGTTCGCCGGATGTGAATCACGGGATGTTATATGGGTTCGAATCCGGGGTTGTAGTAGATTTCAATATTTTATCATTTAATGGGTTCGAATTGTGAATTTAGGATGGCTAAGATTTACGTTTATTTGATGGGTTTGAACCCCTTACTCTGGATGAGATCGACCTCCTCTCATTTGGTTGTTTTCACCACATACTTTAATGGGCCCGAATCCCAATGGTGTCGATGGGTCAAATCTCGGTCGTATAATGGATTCGAATCCTGGGTCATTGGATGGGTTCGAGCCCCAATCTTTCCAAGGTACCTGCTTGTGGTTCACTTTTAGAGTAAAAATGGTTTCGCGATTTTTGTGTAAGTTTGGTGATTTTAAATACAGTGTTTCCATCCTGATTTCAGGGGCGGTAAATTCATCAGCGTCGGAGAGAAGATCAGATTACCTGATGACGTCACGATGGGTTACATTATTGGTAAGGTACTTTGCTACATTTTTTTTTTCTCTCTCTCTCTCTCGCTATATATATATATATATATATATATATATATATATATATATATATATATATATATATATATATATTAAGAATTCCTTAATCCGCTAGAAAAGATTAAATGGGTGAAGAGGCAAATTAAAATTAAATATTTTCTTGTTTTTTGTTAAAGTGTAAACGCCAACCCCAACAAAAAAGGCTTCTCGAAATTTCTCTTTTTAAAGAAATGTATGGTTGCCCAGTTATAGGGGTGGCGCTCCTGAAGAGGGTTGAGGAACTCCAGGAGACTTTTCTAGCGGGTTAAGGAATTCTTACTATCCTTTTTTCTGAATGAGCTCCTCCTGCTAGTAGTTTCATTCTCTCGCCTACCTTGAGGTTATCCTTCTTTATCTCCTTATGTACATGTATAGGTGCCACCCTTTTCTGATGCTTTGAGTCATTTCAACTTCCCAATTTTTATTAATTGTTTTTAATATATTTGTCATCCATGTTTGTGTTCTTATCCATGTATTTTTTTGCACGGTTCTGCGGGTTATTCCGAGCATGTATCCTTCCATGATTCGCTGAATCTTTAGGTTCTTGTCTTCCTTTTGTGTCCGTGATCTTTGCGTCTTCTATCTTCCATTGTCTTTCCATCTTTCTTACATTCTCGTCTTTTCGGTTCATTCACGTCCAATTCCTCTCTCTCTCTTTATATATATATATATATATATATATATATATATATATATATATATATATATATATATATATATATATATATATATATATATATATATATATATATATATATATATATATATATATATATATATATATATATATATATACATATATATATATATATATATATATATATATATATATATATATATATATATATATATATATATATACATATATATATATATATATATATATATATATATATATATATATATATATATATATATATATATATATATATATGCGGTTAAAAGGCTATATTAGGCAGACAGTCTTCATCAAAGCCGTCGGAAGGAGCTCTTCTCACATACACGAGATAATGCCTATTTTAAGTGTTACCTTCTCGTGTATGTGAGAAAAGCTCCTTCTGAGGGATTTGATGAAGATTGTGTCTGCCCTAATATAGCCTTTTAACCGCATATATATATATATATATATATATATATATATATATATATATATATATATATATATATATATATATATATATATATATATATATATATATATGCTTGTTCTGTAACGTTAAACCTCTTATGAATGAGTTGATGTTATCTAAGTGAAACTTTAATCTGGAAGTGTCAGTTTGGATAAAATGTTAAATGGAAGGAGATGCCACAACCGCAGGCCTGGAAAGAGGCGCTTTTCACCTATGGTCCATTTTGATGGTATCATTTGTCGGAAATTTGATCTCTCTTCTCTCTCTCTCGTTCTTCCGTTCTGTATTTCTCCCTCTATCCCTCTCCTTCTCTTTTCAATATCTCTCTCTATGACAATTAGATTTACTTTCTCTTTCTTCCCACCTACATTTAATTACACTCACAAACCGATTGGTACCAATAATAAGTAATTGTTTCTTTTTCATTTCCACTCTAGTGAAGGGGTTTCGCCTCCCGTCGAGAGTAACAATAGGTTTCTTTGTCTTTGGGGGTTCTTGCTATACACCTCCATTATAAAATTTAAGCATATAGAAAAATAGAACTTATAAATAATAAAGAGCTTAGGACATCGCCACTATACGGCACTGGTATGAGAGTTCTGTTTTTTAGTTTAGTGAGTTCATCCTTCTTCTTTTGAATTGTGGTATGGAGAGTAACACGAACTCGCAGGAACTATTCTAAATAGGCTACATTACGAACAAAAATTAATTATCCCAAACAACAGAGAACCATTCCTATTATATATATATATATATATATATGATAGTGAAACCATTGTATAGGAGCCAAAAGTTTAATTTACGAGACTAGTTTTTGTATGTATTTTATCATACCCTCTTCAGTCGTGATAAACTACAAACTGAGACTAGTCTCGTAAATTAAACGTTTGGCTCCTATACAGTGGTTTCATTATCATATACCATAACTCGCCATTGAGTTCTTTTGAGCAAAATATATATATATATATATATATATATATATATATATATATATATATATATATATATATATATATATAAACAACATAAATAGACATAAACATATAAATATATACATAAAATTCATACGAACTGAAATACAAATTTAGTGGGTGGGAACCGACAGGGACCCCCCCAAAAGTTACAATTTTTGAGCGGCAGCATTAACGAGGTGATTGTTACTTGACAGAGCATTTGTTGAGGAAGAAATTGACTGTTGTGGAAGAGTTTCATTCTCATCTCGAACCGATGCGGTTCATCAATTTAGATACTCTGGACAAACAGGTAAGCCATTCATTATCATCGTTCGCCTTCATGTTCGTCTCACCGAACGCAATCATGAGCATTTACCTACTCTAAGAATATTCACTAATTCCCCTCCTTATTATGTAACATGGGACTAAGCATGTCATCAGGATGGTGTCAGTTACGCGTCGTAGAATGCTACTTAATATGAGCGCTGTCTTGCATATAATGGACGGAGATTTTGAGTTGAATCCCGCTATGGGTCTCATCGCAAAGTTTTGAATAGAAAAATTCAGGGGCGATTTTTTTTTTTGGGGGGGGGAGGAGGTATACCTACACAGGTTGTGCAGTGTTCGAGTAATAGTAGTGAAAAGGCGGCTTCCAAATCCTACAATAGCTGTTTTCCTAATAGGCGAAATATGAGGAGAGATAATACAAGAGAAAAATAGCGCTAAAACCGTGGATCGAAATACATGCTACCTTCCTTACCGCACCCCTCCATCCCATTAACGTGGATGTCAGAAACTTCCATATAATCTAACACTTTCTTCATACACCAATTTCTCAATTTCACTCCGGGAATATTCGAATATTGCCAATCGCTTCAATACTTATGACCGAATTATTTTGAGACTACGCTTTTACCATCCAATTATTATTTCCAAACACCCTTAAAGGTCAGAAGTCAACCCTCACCGCAATCAAAATTATCCTCAGACGCAAAATAAAAGAGTTTAGAAGAAGGATTTCCTTCAAAGGATTTGCAAGTGAAAAAAAAGAGAGGTGAAAGTTTGATCTGTTTAACAGATGCCACTGAAAGTTTTCGGGAAATTTTAAAAGGGAGGAGGAGAACGAGTTCCCAATGACTTGTTAAATGCCCTCGGGTCAAAGGGTAGTGGATGGACGAGTTATGCAAAGAAGAGACTTTGGGCAGAAAATGAAGGAATAATTCCAAGGCGCGAGATTCTCCACTCAAGAATTTTACCGAAATCTGTAACAGTTAATAAAATTGCCACAAAGACAAGATGTTTCGCTACTTAGTTTAAATGCTAGAATAGTAGTAGTAGCAACAATACAGCAATTTGTGCTATCCGTTGCTGGCATCGAGGGCGAGATTCCCCGACTCCAGGAAAATGAAATAACATAAAGATCAGACTGATATTTACTGGCAAGCCCAATAGCACCATGAATTGTTCCTTTTAATTGGCGGGGTTCCTAATTGTGTCTTTCTTTTTGCAGCTGAGCTTTGGCTATTCTCACTACGGGAAAGAAATGAATACGCTTTCCATTCCAGGACTTCCAGAGCGGGTTGATCCGACGAGGTGAGTGCGAACCACGCCCGCGCACACACATACGTAGATAAATACTGCCATACACTCAAGGAGTTTAGATGGAAACAGATAACCACACTGGGTGCACACACAAACTTCTTAGAAACCTTCAAATAATCACAACCTGCAACCATAAACTTACAATAAACTCGTACAAGCTTGTTACATACAGCCCAAACCCGCTGACTCTATTCTTTGCCTCCTTTATCTGCTTAGGAGCCAGTTTCGATAAATATTTTGGTTGACTTCCACTTTGGTTGTTTGTTTTTTTAAGAGAAACTCGTCCTTTTTCTTCTATTCACATTTGCCTAGTCACAATTATTAGGGGGCAGAATTTTCGCCCAGGGAAGGGGGTTTTAAAGAACCAAGAAGGATCTGTTCTGGGTGAAAATGATTTTGCTCCTTCGTTGTTTTTTTATGGGTCTGTGTACTTTCCTTTGCCCCCCGCCATCTAGGAGGGGTAAATAAAAATGAATCAATGGGAGGAAGAGCAAGAAACATGAGGTGGAATGCATAAGGAAACTAGAAGAAATAATGAAACATAAGATAAAATTAAATATAAATGAAATAAGAACAGAGAGCAGCAGTTATATGGAAAAGAAAGAAAAGTTGGAAGAAGCCAAGAAAGCAAATGAAATAATAAACTAGAATAATGATGAAATAAAAGGAACCCCAAATGACAACGAGAAGCAAAAGACGATAGAATGAAGAGATGAAGAAAAATGGAAATAAACGAGAAAAACAAAACAAATATAAAGAAGAAAGAGCAAATAGACAAACTCAGCTAAGGAAACAAAAATATAGAAAGAAATACATCGAGAGGTAAGAAAGGACGAAGGAAGAAACAAAACAAGATAGGGAAAAATAAGATAACAAGAAATGATACAAATAAAATAGGAAACAAACTAGAAAAGTGAAATAAACAAATGAGAAAATAAATCAAAGAAGATCAAATTCAACAAAGGATGTATATTAAAGAAATGGAAACGAAAGGAAACGACCCAAGTAAATGAAACAATATGAAGGAAAAACACAGGAAAGGAACCAAATGAAATGGGGAAGAAAGGAACCGAAGCAAAGGACGATTGAATGAAACAAAAAGGAAAGGAAGCTAAAGCATATGGATTGAAACAAAAATAAAAGATAGAAACACAAAAAAAGAACCAAATGAAGATGGGGAATAAACAAAAAACGAAACGAAACAAAGGACGATTGAATGAAACAAAAAGGGATTGGATTAAAAGAAATAAAAAAAGATGAAAATAAGCACGAAAAAGAAAAGAAGATAGAACAGGGATTAAATGATGATTTAAAGGAAACAAATGGAGATGGAAATAAATATTCGAAGAAAAGAAAACGAAATAAAAAATTTAAAAAAAGGAGACAATAACTTTAAATGCTTGGGTACGGAGGGCACGTTTCAAAACTCTTGGAACAAGTAGTACAGTGGCACTCTAGAGATGCCCTCTTTACTTTTTCGCTGTTCCGTTAATAATAATAATAGGCCCGTGTCGTAAAGGCGACTATACCCTGATAGTGGCCACGCTGAGAAGCCTCTCACCCGAAAGTTTGTTTCATGGGCGTGGTTGTCGCCGCCCCTCATCTGCTGGGAAGTGTCTCGTGCCCTTCCGGCCCCAACACCAGAATTAGCAATGGGCGATGATGTGCGCCAAAGCAAGTGCGAGAAATTGCTGAGCATCCTCCCGGCTCCGACACACTCAGTTACATGCCCCCCAGCCCCAATGCCTGCATAATTGGGGTGGGGATCTTTCTCTGTATATCTTCCATATATTTTCACCGACACCATCGTGGGTATTGATGTGCACTAACCTCATATCTTCACCATTTTATAGATATCTCCTTACAAGCTTTATGATGTTTATTCCCTCGTTGGTTTTCACTTTATTTTTTTAATGTGTGAAATCGGTTGACGTTGACGATCTCTTCTCTATTTTCAGGATGTTTTCGCTGCATTGTCGTCTCTTCCCTGCGTCCATCTACTGCCCGAGATAACACGTTTAAGACTCGTTCGACTCGCGTTCAAATGTTTCCCTTTCTATTTTTATTTTTCAAATCTCGGCAGCATTAATGACTCAATAATAGACATTTGATATGTACATATAAATTTTATATTTAGATATTATTTTGTATATATTTATGAAATACTAGTCAGGAATGTATGTATGTATACACGGGATTGTAAATCCAAATGGTTGGTAAGGATGACGGAATTAATTTGCGCCCAGGAAAAATTCTGCAAGTTTAGAAATTGACTGACCTTTTGCGAGACTGTTTTTGTCTCTAACTCGTATCTTAAATAAGGCGAAAGGTCTTTTGCAGAAACTTGAATAAAACTACTTTTTGTTCAGGTTTATTGGAGGTTTGCTCACATTGGCAATTCATACACATGTGTACGTAATGTTTAGTCGAGCAGAACCCCCGTGGAAGGCAAATTTACGGTAGAATTTAAAAATTCGCTCGGAGTAATAACATTTCTTGTTCTCATTGCCAGAAATTTCATTGCAACATTTTTTTTTTTTAGGCGCCGCAACAACTAATGCTGAAAACATACAAAGTAAACCAAACATTTAAACTATTTCAAATCACCACCAAACATTTAAACTATTTCAAATCACCAAAGGCTATTTAAATAATTCCTTCCAATGAAACACTTTAGAAAGCATATTTTATCCGGATAGTAGACCCTTTAATGGATTTTTTTTTTCTTATGGGCTTAAATGATTACATAGGACACACCAAATATAGGTTATACAGGGTGAGCCATAAAAACGCGCCCCAAACTTTCCATAGGCTTCATTTCATAATCTTTTGTCGAATTTATAAATAAAGGCTATCAAAAGTAATAGCTAAATTTTAATAATAGGCTAATTCTCAGTTTGGTTTATCAAAATATAACTTAAAATAAATAATAGATAAAGGAGTAATGATGATAGATCTTATGAGCAGCCAGAACTCGATTAATGTAAAATCTTCCTCTTGTAATAGGCCTAATTTACAGTAACATGAGGCACTAAAAATATGACTTCTTTGTGGCAATAGGCCTAATTAACAACACTTGAAATATAGAGGTCCTTTCTTGAGTAATAGACCTAATTAGCAAGATGATATCCATAAAAGACACATCCTCTGATATCCTTAACCAGCCATTAATAATAAGTAACCATTTCATTCCATTATATCACCCAGAAAGCTTGACTATTAAGAATCTCCTATTTTGGTCTGAACGCCAAAGTAGCACTAAGAGTCATATGACCAAAATAGTCGAAGAAACGTCAGAAATTAATTTGAAAGACCTCTTTGCTCACACTAACCTATTTTTACTAGAAAATATGAGTAAACCATCACTTTACACTTGTTCTTTGCTAGTCAAATGAATAGTTTGAAATAAAGACCCTTTTTCGCTAAAAGAATTACATTTAATGTGATGGAGTGAAATTGATTGCATGAATCTATTTATGTATAATAAATTTGGACGTTCGATTGTTTATGAACGTATTTAATCATATATTACAGCTGTGATATGAAGTCATGAATTATAATGTACGCAGTGTTAAGTGTCCTAATTTAGACATAGGATGGACGTTTGTTCGTGTGTTAAACTATACAGGATCATTTTAAATTGTTATTTTATGTTTTGGTCTTTGCTTGTCAATAAAGAAATAAAGAAGGCTTTTAAATGGACATTTTTATTCATAATGACCTGCCATATATATATATATATATATATGGAAAACTCACAAAGTATCCCGTGAATAAGCAATAAAGCCCACAGGGAAAATTAATACTAGGATTCCAAGTACTTAGATATATATATATATATATATATATATATATATATATATATATATATATATATATATATATATATATATATATATATATAATATATATATGGAAAACTCACAAAGTATCGCGTGAATAAACAATAAATGCAACAAAGCCCACAGGAAAAATTAATACGAGGATTCCAAGTACTTGGAATCCTCATATTAATTTTCCCTGTGGACTTTGTTGCATATATATATATATATATATATATATATATATATATATATATATATTGTTTTTACATAAAAAAGCGAAAACCAACGGGGACATCGGCCAGTAAGTTAAGTTTGTAAGGATGAATCTAGTTAATAAAACGACATTGGACCTCCAACGCCCAGGTACCGGGTTGAATCCCAGGAGACCAAACACCAAATAATTTCAAATTGGGTAAGGAGCTAGCCGTATAGTGAAGGCACAGAGCCAGCCTGGTGCGTGGGCAAATATTACCCAAGAGTGACTTAGAAAAAGAAATATATAATTCTTGTCCCACATTGAATATATTCATGATTCCGTCATTTTTCCATATAGGCCTAAAGATTCGCAGCGTAAAATAACTTACATCTGAAATAAAGGACCTTAACCAGATCAGGTTATTCTCCACGTTTTGTTTTTTTTACAGAGATTGTCCTAGAATATACGAAAAATCAACCATGCCTTAATTATAATTAACCAGGCAATGGCTTTGCCACTCCCCCCTACGAGGGGAGTTTGCGCTTCGCTACTAAGATTAAAATTTAAAATCTAAAAAAAAGCAGCCATGGTTAAATTTCTATAAATTTTCAGAACTTCGCCAATTATAATAATTTTAAAAATGAACTCTAAACTAAATTTCCCCCCTTTCAAAATATTACGTTGATAAAATATATAGTTATAGAAGAAGAAGATATATGAAGATAAATTTTATGAACTTCACCATTTGTAATTCTTTGGATTTTAAAAAAATCACAAAATTTCGATGCTTATATTTATTTCTGAACTTCACCATTTTGTTTTTGGATATTATAAAAGAATTATTAGAAATAACCTTGATAAAAAACAAGTCATAACCAAACTAAGATGAAATTATTATTCAAATACTCAAAAATATCCCCTTCTTAAATTATAGAGTTAGTGATAATTTCTCTGTTTCTGAACTCCACAATTTTCAATTCTGTTTATTAAAAAAAATCAAACATCGATAATCATTTTCATTTTCTAAAAAAAATTTAATAATTAAATTAACAGACATGGTCATTCTCAAACTTAAAAAAAATTTCATGAAATACCTTGAAATTTATCCCAGTTCAAATATAGTGTAATTAATTAATAAAATATGTGAAATAATTTAACAAATCAAAATGGAATTTTGCACAGGAACGGAATTGACTAAAGAGAATTAATTCGCTAATATCGCACTAAATTTATTCGCTTCACTTTAGGCACTGTAAAAACTAATTAAATAGGATGTTATACTATTCATTTCACAGCATGATAGTATTAATGATACACGTAGAGTCAATCAAATGGACTTTGAGTTCGGTGAAGTTATAGTATAGAAGTGAATTGGAAACTTGCCAGGCATTGGAGGAATGATGGATTGGATTTGAGTCGCTGGACGATGAGGAATGAAGTGATTTGTAAAAACCTTAGACCTTAAAAAATGTCGCGAAGAACCATGGCCATGGATACCAAAGAGTATTCCGAGTCTTCTCGGGGTGTTGAGAATAGGATGAACCTTGGCTCGACTAATCTGGATTCCTTCTCGACGGCCACGTTTCATTTCTCCCCAAATTAGGGGATTCTGACATGGCTCCTGCCTCGGCAAAAATTGCCATCTTAGGTAGGGTTACTTCCGGAGGAAACCGTAAATGAGCTACAAGTACTCTTATTTGGCTAGACGCAGAGGAGCGTTGCTTATTTTAGATACACCTTTCCCTATTTCTTACACCAATCTATAGAATTTTAATGATAAACAGATAAATGTCTTACTTAACTTCATTCAATTAAATATTCCTCTTTTAATGCCCCAATATTCATTATGTCATCCCAGAAATACCAAAATAATTTATACATCGTGACGCGAAAATTTCCCCCAGAAGATTCTTCATAAGGAAAATTCCCCCCAACAGAGAACTTCACCTATGGAAAATTACATCCAAGGAAATTTCACCCAGGGAAAATCCAGGTGAAAAAATTCTGTGAATAAATAAAAAAAACTTCATTTAAAACTTTATTAGTAATAATTATTACACACATAGGGAAGAGTTTAATATAATTTAGAAATTTAGTTTGGTTATATCAAAACGTAACATAGTTTTATAGAATTAAAATTCATTTCATTAAATAATCGTCAGTGCATATTATTTATACAAGACATCTATGAGAAATTTCAAAACATCATTTTCGTCCGAACACTCAACAAAGCGTTTAAGTTTGCCATTAATGTTTTCATATTTCTGTTTCTGGTGGCTTTGATCACCTCGTGAAATGTGAATAATCTTTTTTGAGAAAGATTTTCCTCTTTTTCAAATACAGAACATAGCTCCCATAAATTCAGATGCATGTTCGTTAATGATGACCGGAGTGCACTATGAAAACCTACTTCATTATTGGATTGTGCTAGGTTTTGCAAGACGTGGTCTTTTCGTACGTTCCAAAATTTTATTGAGAATAAAGGCTCTCATTTTCTACGCCGTCACCCTTCCTCGGATATACCAATCTAGGCACTTTCAACGGATGAAATAAATTAGTCGGATAATATCATCATTATTAGAAAGCATTTCAAAAGCGACAACGCCCTCGGACTGATGAACAAATGTCAAGGCATTAAAGCATTTGATTTTGAGTGTTTTTCTTCCAATATCGCAAATTTTCCTCAAAGACGATTGTCCAAAATGTAATAAACAGCCATATATAAAATGAATTTGGAGATTCTGCCAAGAAGGCGATATGTATGCATGTCTCAAAGTCCATTAAGCAATTTGAAGAGGAAATATTTGGACGTAACTCAAAGGGAGTTTCAAATAATCTCATATAGGATGCTTCTCTTTTATTTGGTAAAAGAGCAAATACACGTAGGAGATTTGTATTTCGAACGATAATTGCACTGTAAAGAGTTGAGTCAAAAGATGCGGGGAAGATTTAAATGCCCCATTACAAGACCAAAAGCTATTTGCTACCAAGTTATCTAAGCCAGATTCCTTTGCAAAAATAAGAATTCGATCAGTCATCTATTTCGCCGCCATATGCCAGGAAAGGTAAACACCATTTGGAAGTAACCTAAATGATGCCGGAATTTCATAACCAGTTCGACTTGTCCGAAGTGTAGGAATCCTAATACTGTTACACCTCCAGTTTGGTACGCGACGGAAAAGAGGGGCTATACTTGGTAACTTTGTAATTGATGAAATTAATTGCAGAGAAGATGTGGCCCTTTCTCCTTCTCAGATTTTCTGACGTAAAGAACTCACGGTTTTGCGTACTGTGTGATCGAAGAAATTCTCTGACAGCCAAGTTCGGGCATTCCGGCTGGTATGGCAGGGCGCAGATACTTGCTGCCACACGTAAGGCCTCCCTCCAGCTACCCGGTCGATCCATGGCTTCACCAACTCGACCAGAACACGGATGTAGCCGTTGGTGTTCAGTTTTTGGCAGGCAGAAAAAAAGTGTGGTGGCGTGACGTCACCTTCACTGCTGAAGACATCGAAGACCATGATTGTCGCTGGAAATTTAATCTGTATGAGCCTGGGAACGCCTTTGGGTGCGAAAGCAAGTCACCTGTTGTTCTTGGAAATAACCTTTTGGTCTTGGAAGAAATTCTTCTCGTTGGAGAAGAACCACAGCATGTCTGGTTCCAACGGGTGTTTCACTTGTTGATCAGCTTCTTGGTGTGCTTGAGCTTTTTTTCTGCATCGCCTTGGACAGAAATCGCCCTATCCTTATCTTGTATGAGAAGTAGCGCATGTTCTCATGCACCACCAGCCTGATAAGCTTTTCATCCATACCTTTCGCGCATACATTGGCAGCATCGACTTCCCGAGATCCTTGTTGGTGATCTCTTGGATTTCAACGACAAATTGCGGCTTTATGATGCCGTCAGATCGTCGACCATGCGTCTTCCTCTCTGCTGTCGCCTCCTCGTCGAATCCTGATTTTTCTAGCTACTTTCTGACCTTATCCACCATCCTTATGGAAGTCTGAAATCTCCTGTTTGTCCTTCCCACGTGGATTCCAAGGAGGACGTCATGCCTCATCCACAAATTGGGGGGTTCAAAATTTTCCATAATAAATTTTTCTGCAAAAAACAAAGAAACAACAAAAATGGTCATTGCTTTTTAGTAAAAAAAAAGACGGGCAACAAAAGTAAAAAAATATATGTATAAAATTGCAAACGAGAACTGTCCACACACATACACTATATATATATATATATATATATATATATATATATATATATATATATATATATATATATATATATATATATATATATATATCGCACCCGACTCCAAGAAGAGACGAAAGTTTTCCTTGGTGGCACAGGAAAATCTAAGGGGAGGGAAAGGGTCGTCCCTAAATGGCCCTGGACTTCTAACGTCTAGGTACCAGGTTCCTTCCCAGGCCTTGCGAACACAAAACTTTACTATACATGACGGAACTAGCCTCCATTCGCAACACCGCTGTCTTTCTTTGACCCTTCTCCTCATACCCAACATTTCTGCGCCAGATCCCGAAGGGGATTTATATCCACACTCCCGTTCCTAGATGGGGTGCTGCCCCCGGGTCTCGAAGAGGTCTCTCCTCGCTGGTTAGTGTCAAGAACACTACTCGCTACCACCCTCCCCCCACAACGTTGAACGGATCCTGGTTCCATTTATCCAGTTTGGAGATCTGGACTTTGATTGGAAAGAGACGAATGGCGTAAATTACACACATAACCAATCCTGGTGTACACAACCCATCTCTTCTGATGTCCCTCCTACGTGGTTGCCAAATCCATACTCCCATGATACGGAAATGGGTGGCTTGGGCCACGCACTTCGCACGCTTAAGGGTTGGTGGACAAACAGAGGACTCTCGCTGACTCTCCAACTTCCACGAGTCGGCTCATCGTGGTATCATGCTTACCAGTATTTGTCTTACTGATCTTTATGTGACTTTCCTTATATGGGAAGTGACCTCGTCTACGGTTGAAAAGAGGACGTGTGGTGAAATTTATTAACCTAACTCGCCCAACCTGACCCACGCTAACCTAGCCCTTCCTACCTAAGCTAAACTCCTTCAACCACACCAAATCTAACTTACTTTGACCCATTACGGCATAACCAAATCTTATCCAAACCAACTCAACCTACCATTGCCTCCTTCCCGGTCACAACATTTGAGAGGAGATTTGGTCATTTCCGATTAAAACCTAGTGAAGAACTTCTTTCAAACTCTTTTTAACTTTCTTTTTTTAAATCTTTCTTTTCTTTCAAACTTTAATTTTCTTTCAAAATTCCTTTTTCGTTCAAACATTCTTTTTCTTCCACCTCCTTTATTTTAAACATTCTTTTCCTTCAAACTTTCTTTTTTTAAGCCTCTTTTCTTTTTAACGTTCGTTTCTTTCAAACCTTCTCTTTTTTCAAACTTGATTTCTATTTTATTTCAAATTTCCCTTTTACTTCAAATCTTTTCTTATTTAAAACTTTATCTTCCTTTCAAACTTTTTTTTCTTTCAAACTTTCTTTTTCTCTCAAAATTCTTTTCTTCCAAACTTCCATTTTATATTTCTTTTAGAATTCTTTTTCTTTCCAACTTTCTTCTGTCATTAGTACCACGCCTCCCCAATAATCACTATTTACTCCAGTCTTCCTCGGTCCCAGATCGTCCGCATCACAGCTGTCGAGTGGCGAAATCTCTCTGCTATAAACGGCTCTAGAAAATGTTTCCTAGAAGATGTTCCCAATACAATTTATAACCACTTCCCCCCTTCCCAACAGAGCCTACAAAGAGTAAATAATCATCTTTGCCCGTCGAAAAACAAAAATCTTTCACGAAATGTCTCTGCCATCTCACCGAAGTTTCATTATCACTCCTGAGCTTTCAGTTTACCTGGAAAATCCTAAAAGGTTTGACCTCACACAGGTGTGAGAGAGAAGAATAGAAGGCAGGACTAACGAATCTACAAACAATAGAAGGAATAAAGGTCAAAATGACCTCGCCCTCCCCCCTACCAACCAGAGATGAAAATAGTGTATCCGCTTAGAAAGATCTGTAAAGATACGATGATAAAGTTCGTGCTGGCGCAAAAGATTTCCCCCCAGTCCATAAATATTCGACTATTGGATTACTGAACGTTGGAATCGAGAACAGAATATTACGGGGACCCCGAAAACGATTAGAGATCCATTAAGGGATTTTCGAGTCGACTGGAAGAATGAGATTCGAATTTTTGCTGTGCTATCGTCATTTGTTTGGAAATCTAAGGAGGACATCTGATGGATGATCGCCGCTTTTGTTGGTATTCTCGTGACGAAGGATTAGGTTTCGTCTGCATATTTGTCTTTTATTTTAGAGGGTGATGATAATGATTTGAGAAAGGACGACGAATAAATTGCCCTTATTCAGAAATCGAAAGCGGGATTACTTTTATAGAAAATAATGTTTAGCTATATTTTCCTCGCCTATGCACGTTAAATCACAAAAATTATACCAGCTTTAAATCTAAAATAACCTTTTTATAAATTGAGATATTTTAAAGTTTTTTTTTGTGTAATATAACATCAAATTTTTTGATTATGTGATGCTAACTGTTTTTATTAAACAACATAATTATTTGTTATTTAAAACAATGTTTCTAGGACATTACTGCATAATGCATCACTTCTGGAAGATGTTTAAATTTTTAGGTTAAATAAATTATTTGAGACCCTTAAAATGCGGCAGACAAAATATCACCTCTACATCGTCAAGAATTATAGAGAAACCAAAAGCTCAATGCAAGTGCAAAAGTATTCCGAAAAACGAATTTTCCCAAAGAGCATCTTCAACTAAACCTACTATTTGGAAAACTGTTGAAAAGTTGAAAAGAAATGGAACTATTCTCAAATTGAATAAAAAAAATTCAGGACGACTGAAAAGTGTAAAGAATGAACGTGTTCGTCAGTTATAAGTACAAAACACTAAAGTATCCTCCAGAAGAAATTGTACAAATGCTATTTCTGTGAATTGTTCGTAAAGACTTGCAATTCTATCCATTTAAATCCGTTATTAAACACCAACTCTTTGAAAATAATTTTCATCGCCGTCTCCGATTTGTTCAATGGTTTCTAGGACGTCCAGGAAGATTTATTGAACAGTTAATTGCTGGAAATGAGTCTGGATTCCAGTGGGTCATAGGACCGAATGGCTTCCCAGAAGCCCTGATTTGTCCCTTGTGATTTCTTTTGGTGGAAGAGTGCAGTTTATTCAATATCACCTCTCAATTTAGTAACTTTAGGAATACAGACCAGATGTAATCAAAAGAGTGATTAGGGAGATGAGAGATGGAGCCCACGTCTGTATAAATAGAATTGACGGTACTGTTGAATAAATATATAAGTTAAATAAAGAAAGTGTTGACTGTTATTACGGATTTATTATTTTGAGATTATTATATTTTCTTATTAAATCAATATCATAGCGATTGTTGTCTCAGTAACCAAATTGTGTGCAAATATGCTCTTGTATAACCTTTAGTTCATATAAATGCTACTTAAATACTATAAGTTTGCCTGCAAACCGATTTACGGTGTAAAGTAGGACTGTTCTCTACATCAAACCAAATAAATGGTTTCCAAATATCTGGATTTATGAAAAAGCTATTTAGATTAAAGCTCGTATAATTTTATATGATTCACTCTGTCAACAGAGACCCAACGAAGGTTGAAAGATGGTGAAAAACGTTATTAAAAAAGATGAATGAACTATGTATATATATCTTGCTGTAGTTTTCATAAATTTTTATGTTATGTCCAATACTGCCCACAAGTATTCGGAAGCCTTCTTTAGGCTTCATGTGAGTTTCGCATAATTACTGGGGGCGTCCTATTGACTAAGTGTATTTTGAGGGCTTTGCGTATTCTATTGGTTTTGGTTTGGTTTGACGTAGATTATAATGGTTTATGTACTCTGTGGGCTTCCAGTTGGTTTAATGTATTATTTAGGTGCGGTTGTTTTAGTGTATTATATGGTCTCTTGCTAGATTAGCCTAATCTGTGGTTTTCAATGACATAAGGCATTTTGTAGGCTTCGAGTTGGCTTAGCGATTTCTGTGGGATTCACATATTCTATGATCATTCTGGGGTTCGGTGTGTCCGTTGGGCTTCGTGTGGGCTTGCGTTTTCTGTCGTGTTAGTGTGTTCTGTGGGTTTCATACGGACTTAGAGTACTCTCTGGGCTTCACCTGTTCTATGAGATTTTCTTTTGGCTCAGTGAATTATTCTAAGGCTTTTAGAATAGGCTTTGCCTATTCTGAGGGCTTTCTGTTGCTGCTTTTGCGCATTCTGTGGGTTTCCTCTTGGCTCAGGGCATTCTTTTGGGGATTGGTTAGCATTCTGTAGGCTTCACGTGTTTTGGGGGCTTTGTGTATTCTGTCACCGTGTAAACGAAGCCATTTAATAACATTTGGCTCGTAAATAATAATAATAATGATAATAATGAAAGAATAATGATCGTTAGGATGATTGCTTCATTTAACACTGATTGATATACTTTTGTGTTGGTAATAATTGCCCCCCCCCTCCCCCTCGCCCGCCCCCCGTCTCCTTACAATCGTGGATGAAGTCACCCCGGAACGGAGGATGAAATTCACATAAAGACCAGAATGACAATCACATGGCAACGGCAAAAAGGATTAGGAGCAGTTGCTCGCTGCGAACCGTTGTGGCTCAAGAAAGGACCAGCTCTTTTCAAGTCTGGGGAGTGTGGAGATTTAAACTCATTAACTGGTTTCGAGATGGAGGAGTGGTGTGCTGCGTGTGTTAATAGAGCTCTTCATCAAGCCCTTGGAAGACTCTCTTCGTATGAGGATCGTCTTCCTAGGACTTAAGGAAGAATATATATATATATATATATATATATATATATATATATATATATATATATATATATATATATATATATATATATATATATATATATATATATATATATATATGTATGTATGTTGAAGACCATGGTGTATTTCGCCTTAGTTAATTTCCTTTGGCAACTTTCTATTCTTCTAACTGTCTTTTTTATTCCATCTGGTAGATGGTAGATCACTTGTCCTGTATTCATCTCTCTTTTAAATGAATAAATAAGACAGTTAGAGGAATAGAAAGTTGCCAAAGGAAATTAACTAAGGCGAAATACACTATGGTCTTCTTCAAAATTTACATTCAAGAAAGACTGCTATCCATCTACACTAATATATATATATATATATATATATATATATATATATATATATATATATATATATATATATATATATATAAAGGGTCTTTCAACAAGGACGCTCGAGTTTGACAGGCGATAGTGGCCATGTTGTTAAAACGACATCTGGCAACCTCACTGTGAACTGTTCAGTAGTACTTGGCAAGTCACGTTGAACATCGTGTGCAAATCATCAAATGTTATTATCAAAATCAGTTCTCCGTTCGACAAACGTTCCGCGAATTACGTGATTTCTATCCTCGCGGCAGCGACGAGGCTAATTTTTGGATGAATGGATTTGTGAACAAGCAAAATTGTCGGATTTGGGACGAAAACAATCCACATGAGATACACCAGCACCAATTGCATCCTAACAAAGTTACTGTTTGGTGCGGATTTTTTTCTAACGGAATCATTGGTCCGTATTTTTTTGAGAACGAGGATGGGATTGCCATAACCGTCAACGTGAGACCTACAGATCGATGATAAGCAACTTCTTGTGGCCTCAACTGGATTATATGCCGGATATGGATACTGACGACATGTGGTTCCAACAGGACGGCGCTACGTGCCACACTGCACACACCACCATAGACATTTTGCACCAGCGATTTCAGGGCAGGGTCATCTCGCTCGGCGGCGACTTCAACTGGCCACTGAGATCATGCGATTTAACGCCATTAGACTACTTTCTTTAGGGGCTACCTTAAATCGCAGGTCTATGTGAATAATCCGTAAACAGTTGATGTCCTCAAAGTCAAAATAACGAACATCATCTAGCAAATTCATCCAGATTTATGCGACAAAGTCATCGAAAATTGGGCCTCCCGAATACGTTCCACCAAGCGAAGCCGCGGCGGACATTTGAACGACGTCATACTCCACACTTAATGCCATAAAATGTAGTTTCAAATTTAAAATATATTGAGTGCATATATAACACACAACTTGTTTTATTTACATTGAAAAATCGAGCCACGTTATTGAAAGATCCTATATATATATATAAATAAATATATATATATATATATATATATATATATATATATATATATATATATATATATATATATATATATATATATATATATATATATATATATATATATATATGGATATAGTGTAGTCGAGCGTTTGGCTTATATTACTTCTGCCACCAATTTCGTGGCACGGAGGAGAAACACTTGGGTTTCAATAGGAAAACTATCTTCCTAAATAATTAATAAGAGTTATGAGCATAAACTGCAGTTACTGCTAAGTTAAATAGGCCTAAAGGACGATTGCGTCTAAGTTAATCCAACGGGGGGAAAATTAGGAGCTGGAATAATAAATGTGCAAGAAAGAAGGTGTATCGGATGGTGATGTTAACTCTAGTTCCTAAGATTGGAAATAACGGTAACGAATACAAGCTCGCCTGGCATTCTTTCAAAAAGTGAGCTTAATAGCAATAATTAGCAACTGGACTTTGTTATTCGATCACTGGAAAGGGAGGTTCCCCTAAGTTACAAGTTGAGGTCGAGCTATCTAATTTGTGAGCGTGCTTAATATGCTCCCTCACCCACGATGGGGGGGGGGGGCTTGGCTACGCCTCTGTGTTTGTGTGAGAACGGTTTCATATAACGGTCTACTATCCTCAGTAAATAAAGACCTATGATATATCGGTCATTTATGCTCTTAATCTATTTCCTCAAATAGGCAGGAATTGATTAGTAGACCCGTATCTGAATTTTATAGAGGACTGTCTTTGCTGCGAGGGTGTTATACAAAGAATACGGCGCTTGCCGTCGAGGTGTGAGACATGTTTATGATTGGGCGAAGTTATCTATTCTCAGAGCGGCTCGCGACATTACACCTAGACGCTGATAAGGAGTTCAGATGATAAACTGTTATTGCAACCTTGCCAAGAGAGATAATGAGTTGCGGAGTAAGTGTTCTATGCCATAACTATCTTAGTGGTTCGTGTCAAGTTAACAGAATTGTGGATGCCTACCTCTTCCATACCTAAAGGATGATGTTTGACTTAAAGATCAATTTGAATGGTAGCTGTTATCATTTATACACACAAACATGATTACATTTTATGAGGTTAAATAAGTATTATAGCAACCTAGGATGTTTGAATATGTAAAAAATTAAACAAGATATTTACATAACTGTGAGAGATGGTACAAAGATAAGCTACTCAGGGTCGTTAACGTGAACAAAATAATGGGAAAAGGACTATTTACATAGGTTAAGGCAAATAGTGAAATAAATAAATATAGGAACTGTTATCCGAGGTGGATAATTGTTTAAATTGATACATCGTTGATCATTCAGGTTAATATTACCAATTGAGTGGAGCTGAGTTAGAAAAGAGGAGAGGTACTGAATGACAAATATGAATTTCCTGGCACGGAGTATCAATTGCATGTATTCTGTGGAATTTGATCTCGAGTTTCACTTTACGGACCTTTGTGGGTCGGTCACGGAAAGTGACGCCTCACTTGTCAAGTCTGACGTTTCTGTGGGCAAATGTGTCCCAGAATCTGTTTCTTATTTTCGTGCTATAAGTAAACATATTTGTTTCGCTGAATTATCGGGCACGGGCTGGTATAAGGGGGGAAGGGGACTTGCACAGACTTGGGTGTCCCTCACGAAGACGTGAGGGCATTATTACTAATGTTTTGAGTGACGATGTCCTCTTTGTCTAATTCTTTGGATATTGTCGGTCCAAAATGAATTTTCTCTTGGGTAGCAAACAGCTATACCCAAGGAAAAAAGAGACTCAGTTTTAGGCTAAAATGTTTTGTTTTGTTTTTTATTTTTGGCCGTTATTATGATTAGTGTTTGTTTCCATATTTTAAGAGTTTAATATTGTAATTATTAAACATACCTAGTAAACAAAAGTCTGAGGGAATTTTATATTTTCAAAGAAGGAGGATGGTTAGTTAATCTGAAGGTGGGCTCTTTCAAGGTAAAATTCCTAAGAATCTTGGAATAATTCTTTCTTCCGTTAAAATAATTATAGTTCAATTTAAAGAATATGGTAAAACCATGGAATCAAGGTCTGGTCATCATGTGCCTTCTCCAAGATGCATGCTATTCGAAACCCTTCGAAAATAAACTTGGGTTAAAAGCTTCTGAAGTAAAAGAAAGATCTCAAGTCAAGCCTATCTTGGTTAATAAGAACTTAAGGTTAGAAGGAAGCCTCTTTTAACTATGACCAATATTAAGAAGAATAAGTAGGCTCAAGAAATAAGCAAGAAGCCTTTAGAATTTTGGCACAGCATATTTTTTTCTGACAATTCAAAGTTTGCTTAATTTTTAGACAATGAAGTGGTATGAGTTTGGAGTTTGTCCTTTTGGGTCATAAGAAAAAAAACAATAGCGAAAAAGGGTGGCTTTATTGATATCGTATGTGGAGCAAAAATTAAAAAAGGTAAGGTCATTTTTGGTTCTGTGTGTTGACGATATCATCATGGAATAATACATTTACATTTTTAAAAGGGACTTCTCTGAGAAGCTTTTCAAAGGGTTAGTTTAAAAAGAAACTTGTTTATTCATAGAAGATGGAGCTCCGTGTCATAGTGCATCAAAGACAAAAGAATGGGAGAACAAAAGCGTCCTTACCTGACTTTCCGAGTCAAGTCTGTCTCCTGATACGATCTCAATATGTAGAATAAGTGAGAATATCGGACAAGATTTTACGGAAAAAGTGCCTCACCCTCCCCACCTTCGAACACGGTCAGATTTATTGAATGTCATATGCAAAACAGTCGGAAATAGCATAAGTTGTAATTTCAGAACTGATTAAATCTAGGCTTTGATGAATTGCAGCTTTAAAAGCCAATAAATGAAGTCAACAAAGTATTGATAATGTACTTTCATTGTTCAAAATTGTCAACTGCGGGCAAAAGTTTTCGGACACCTGGAATCTTTCTTATTCCTTTGGTATGTCTATTAATATGTTGGTGTAGGTTTGGAGGTATATGTCCAATAAATCCGGAAAGAAAAATAAAAGTAGAAGCTTCATTATGACTTTTTTTAAATATCTAAAGGAGCTGCTATTGATATGTATAAAAATCTTGGAATCAGTATACGATATATTATAGTCAAAATGTATTTATATAACACATCAGATTTGCTGAAAAGTATGATATTCCATATTGACAGAATTTGATAATGATAATGGCAAAAACACGTAACTATACAGGGGAAAAGATGTCTGAAACGCATACTACATAAGGAGGATCTCACCTGCCGACAAATCTCCCGGAGGTTCGGCGGATCACATTCCGGTGTTGCACAGAAATGTTGAAGAAAATCCTAGAAAATAAATACCTCCACGACTGAATTCGTTCTGGATTACCCAGGGTCAGTACTGAGTACGCAACGCGACTACAGATTCCTGTGTTGCATGAGGTTTCGGAATCGTAATAAACTGTAGCCCAGCTGCAACATGTAAAGATAGAGGGCGGCCAGGTTAATGCATGCATCAATCAGTCCAGTGCAGACTATTTGTGCAAGGTCTGAAGTCATGTAAAGCCCACCAGAAACCACTGATCAACCTTCAAAACTCGCGATGCCGACTGGCTTGGGCACGCACTCACCGAAATTGAACAATGCGTTATCGGGGATGTGCCTTATGGTCCAAAGTCAACGTTAAATGTCTTCTCGAACCCTAGCCACGCTAGATCCGCGGGAGTCCATGGAAGCAGTGGACTCAAGAGTGCATAGTTCCAAAAGTAAAGCATGCTGGCCGCTCTGTAACGGTATGGAACTCCATGTCAAGTTCAGGGGTGAGTGATCTCACTCTTTGTGATGGCATCATAAATTCAGAAAGGACCAAGCTGTCCAGAGAGATTACATGCTGTCCTCAGTCCTAGACCTCTCCATAAGTACCCAGAATGTGATTTTCCAGCAGTATTTTGTCCCATGTCCCAAGTCTGCGACGACCATACAGTGTTTCTGGCCCACAATATTAGGGTGATTGACTGGACACATCAGTCTCCGGATATGAAGCCATTGGAAAACCTCTGTCAGGACCTGAAAGAGGCCGTAAAAAGTCGTCAGTCAGCCTACAAAGAGCAACGGAAGGCAGTTGTAGCCAAGGAATGGGCCAGTAACAAATCCCTCAGGTATCGTAGCCTCGTGAGAGCACGCCTCTAAGAACAAGTGTTCTCATCACTGACAAGAGACTTTCGACACGTACTGAGATTTCTGTATCAGTTTGGTGTTGCTGTAATTTCCACAGAGTTTCATCTGTATATCTGTTATATGTTGATGATGTTACATGTTTTGTCAAATTTTGTATTTTGTTTATTCTTGTTGATTATTTGGGGCATATATAAGTTATTGCTATTTATTCCCCATTATGTCGCCGTTATATTCCTATTGATATGCAAATAAAAACTTTACTCCGCCCCTGCATTTATCTAATTTCCTAAAACTTCGAGGTATCCGAAAACCTTTGGCTGCGGCTTTATTTAATTATTTAAAATTATAAATATTGGTATTTAATTAATTAAATGGAAATCTATTTACTTTTTCCATGTCTATGTGGGCTGCATCCGTTCGTCATTTGTGCTGGGGAGTAACTGCTATCTGACTTGGAGAAGTTACGCAGGTGTAAGGGACCTGATAGCCAGTCTGAATTCAGGTTCCTATGCATGCCTTCAAGACAACTGTTTGCCCTACGGGTTTCTTGTCTAACAGAGACGTGTTCTTTTGCCGTCATCTGTAATAGCTGGTTAAATACTCCTGAGAGAAATTATACGGCGTCGTCATAGATTATCTACCGGTACGCCGATTCGGGACACGTAGCTATTATAAAAACCATTCACTATAGATTATAATGTCATGTCCCTAAGGGGAAAAGCTTTTATCCATTTTGTAAATCTAAAGATGGCATTAATGAGGTATTTAAAACCTTCCCTTAGTAATGGAACAAGAATAAAAATGTCTTCATCGACTATGAAATGGGTTTGTGAGCTGTGAATTGCGTGTAAGTTGGCTTTGTGTAACGATGTATATATATATATATATATATATATATATATTGGCAAGCTATGCAACGTCTAACCCAATCTAATTTTCCAGATGAATCGATCTATAATCAACTTCTAGGTTGATCGAGCTCCGAGATGGCCAAGAATGTGTAACTGATCAAGTGAAACCACTCCAGACTGAGGAGTAAGTTGGGGTATGACTAAGCCTTGGGATAAATCACAGATGGTAGAGATGCGAGAAATTTGAGTGATTTTATCTAGGTTAAGGGAAAAGTTGAAGGATCGGCTTGCAATAAAATCCCTTCCTAACCTGAGAACTGAGAGTCACCGATAGCTTCATAATCTACGGATTTCACATAATGAAATGGCTGGATATAATGGATTAACAGATGAAGTCAGAGGATTAGCCTGTATAGAGGAGGATGAAAGGAGATGAAAGCTGCGTATGACTCAAGGCGAGTGGAGCTCGCGATAGATCTTCGGTCGGATTATGAGAGCGCGAATTCCTCGGGAGGAGTGTTTGGTGGAATGAGAGCGGAACGTCTACAAGATGAGGCTATAATTGTTGTGCACGTATAGAATTCACTTCCCTATAGCATGGAGTTAGAATGATTTCTAACAAAAACATATTAACAATTCCTTGCTAAATGTGGAATAGTTAAGTCCGGCATCCTTGAACGCATAGCAAAATGAGCCAGTTTACCATCTCCCGTGGTGGAACTGCTCCAGCTTACGTTTAAAGTGTCTGTACAGAGGCGTAAGCGACACTTCCTTTTATGTGGTACAAAAAGGCTAGCTGCTGTTACGTTCCTTTTGATTTTACTGAAACATTTTCTGCTTCACTTTCATTCGTATTCTTTAGGAGTCTATTAAAGGGTGGTGGTGCTATCGGCGTCCCGTAGGAACCAACTGATGAAATTAACTATGCCAAAAAATCTTTGCAGCTTTGTCAACCTGGGCAGTAACATTACCATTAGAATATACATTTAATCTTACAAAGTCTAGGAAGTTAACTCCGAAAACACACAGTACAAGATTGATCTGCAACGTTTGTAATCTCACTTGTACAAAGAGCTCTCTCATGTGCTACAAGTGTTCTCCGTTCTTTTATGCTATCTTCAAGTATGGGCGAATACGAAATCTAATATTCTCAAAACATGATTAATGTATCGCCGGTATAATTGAGCACTATTGCAAAGTCCTTGTGCCATTGCGATCCACTCGAATAATTCATTTGGCGTTGCAATAAGCGTACTTTCTGTTGAAGGTGATTATATAGGTATTTGGAAGAAAGCGTCCTTCTGCTTAACCTTACAAAATACTTTGCAAATTTGCTGTATAGTCAGTTATATAAGTCAGAGGATCTTTACCTTTTACTCTCACATAATTTAATAGGCTGGAATCACAAGTTACTCCATACAACTGATCTGAATTATGAGCTAAGTTTCTGGAGCTCACGAAGGGTGATTACGAAGGGTGATTTTTCCTCTTCGGGCAACATTCATTGATTATGTGTAACGGCTAATTACTTTGGCAAAAGCCTTCTGGGACTAAATTCAGCTGGCAGAGTTTTATTAATTATTCGATCGGACAATGAGGAAGAACATTGGAATTTTTCATTGCCAAACTTTTACACTGCTGCTTTAGGCCTATACAAGGTGTCCCAGAAAAAAAGTTAACCGTACTTTGAATTAGTATAACCCAAAATCTATTGGCGATTTTTGAGTCTTGCAAAATAAAATAAATTTACCAACTATGTATCTCTCGATTCTAGAAATTTCATCAAATTCCCTTTTACGATATTGATACACTAATGGGTTTAGTGGAGCCTATCAAAATTATGTTTGCGCAAGGAAGTAAAATAATGAAACTTCGAAGTTTAAAATCAACAAATATATTTAAATCCATTTTCTACAAAAACACCTCTTCATATGGGTAATACAAATTCATTTTTTATTTTTCTAAGCACCGTTTCCTTCCACATGTCCTCCATTTCTTTCCAAGCACAGTTTTGCCTTTGATCGCATTTATTGAACAACTTTTTTGATTAATTTGTGATTTTCCTTAAGTCTATTGACTTCACGTGTGATACTATCTCTTAACTGGTTGATGCTTTGTGGTGGAGTAGAATACACTTTATTCTTTAGATATCCCCATAAAAAATAATCGCACGGTGTTAAGTCAGGGGATCTTGGGGGTCATTCAATCGCATGATTTAGCGCGACAGTGTGGTTGTCAAACGTTTCTCTTAGTTTTGTTCTTACAGCAAGCTCTCTATAAGCTGGTGCGCCGTCCTGAATCCACCAAAGTCTATTGAATTGATTGCTGTAAATTTGGCGGAGTTCCGGGAAGATCCTTTCGTTGATCATGCTCAGTTAGGCAGCACCAATCAATTTATTCTCGTAAAACAATGGGCCCAAAAGATAGCCATTCCCGCATATTCCGATCCGCAGAGACACTTTCTGATCACAAATACGTGTGTCAAAGTTGAATGCTGCGGGGTTGTTCAGCGGCGCATATTGCCGAATGTTATGGCTATTTACCTTTCCATTCTTGAAAAAGGCTGCCTCGTCACCAATCACAATGTTTTCCAACAAACGAACAGGTTTATGTAGAAGCCATTAATTTCCCTCGATTAGGTATAGATCTACGGGTGGTTTGCTTTTAACAGAGAACGACCCTCTGCGGTGAATAACTGATCGAGAAGAGTATAAGGTGATATGATCTCATGCGCGTACTTGATGTGGGAGGGCAGTCTATGCACGAAAGATTACTCGATTAATTTTTTGCGAATGTTATCTTACACTTTATCCCGTTATCTCTTTTAGTAGGCGAACGCAGTGTAGGTGAGAGATTTGCTTGGTCTTGGTTAGCATCTCCAATTTCTGAGTGATAATGGGACAATGATGCTCGAGAATCGCTGGTTTGAGTGTCGTGTAGGGGCAATGGCTGTTCGGGTCGCTTAATGATGGGGAGACATTGTCAACCACGTGATAATGAAGCGCAAAAGCTAGCAATTTTAGCTTGTTGCGATCGCTCGTGATCTTCTTCAAGCAGGAAATTAGTTATATTTGACTAAACAAAGACGACGGGAGTTCGTTTGGAACTCTGAATTGAAATGGTATTAAACGGTTGGCTTTCCACGGTATTCTGGTTGGCTGTCTGCTCGTATACCATCATTCTTCTGCTGATTGAGCTAGGCTGGACTTTCCTTCCTTCCGTTGCTTGCTGGTGCGTTGATTTGCAAGGGTATTACCACGAAAAGTCCTCCCAGGCAGGGTGACCAAATTTGTGCTGTTACTGCAGGTGAGAATCCAAATTTGACGAGAGAGTGTTGGGTGTTCGGGCTCAATTTTGGAACTAATTTAATGGCGAGGAATGGAAACTTCCTGGTTTAAAAGCAGATTTCATAGGAAAAATATCTTCTTAAGTAATTAATCACATTTAAAAGCATAGCTCGCGGCTAACTAACTACTAAGTTGGACACAACTGAGGAACGACTACGATTTAATTTAGTCCAACGGAAGAAGATGGAAACGGGATTGTATAGGTATCAACAGTAGTGGTAATTATAGTTATAACAATAGTGATTACAAGATTGGTTGACACTGTTTTAAATCGTGGGTTCAATAACAATAATTAGCGATTGAACTATTATATTCAGCCCCTGAAAAGGAAAAGTTCCCGAACTCACCAATGGGTGCCCGAGCTGTCATATTTTGTGGAGGTGCCTAAGATGCTCCTTCACCCCCGAATGTCTGCCACGGCTACGTCTCTGAGTTTCTCTGGCAACTATTTCATATCAAAGGTCTGACAATATCAGTAAACACGAACCTATAATATCCTAGATTTAGGGGTTCCTAAGCTATTTCCGCGAACAGGTCTGAATTGATGAGTAGATATCTATATTTGAGTTTTAAAGGGAATGTCTCTTGCCGCGAGGGTGTTATGCAAAGAATACGACACTCGCCTTCGAGGTGTGAGACTTGATAGGATTGTGAAAACTCCTTTGTTATATGAGGGGCTCGTGGCATACACCATTGATCAAAGATGCTGACACACTCCAAAAGAGTTCTTAAATAAAACAAGAATTAAGCCATGCAAAGGAAAATAAAGGAAACAGTAGATTTATTATGGAAAATTTTAATACAAAATGGATAACATAACAAAAGATATAGATTTAGAGAGCAATAACATTTAATTTTTCACTCTTCAAAATATCCGCTTTATGCTTAGATCACTGCAGAGAATATTATTGGTATTATAGTTGACAAAACAACAAAAACAAATGTTCTAGTGAAATTTCAATTCCACCGTCAATTAAGTAGTATTGAATCAGTTCATTTGATGTCTATTTCTCTCTCACTTATCTGTAAAGATAATCCGACAGGACTTCTATAGGATTGCAATCAGGGGACAGGGGTGGCCAATCTTTGATTGTAAGCTGCACTTTCTTCTTCAAATAAATAAGAGACAGTCTGTACCTGTGCTTAGGATCATTTTCCTGTTTCAAAATAATATTTTATTTTGATGGGTTCCAGATTAGGGAACCTGATGCTGAATGATACCCATGCTGAGCTTATTTATTAGATATTTTATACAGATCTCCTACGATATAGCAAGCAAAGTTACGCAAACTAGCAGACTACCTCTGTCATGATTCACCATATGAAGAATACACAAAAGAACCATCCACTCACCACTTCTTACAAAAACTACGTTTCGAGCAAATAATTTAAAACTTTGTTTCATCCATCCAAAGCACTCTTTTCCACTCCTGGCTCAGCCACTTTAGCTAGGTGATCGAGAAAATTACAAATTCTCGTAGCCTTATCATCTTCACCGTTGTGCGGGCAGAGACGTTTTTTCCATCTGTGGTGTTTAATTGCTGAGTTATTTCTGGAGAATTAAGGAAGTGGTTTTGGAGAGAGGTCAATCTGTTGAACTTATCCAATGACTTTGAAGTTTTGGGGGATGTCCTTTCGGTTGTATGTCTTTTCAAGGTTCTTGATAGCATTTCTCATTGTATTATCAGAAATTAAAAAAAAAAAATTCGGATAAATTTATGACATGACTTCTTTGCCAAAAGTTATGATGCTTTATCATTCTAAAATGGCTTTGGAGCATATATATATATATATATATATATATATATATATATATATATATATATATATATATATATATATTGTCGAGATTGAGTGAGTGGGTAATCCCAGTCCCACTTCCTGGACATATATTTTATTACCGCACCGAGGTGAAGCGGAGGTGAAGCGTATCCAATACACCTACCTAAGCCACTTCCGGTGAATAAGAATAACCCCGGTGCGTACCCTTAAGATTAAAACTAAGATGATGATCTCCTGAATGTGTTCTCCGCTCAGTAAAAGCCAACCATGGGTGGGTCGGTGGAATATTGAGATTTAAGCCGAGTGGATTGCTTAATAATTGCCAAAGGATCGTCCAAATTAGTTAAACACACATATACAAAAATAATCTTTAATGTACATGAATTTGAAATAAACACAGGGTATATAAATATAAATAGGATTAATCTTGCACTGAATAAATAAGTCTACAAAATGTTGTGGGGATTACTTGCAGATTACTCACTGGGATGCTTGCGTCTTAATGACACCAGGCAGAACGAAGGGAATATTATTTTTGAGTTAAACACTGAATTAAGTAAGCACTTCTAATATACGAGGGTATGGGCTCGGAATGAGAATTCTAGTTCACAAATAATTGGTAAAGTTAGGGGAGGGGATAATTCAATTAACGATACCTTTGAATTTGTGAGTATTTTTGAAGGGGGCGATGAAGATCTTCTTCTGGTGATGATGATTGCACCTAGTTCGGCCGTCTGAGGTTACCGAATCAGAGAGTAATCCTAGACCGGTGATATGCTGATCCTTTGCCGGATCACGAGGATGAAGTTACACGGTGACTCAAATTGGACTTCTTCCTTGAAGTCCCTGTCCGATTATTCAGCTCCTGGAGTGGGTAGCCAAAACTGATTACTTAGCTACGTCTAGGGTAATCCGCAGAGGGATGTCCTGTGTAACCTCAGACTCTAAAAGTGAGGGGGGGGGGCTGCGAGAAGTTTAGCACCTACAAGTACCGTGACGGCAACAACCAATTCCCCGAGAAGTTCCTTCCTTGCAGCGGGCGAACGGTTAGATTAATACAAGCATATGGTTTGGAGTATTCAGATGAGAGCGAATCTATATAAATTGAAAGATGTTAAAATTGCCGTTTTATGAACAAATACAAAAGTTAAGCGATCGATAAAGGAGGCAAAGTAAACGGAGCGAGTTATGAGGAAATTTGGTTGACATTAAGACTGCGATTGATGGGTAAACTGGTTTCGGGCTGGAACTGTATACTTAATGTTAGCATCGGTTTCCACATGATGACGGCTTAAGCCATGCGTATTCGTCCGCGATCACCGAAGTTCTTTTTGCTGAGTTGAGACAATATAAAAGAAAATGATGAGGTTAACAAATTTTATGAGCGAACCCCAAAATATTTGAAAATTCAAGCTATTATATTTAGGTAGGGGGTGATGGTGGAGAGAGAGGTAGGGAAGGAGTGAGTGAGGGAGGGTGATTGAATGAGTGAGGGAAAGTGAGGCAGTGAAGGGAAGGGGAGTAGGGAGAGCAAATCAGTGAGAGAGAGAAACGAGAAAGAGAGAAAAAAGAGTGAATATTATATATATATATATATATATACTGAGTGTTCAAAAAAATTCGATATCATTTGAGAAGTAAATATCACAGAAACTACCTAGTCGTTCAATATGTGCACCGCATGAGACACGGCATACGTCAAGTCGGTAGTCCAGCTCCTCCCAAACACGCTGCAGCATGTCTTTGGTAACAGTCTCCAGTGCGGTAGTGGAGTGGGGACATAGACCAGTCCTTTCACATAGCCCCATCTCCCTCGCAGATAGTCATTGAAATAAGCCCGCACAGTGAGCTTCTAGTGAGGTGGGGCCCCGTCCTGTTAAAAAATGAAGTCTTCTTGTTCATTTGCAATGAGCTCATCCATTAGCCAGTTCTGAAGCATTTACAGATAAACATGGCGGGTCACATTTCCCTGAAAGAAAAACGGGCCATGGAGATAGTTCTTGGAGATGGCGCAGAACACATTCACTTTTGGTGAGTCCCTCACGTGCTCAACTGTAGCATGGGGATTTTCTTCGCCTTAAATGCGTACATTATGCTTATTTACTTTACCATTCGTATGAAGTGTGGCCTCATCACTGAAAACAAGACGTTCCTTGAACTCGTCTTTTTCAAGTTTCTTTTTTGCATATCAACACAGAATTGTTTGCGCTTTCGCTTGTCATCTGCCGTTATGGCCTGAACTAGCTGCAGCTTGTAGGGTTTCATTAGCAA
The DNA here is from genome assembly GCA_963969495.1 of Ceratothoa steindachneri. Lineage (NCBI taxonomy): Eukaryota > Metazoa > Arthropoda > Malacostraca > Isopoda > Cymothoidae > Ceratothoa > Ceratothoa steindachneri. Next base: position 49,552,238 of record OZ018328.1, on the reverse strand, counting down.
GCGTTTCCTCAGGACGCGCCAAACTGTCGTTAGAGGAATCTGGGTTTCCAGACTTGTTCTTCTTATGGACTTTTTGGGGCTTCGCAAAAAATTTGGGCGAACCCGCTCGACCGTCTCTTCCGATGTGATTGGTCGTCCAGATCCTTTTACCCTCTAGAGACAGCCTTCCTCTTTGAATTTTTTGTGCCATATCAAAATCTGCATTGTCGTTGGTGACTGTTTAGAGAACTCTCTCACAATTGCACGCTGCATAGTCTTGTTCGACTGTGTTCGATCATACTCCAACACACAAAACGCCTTTTCAATTCCAGTGAATGGCATTTCTATAACTCTAAAGATAAAAACATCAAATATAAAACATAAATTTTTTACCTGTTTTCACACATGGTGCTAAAATTTGTCATTTGAACGAGAAATGGCAAAGTTATTAAATTGCAAAATTGTATCTTAGCATAGGTACAAAGCGATGCCTCGCCTAAAAAGACCTGTCGCAAATAAATATAGATGCATATGGTTTAAAATTCTTATATTGTGGTAAAAAAATATTTTACTTTCTGATTACTATTATTATTTGTGTGTGGAGGCAGATTCAAGAGAGTTGCAATTTTGTAATTTTCTAAACTGTGTTTCTCAGAGTACTGTCTTTTGCTCAAAATTACTCTCTGTCACATGCTCAAAAGTAAGCATTTGCTCTTTGCGGTACAGGGTTGCCAGGCAACACACTTCTGAACAGGGTTGCCAAATATAAACAAAATCTCAGTTTATTGTGTAATTGAGAGTTTGCGTGACTTAAATGCTAAATGGGGCTCGTCTAGCCTGATTGTGGCCTTTGTTGGCCTTAAAAATCACTTAAAATGGTATTTCAAAGCATTTTAGCCCCTGTAGCTCTTAGCAAATATTAGTTTGTATTTTGACCCAAAGGTGGCACCACTTTTGTCATATATATATATATATATATATATATATATATATATATATATATATATATATATATATATATATATATATATATATATATATAAACAAATCATTGAGGTGAAAAAAAGAATGGAAACCATTTACTGAGAAACATTGCTATCAATTTATTCCCCCCTCTTTTCTTCATTGTGTATTTATTTATTGCCTTACAATTTTCAGCGCATACAAACCACTTTATTAAAAAAATCATGTTCATAAGTTCCCGAGGCTTAAAAACGAGTTAGAGCAACAGGTCGGAATAAACCGATGCAATGAGCAAAAAATATCCGATGGAACAACTTAAAAAAAAAGAAGAGATTCTTACGTTCTTTTAAGGTGGGTGAAAATCTAAATCTTGAACAATTGTTGAATTTCTTCGCAAACCTGGTACTTTATTTGTGGGGTTAGATTACCGATTAAGGTTCCTCTCAAATTGATTAATATATAATTACACTTAAGCGATAAGCGAAATTCCTCTTTTATATTTAGGTTTAAGAATACTTTCTTGGAATACAGTACAATTTTGCAGTACTTTCAAAATGAGGAAATCTATTGTAAATGAACTTGACTTTTACTTGCAACTACTTTTCCTGAATATAATTTTAATAAATAGTAGAGGAAGTGTTGGAAACATTTTCCATTTTCTTACTGGCGATTTTCGTCACTAGCATAGCCTAATTTTAGCTCATGCCTTTTAAAAGCATTCCAATGATAGTTGATAAGGTACTTTTCGATTCGCTTGGTTTGGTTAGCTTAACAACAAACAAACCACGATGACGGGAAAGTGATGTCCAAGATAAGAAGAAAGTACTCGCGATATCTATACAAGATTTTCGGGCTAAATTTACGGTTTGCATAAAAGAAAACTCCCCACAATATCTCAGCCAAACATAAATGTATCTTTTACCATTCAAGACGGTTTCGGATCTTGGCTCATTTGTTTCTTGCTGTGTCATGGGAAAATCTTCGAGCACTTCCTTGATATTGGCCACCCGCTTGGCCTCGGCAGAGCGGTTGGTGTTCTTCTCAACCGCGACCCCCACATATTAATCTATGGGATTGCAATCTGTGGAGCCCAGAAAGTGGAGCTGGTGAAGTTGAAGAAATTCTCCGACAACCACTTCTGACTCTTTTCGGAGGTATGGCCTTTCAACAGCAACCTTTTCCAGCCAGGGTTCGAACCCAGTCTCTAGCAACTCTACATAGCCCTCTTAATTGAGTCAAAGACCCTGCTCAACCTTGTGGGGTAGTATTGGAGACATCCACAGAACATCGTAGTTTGGGGGAACTTCATGATACGTGTGACGTCGCATGGATTGTAGGTAAGTAACCTGTTGTTCTGGGTGCTGTGTGACTGGTCCTGAGAGAAGTTATTTTCGTTGAGAAGATCCAAGGATCAAGTCAAGATAAGGCACCTGAAGTCGTTCAATTCAAGAAAAGGCTCTTCGTGCAAATTCAAAGATGGCTAAGACCGTATACCACTCACAAGGTATCTGGAAAAGGAAAATAAAAAAAATCCTTTAAAGATAAGACATCCTAAGTTTGTTTATACTCTAATATGACCTAACGTAACTAAACTAAACTTTACTAACCTAACCTAACCCAACCTAATCTAGAATAAGATAATTTAGGTTAGGTTATGTTAGGTTAAGGTAGATTAGGTAATATTACGATTGAGTAGACTGTGGGATGCTTCATTTTTAAAGATAAAAAAATTTATACAAATGGAATATTTATCGAATTAAATTTAAACAAAAAAATAGAACGAAAAAATGGATTTATATATAATAAATCCCAAAGAAATGCAAAAAAATCAATAGCATTTATATATCGCATTATTCAGGTATAAGATTACATAAGCTCTGATATGGGGCTGAGGAAAACCTGTCCTGCTACATAAATTGGAACAAATATGTATATAAAAGATGTTCACTACCTCTCATCGTTTTATTTTTTGTTTTTATTTGTTCCAATAAGATTATATGGTTTATGTATGAACACCTGTATTTATATGCTCTCACTCATCCGTATGTATAGTTGTACCAGGCCAATTCAAAAATAGCCACCTGGCGTAACCTCAATTTAAGAATACCCCCCCCACCCCCACCCCCGTCATTTATGGGTGCCTTATCTTGAATTGACCCGAGCCAGATCGCCCTCAGCTCACCAGGCTACAGGCTGCGTCAGCTCATTCAGGAGCTTCTTTGCCTTCTTTAGGCGGTTCTCCTTGTCCTTGGCTGTCGGAATTTGTCCTTTGCGCGTTTTGTACGAGTGGTAGGGAAGGTCCTCATCCAGACCCAGCTTCATGGTTGTGACCCTTACACCCATCTCTCTCCCCAAAGCCCGGATTCCCTTCCCCTGGTCTTCCATAGCTTCCAGTCTTCCATGGCTTCCAGTCTTCCATATCAGCTAACTTTATTTTTCAACTAAAACTTTACTCTGTATGGCATTGATAATTCACCGATACATCAACGTCTTGTTGAAAAAGGGAGAGACTAAGAAATCGTCAAATTATCTCGAACACCCTGTACATTATACTTGCTTTTTTACTTAATTCCTTTGCTCAATGGGTGAAGTTAAGTACTGAAATGTGAGTAGGGAAGGAAAAGAGGAGATGGATTGATAAGGTTCAACTTTGCTCGTTTTAACAATAACTGTTTGAATGCCAAAATGAATAATGAGATAAAAAAACGACAGTGGGGTGTCTTGATTGGGAGTGAGGTAGGGGCGTCTGTAGATGTTGCTCTTATTGTAGGGAGACGGGAAAAGGGGAAATAAATTGAAGGGGATTTGAATCCACTACCCCCGTTAATACATATATAAGAATTTGCCCTTAATTCAGTTAGACTACGTAAAATAATGCGATGCGATTATCTTCCAATTCATACAAGAGCTAAAAGCGATTCGGAAAGAGTACTAATAATTATTAGCCTCCTCTTCTTTAACTTGCTAATTTATTTATTGGCGGTTTGGTTTGGGGGAAAATCACAGATTTCATTTTATTTATTTATTTTTATTACTAATTTTTTGTTATTTATTTATTTTTATTATTATTTTTTTAATTTATTTATTTATTATTGCCTTTTGGGGGGAGACGGAGAAAAATAAGTTTAGAAATGAAAACCCTTGGATGAACATCCCTTATGTTAAGCGAGCACAAACATCGAATTCGTGGTGGAAGTGTTGGGGAAGAAAAGAAAATATATGATGCTAAATTGAAGGAAGAACAAAAATCAAACTCTCGGTGCCTTTATGGTGTGGATGAAAGTGGAACCATCGATGATATCCAAGTTAATAAAGACAAAAAAAAAAAACACCACTCTTGATTCCTCTCTTCCTCGACAAAACATGGAGTAGCTTCAAACTGCATGATAAATTACAGATATAAACTGACATGTACAATGTACATGTCAGGATGAATGAAACTTCAAGTGACATGCAACAGAGCATTTTTATTCCCAAAATATGCTTGTCAAAATGATCCGGACAGCGTAATTCAATTACTCCTATCTTTGAGACAACCAGCTACTTTAGGGTAGTAACATACTTCCATTAATTCTTAGCACTTTCAATCATTACTTTGTCAAGTTCCGAACAGCAAACATGCCTAACGACCCATTACATCTGCCTATATCCAGGAGCTAATTGTTAAGCTACGTCAAGAGGATCATTTCTCCATAAGAGCCATCGCTGAAAGGGTTAAACGCTCCAAAAGTTTCCTGCATAATATTATATCACTTAACGACAATACAGGCTCATGTATCAGTGGAATTTTTTCTGGTAGTCCAGGGAAAACCTCAGAGAAAGATGCCAAACCATCTTCCGCATCTCAAAAGAGGAACGATACAAGACAGCAGCCAGGATTTTCCCCAAAGAAATGAAACTATGGACATTAGTGTCTCCCGGAAGACAGTATTGCGCCACCTGAAGGAAAGATCTTTAAAATCTCGCACACCAGAAGTTAACCTATTCATCATCCTTAAGAAAGAGAAAGCTAGATTATACTTCACCACTAAGCACGTTCTATGGACAGAAGACCAATGGTCCAGAGAACACTTCAGCGATGAATCGAAGTCTAATTTGTTTGGTTCAGAAGGCAGGAGGGTCATCCGTCGAAGATCTGTCGAAAGATTTTCCGTGAACTTCGTGAAGAGCAGCGTCAAGTTTACTGTATAAAGTGTTAGGCGTATTATAAAAACTCCTACATGCAGGAAATGACCGAAATTACCGCTTCATGAAGGTATATAAAGATCCTATGGATATTTACTCTGCGAATTTAGTCCGAGAAAATGTACGATTTACCTCGCGGACAGAAATATTTCAAAACGAGGTTGAAACCGTATATCTTTTAGAATGAGCCATAGAATGAAAATATACGCGCATCTATTCCATGCGTTCCCTAATCTGTCTAAAAAGATGACAAAATCAATCATCGGAAGCATGGAGAGTGATGTTGTCAAATATGTATGTAAGGTATGTCTTAATCTAAGAAACAAACGATGTCACGATTCAAACGGTTGATATATATACACGTATATGTTTGATTATATACGTCTAAAGAAAAAAAATAATAAATCAACGTGTAGGGTTGTTTCTACTAATCCTATTCTCTGTTCTCTTACCTATCCTTTCCAACCTTCTAAGATGAAAAAAATATTGTTTATCCCCCAAAAGAGAGAGAAGCACACATAAACCGAACTCCATCACAAGAAAGACTTTTATCATTACAGAAAGTGTTGACTACGTTACTAAATAATTCATACATCCCATCAGATAGACGTATAATGGTCTAACAGATGATGTTAGAACACGACTAAAACAGTACGATGAGATTGTGTATTTTCCTAACGTTAAATTTACTGAGACTAACAAGGATCAAATAAACGAGTACACAGATGAAGTACTGATAATCCTGGAGGCTTTTGTTCGTGAAAAGGGTAGATTAATTTAGCAAACACTAAAAAAGATCAGTTGGGATAATGATGGGCTAATTATCATCGATGGTAAAAGACTTCCACAGTCTAACATTATCGACCTACTTAACGATTTAGCTTGAAGGTGAAAAAGACCACCACCCTACAGCTATCGTAAAGAACTCGCAACGTTGGAAAGAGTTAGAAACGATTACTCACACAACATTCCTCTACATTAAAATTAGTGCTTCGCACAAATACACGCCGTCCTTCTTTTAATTTTACAGAGCGAAAACCAAGGAACTGGTCAAATTAGTAATCAGTTACACCGTTGAAAAATGGCAAGTCGACGGACCACATAAAGATTCGTAAAGAATTAAGTGGTAACTCCTCTGTATGCTAAAACGAAACAATACATGAATATTCAAACCGCGGCAAAGACTTCCTTCCCATATCAGTATTTCTTTCTCATTGTTGGTCCAGATTCACTCGAATACTCACGCGTAAGAAGCTGTCTCGATTCGAGGGGAAGCAGATTATACAAACAGAATATAAAATTAATATATTAAGCCTTTTGAAGATTATTGATCACGAGTCCTTAAAAAATAAGTTTATTTAAATTCTACATCATATAGAAAACCCTTCTGATATTCATTTTCAAAAATGTAAAATTGGATTATAAATTGTTAATTTTTAATCGCTGTATATCAAATATCGTTGTTTTCCTGACCGGAGTAACCCGTCTCCTTTGATTCAGAGAATCAGTAAAGGTGTACAAAGTAATAAAGTTTCGAATATCTATGCAATTTAATTGAAATTATGTATTTTAGCCTGAATGCAAATTAAATATGTCTTTATCATAAAATGTTGTTTATTGAATAGTTTTATATGAGTGTAAACATATCAGTTATTCACTCCAAAATTGTTACGGTTGTGCACATTCCCGACTCTGCCAATATCGTTTGGTGGGGTAAATCGATTATTTCACTAAGAGATGTGGAGGCCCTCTTTGAAAAGAAGACCCTCACGGGAATGTCCGTAGCTTTCCAGAGGGAGGTATTTGGGCGCTGTTGGTCGAATAAGGCGCTGAAGGCGCTTTTGCCTTCGATGACTTATCGGGGAAGCTTGGGCTTCTTATGCGAGTTTTACCTCCCTTCGCCTCGAAACCTTTGATGGGCGGGGCTGCTTCGGTGGTAGGAGTCCCTCCTTTAGAGAAACCACTGTCTTGGAGTCACCCAGTCCTCATTTGAGAATAACTTAAAAAAAACAGCATGAAAAACAGCCTCACGACCACCTTCAGAAAAAGGTCTTGATTCATGTTAGTTTAACGACTCGGTGGAGAAGTACGGACGGTTCGCCTGACGGGAAATGGTCTTGGCGCGGAAACGACCGTGCTCGGTAGACTTGAGGAGACAGGAGCAGAGGGTGCACCAAGACCAGGTCCTTAACCTCGCGCAATGAGAAACGACCCGCAGCCTGAACAGCCAGGATTTCCTTCTCTAGGAGATAGGCACCGAATTGCTTTGAAAAATTGGGGTGCGGCTCGCTGCAATTCACACGCTTGACCACATACAACAGGGCTTATAGTGTACAGCCTTAGAACAACTTATACAGAATTTGAGTAGACTCGAATTTGCATGGTTACACGAGCGATTCGTATGGTCGAATCTGAGGCAGTAGTAGCACTTCCGTGGTAGTGGCACGAAAACCTTCACGCGGTAGCGATACCAACCGACACTCACCGACTCAGGGAGCCTGTTACGGATAAATGAGACGAAGAGTGTAGAGGTGTCTCTCAAGGCCCCTTGCTGTTTTCTCGTCACACGGTCTACCTTCCCCCTACATGGTCGGCTAGCTCTAAAGTAATGTCTTCTAACCAGTATTCCACGAGTTTCGGTAGATAAACCACTCCTTTCACTAAGATCATGGTAGACTGCTGTGTCACACTCAGCGGCGAGCTATTTGAGTCTCCTAAGAGCACTAATCATGGTCGCGTTTGGAAACATTTGACGCATTCGCCAGAAGGCTCCCGTCCGAGAAAATAGTCACCTTCGGCGCGCTACCAATCAAGCTATCTAATGCTCTCCTCTGATGGATTATGTTGCCCCTAACCAACATACGAGTATTGCGATCCTTGGAGCGAATAACTAGAAAGAGTTTGAAGTCAACGGATTCAAAAATCCCGGTTAGTCTCTGAATTAGGAACAAAGGATAGCATGGCCCGATAGGCCCGCTATCTTTTGCCTCTCTAAGGGAATTGGTCTTATCCAGTCGCCTTCCCTGGGAGCGCTCGATTCTTGGACGCCTGCCTATTTGTTCGGCAATCTTCCGTGAAAAGAACTTGAGGTAGACCTTGGTCGAATCCAGATCCGAGGAAGATGGTTAGGGGAAAACCACCTCACCCATAGGCGTAGGAGAGGAGTAAACATCATCTCCAGTAAAAGAGTGTTGGAGGGGACCAGGAGAAAGCACGGGGGCCCCTAATTTTCTGAGGTGGAGCTGTGCCCGCGGGCCCATCCACGGATGGCAAAGGGTAAGCCCATTTGCCGCATGGAGATAATGAGAGGGAAGCCCCTCCACCGGTCGGAGGTGTATCTCGTGTTACCTCGTCCTTCTCGATACCGTGGAACGGTATCGAGAAGGACGATACCGTTCACCCACTATTTCTTCCAGTTGTACTCATAATTAGAGAAAAAGGAAAAGTAAATGTATGGAAAGCCCATAGATATTATGATCGCCTAATGCCTTTGAAGTTTAAGATAAAATTATTCATAGAGCCCCGTAAAGTGACCATTTTCACATCTTCCTCCCACAGACACGAGCTAAGATGGTCCTTAACAAATAGATCCGCCACTCAAGCGAAAATGTCATCAAGCTTCAACCATAAACGATGGTGTTGACCTAACCACATTATATGTGTACTGGAAGGAGGTGAACAGAGGCGACGACCCAACGCACCCAGTGCTTAATACTTGGTTTATTCAGCAACCCTTCGGCCCTCACTGCACATAGGGACTTCACGGTATACACTGCCCAACACACTAAGAACCTATAAGAGGAGGAAAATGCGCCGAGAGGCTACAATCTCTGTAAATAGAAGAACAAGTTTGGAAGAGGGTAGATCGTTATGTATTAAAAGAAGTAGGGAGAGGAAAACCACTACCGAGAAGTGTGGGTAATCACCGATTATCATACCCTGGCACTAGGGCATCGCGGGGTGGCGTGCAGTCTACCCAGGCACCATTTCTAGCGGCCCGAACTCTGTCCCGGTGAGAACAATTTCTCCTTGAACAAAGTGCGAATAGACAAAAGGGTGAGGGATTTGTCGTAATAATAATAATAATGAAGATAAGTAGCACTGAGAGAGAAAGAGAGAGAGAGAGAGAGAGAGAGAGAGAGAGAGAGAGAGAGAGAGAGAGAGAGGGGGGGGGGAGGAAGCGCACCGGCAAACTTCCCAGGCCCCATCAGAGAGTTAATATCGCCCCAGTGACATGGCTCCCTAATTTGAAATTGGGATGGAAGGAAGAGCAGCTCCTTCATACCCCTTTGAGGGGGGTATCAATCAAACACTCATGAGTTAAATAAGGACTCAGTACATGCAGGAATCTTGAATGAACATTGATTCACAGAGGTAACGCAAGGTATCAGGACCTGCACGAGTCTTAAATGAATCATGAGCCGCAAAGAGGTAAATCGAGTAATGAAGAAACTGCCAAATCTTGAATGAATCGTGAAACGCAGAGGTAAATCAAGGAATCAGTATTTGCACCAGTCTTGAGGGAATCAGGAATTTCAGTGAGGTAAATAAAAGAATCAGTACTTGCACCAGTCTTGGATGAATCATAAATCTCCGCGAGGTAAAGCAAAGAATTAGTACATGCACGAGTTATGAAATGAATCAGGAATGCCAGTGAGCTAAACCAAGGAATAAGTACTTCCACGAGTCTTGAATGAATCATAAAGCTCAGCTAGATAAATCAGGGAATTAGTACCTGCACGGGTCTTGACTGAAGTAGGGGAAGGTAAATAATGGAATCGGTACCTTCACGAATCATGAATGAATAATAAGCCAAGGTGAGGTAAATCAAGGATTCCGTACCTTTAGGAATCTGGAATGAATCGTGAATCAGAGTATGGGAAAGCAAGGTATTATTATCTTCAAGAGACCTGAATGAATTAAGAATAACAGTAAGGTAGTTCAAGAATCACATTAACGTAAATCAACAAATCCCTAGCTGGACAAGTCTTGAAAGAATTATGAATCATATTTAGATATAACACCGAATAAGTATCTGGACGTATCTCAAACGAATAATGAATCTACGTCAGGTAAATCATGGAATCAATGACTGCACAAGTCATAAATAAATCCTGAATCACACAAGTCTTGAATGAATCATGAATCACAGTAAGGTGACTCAAGGAATTAGTAACCGAAGAATTCTTGAATGAATCTTGAATCACAGTGAGGTAAATCAAGGAATCCGTACCTTTAGCAATCTTGAATGAATCGTGAATCACTGTGAGGTAAAGTAAGGAACTATTACCTTCAAGAGTCTTGAATGAATCAAGAGTCACAGTAAGGTAATTCAAGAAATCGGTGGTTGAACTAGTCTGAATGAACAAGTCATGAATTAATTCTGAATCATATTTAGGTATATCAACGAATAAGTATCTGAACGTATCTTAAACGAATAATGAATCTAGGTCAGGCAAATCATGGAATCAATGCATGCACGAGTCATAAATGAATCTGAATCGCACAAGTCTTGAATGAATCTGAATCGCACAAGTCTTGAATGAATCATGAATCACAGTGAGGTAAATCAAAGAATCAGTACCTAAGGTATTCTTGAATGAATCTTGAATCACAGGTGAGGTAAATCAAGAAATCCGTACATGTACGAGTCTTGAATGAATCATAAATCACAGTGAGGTAAATCAAGAAATCCGTACATGTACGAGTCTTGAATGAATCATAAATCACAGTGAGATAAATCAATAAATTAGTGCCTACGCGAGTTTGAATAAACCATGAATCATAGTTAGGTATATCAACGAATCAGTCCCTGTACAATTCTTGAACGAATCATGAATCGAGGTGAAGTAAATAAAAAATCATTTTCTGTACGAGGTTTCAATGTATAATGAATCAATCTTAGATAAATCAAGAAATCGGTAACAGCACGAGTGTTAAATGAATCACGAATCACAGTGTGGTATAGCAAGATATCCATACCTACCCACTTCTTGAATAATCAGGAATCTCAGTGAGGTAGAGCAAGCAACAATTCCCTAATGTTTAAATTATGAAACAAATGGCACAAATGTCTTTACTGAGACAATGTTAAATAGAGAAAGTGAGAAAATTAGTAAATTTCAAATTTATAACTGTTTAATTTCAGTGCTACAAAAATCAAGCCTAAGAAAAACATTCCCTAATGTTTAAATTATGAAACAAATGGCACAAATGTCTTTACTGAGACAATGTTAAATAGAGAAAGTGAGAAAATTAGTAAATTTCAAATTTATAACTGTTTAATTTCAGTGCTACAAAAATCAAGCCTAAGAAAAACATTCCCTAATGTTTAAATTATGAAACAAATGGCACAAATGTCTTTACTGAGACAATGTTAAATAGAGAAAGTGAGAAAATTAGTAAATTTCAAATTTATAACTGTTTAATTTCAGTGCTACAAAAATCAAGCCTAAGAAAAACATTCCCTAATGTTTAAATTATGAAACAAATGGCACAAATGTCTTTACTGAGACAATGTTAAATAGAGAAAGTGAGAAAATTAGTAAATTTCAAATTTATAACTGTTTAATTTCAGTGCTACAAAAATCAAGCCTAAGAAAAACATTCCCTAATGTTTAAATTATGAAACAAATGGCACAAATGTCTTTACTGAGACAATGTTAAATAGAGAAAGTGAGAAAATTAGTAAATTCCAAATTTATAACTGTTTAATTTCAGTGCTACAAAAATCAAGCCTAAGAAAAACATTCCCTAATGTTTAAATTATGAAACAAATGGCACAAATGTCTTTACTGAGACAATGTTAAATAGAGAAAGTGAGAAAATTAGTAAATTTCAAATTTATAACTGTTTAATTTCAGTGCTACAAAAATCAAGCCTAAGAAAAACATTCCCTAATGTTTAAATTATGAAACA